>WBNH01002167.1:97518-332504 GCA_013401255.1 Urocolius indicus
ATGATCTCTAAAGGTCCCTTCCAACCCTACCATTCTATGATTCTATGATTAATCAACCACATCATTTCTCACAAATGACCTGGGGTAGTCTTGGAGGTCTCCCATGCAAGTAGGACCAATAACCATTGCTCACTGGTGAAACTGACTGTATTGTTACAGAGTGTGGTGGTCCCACCCATGATAGGCTAAGTAAAAAGGGAGAAGGATTCTTAATGGTAAGTTTCACTGTATGTATCAAAACCAAACCAAAGCAATTTAAGTTGTTTTGCTGGTATTTCCAAGATGAATTTGTGTTCTAGACCTCTTTTTTGCTTTAGTCACCTATTTGGGCTCCCAGCCATGCTCTTTCTGCCACAGATGACATCAAGGTCATATGAACCTGCCCCATCTAAATCCTAAACTTAGCCTCAGTAGATCGGAAGAGCGNGTGGGGGGTGGGAAGAGATTTAATTCAGATACTCAGGGTAACACTTTTACTCTGCATTAAAGTGCCTCTGGGATTTTGGCATTATGTCTCAGCTGAAAACAGCACCAAACTGTTGCAGGCTAGGATTTTAATTCAGTGCTCATACTGAAGAACAATCCTTACAGTGCTTAATGTGAGGAAAGGCTGTGGGAACTGNTTCTATGATTCTATGATTAATCAACCACATCATTTCTCACAAATGACCTGGGGTAGTCTTGGAGGTCTCCCATGCAAGTAGGACCAATAACCATTGCTCACTGGTGAAACTGACTGTATTGTTACAGAGTGTGGTGGTCCCACCCATGATAGGCTAAGTAAAAAGGGAGAAGGATTCTTAATGGTAAGTTTCACTGTATGTATCAAAACCAAACCAAAGCAATTTAAGTTGTTTTGCTGGTATTTCCAAGATGAATTTGTGTTCTAGACCTCTTTTTTGCTTTAGTCACCTATTTGGGCTCCCAGCCATGCTCTTTCTGCCACAGATGACATCAAGGTCATATGAACCTGCCCCATCTAAATCCTAAACTTAGCCTCAGTTTGATCCCCTGCCCTGCAGAGACCCCTCTGGCAGTGTATGCTGTTCTGAGCCAGCAATTATTTCACTCCCCGTATCAATTCATTTCGTTCACCCCAGCTGTATGTTGTTAGACAATACGTCTGAATTATGTACAGTGACCTCCACAGAAAAGCCATGCCCCCGATTAATACCATATTCCATCCATTCGCTATTCAATTTCTCCTTCTTAATTCCCTCACAGCACCACATTTGCTGTAATTCAGTTACACACCCAATCTTTCTGTAGCAGGTCGCCACCAGAAGACCAGAGGCCTCACTGCAATTGCAAGTAATCCTACAAACAAAAGAGCAGGGACTCAATTATAGAGCATTTGAAATGCTGGCTGTGCTAATACATTACCCCTTACAAGCACTGCACTATAAGATTGGAGATTGGGTCTCTAATATGAACTGGATTTCAGTAAGATCACATTTTTCAGCAAGGTCCATTTTTCCCCTACAAACCAGCCCCTGTGAAAATTATCTACTCCACTCAGCTTCCACTCCCATCTAATTTGAATCTTTTAAAATATCTAAGTGTCTTAGACATTCTCTGCAGATTGCTCTCTAGCAAACTGAAAAGATAACTTTGGCTTTTGGTAATTTGGATACCACTAACAGGAGCAGGCATAGACAGTTTGGTTTGAATCAGCTTGAAATTATCTTTATGAAATGAAGAAAAAAAAAGGGTTCAAATGTCATTTTTCTTCCCTTTCCCAAGATCCTTTCTCTGAGCAGGAAGGGAATACTCTTCCCAGTTCAGATGTGGGAGTAGAAGTATTATAAGTCTATGGATGTGTTTTCATTCATGGTTCTGGCCATGGTCTTTGACTAAGTGTTTAACAGCTTTTCCGGAAATTTTAGAGTCTCAAATGAACACATTATTAATTGTATTCTTCTGCCATTACCAGTGATGTTTACTTTCTCATCTTACCTATCCAAGCTGAATTTTTTAGGGTAAATACTAACAATTACAAGCTGTAAATCACCTTACAATAGATTTTCTGGCAGAATTGTTTTGTAGCTGTCTGTTCCAGAATGCACTGCTACCCAGAATTTTGCTGATTAAATATTTAGTTTAAGTTCATGTAAGGAAAATAAAGAATCACTCATTTAAAGTCCTGAAAAAATATATTTTGTGGGTTTATTGTATGCTCATGTATTTAACTTAATAATATGTATTTTGTTTTATTGGATTTATAATTTAATTAATTCATATTTGTCAAGAATTTACATCTTTAAAGTACTGGAAAAGGTGAATGCTGCATAACTCAACCACTTAAATACATAAAATACAGTTGATGCCCTGATCTAAATATCAAGACCATAGTCTCTTTTAACTTCTTAGTTTTTAACCATCCTATATTTACTGAACTTTGAGCTCAGGCTTCACTCAAAATTTTACTGTTCTCTGTGTGAAATGACATTGCAGTCGACTTGTGAGTAATAGTCTTTATTCAAAGACTTTTTATTTACTTTTTATTTCAAGCATTCTTATTTTATGTACAAGAGGACAATTAATAATGTGACAGCAATTTCTTTTAAAAAAAAAGCTATCTGAACTTACTATCAAGTTGAAACTTGGGATAACTCCTTGGCAAAAAGTATTTCATTATTTTGTTTCAATTCACCCCAAATCTGTTCTTCCTATGAATTCATGATCTTTTCTTTAACTCAGAAAACAAATGCACTCAGTCCTTCCAATAAGCAGATCAGCTGCTCACCAATGGCATCATTGGTTTAGCAGGATCCAAAAAGGAACAAAATTCCTACATAACTTCTCAAGTTTACCATCGAGGTCTATTGGCCACTCTCAAAACCCGTCTGAGTAATCTAAGTGGTTCCTGAGTTTGTACCTTAGTCAGTGTTTTTTTCTTTCTTGCTTTAGTGCTATTCTCTTGTGATGAACTATGGGACTTTCTTCTATATTTTTTAAAACACGATGTTCTGGTGGAATTGTTGGCATTTTTATTTACTTTTTACCTTTGTACTTTTTATCTCTTCATTTCATGCATATTTTCCACACCCTCACCTCCTTTTACTTGCTTTATGTATATGTTAGCAATAAACATTGAAGCTAGTGTGATATCACTATTGTGACAATGACTATACCCCTAGCCTCGAGTTCAGATCATGTTCAGATCTCATTCCAAAGAGACATAGCTTCACTTAGAGGAGATGGTCAGAGTTTATACAGACAGGGACCAATGTATGGACAAAGTGAATGTAAGAATGTATGGTCTGTTTAGTTTTCTGAGAAAAGGTGAGATAGAGACATGCCTAATAACAAGTGATTGTAGTGAATTTTGTTTGCTCTACCTGATAATCTAAACTAGAATCCTCATTAAAAAGAAGCAGATCTGTGAGACACTAATAAAATAATGAATATCTTTTCAAGCAATGTGAAACTAACTCACAGGCAACTTTGGAAATATGATTTTAGAAGATGATTAATGAAAATTGAGCATTTATACACCCAGTGAGATGTGCAGTTACATGGCATAGGAAGGCCATATAATCAGGAAAAAAACATAAAACCTTGACTTATGCCATCTCCAACTAAAAGCAGCTTGAAACGTGCTCTATGGACAGTTTGCTCCATGATTGCTTAAAACTAGGGGTTTTTTTCCCCACTTTCTCCAAAGCATCTGGTACTAGTTGCTGTCAGAGAAGGCATGTTGGGCTTGGCAGTCTGTTGGCTTGATTCAGTAAGGTAATTGTTATGATGTTGATGCTTTGTTCAAACTGATAGGTGATTGGTTTCTTAACCAAAAAAAAAAAAAAAAAGTCATTGTCATGGCAACAGAAGTAGGAGGACTATTTTCTTTTTTGAGGATTTTAACAAGAGCAGACATATGACAGACTGTAGCCTTACTTTGCTTTTTTAGAGTAGGCACTATGTTCCTTAAAAAGCAAGTTGAACATATATAACCCTCTGGAGGATGAGGGAGAATGTTCTTTGGTAGGAATTGCACAAACATAGGAGATTTTTAGGAAATTAGAATTCAGGGGAAGAAGGGCTGTACTCAGCTTTGATGAGTGTGCACCTCAAATACTGTGTCCAGTTTTGGGCCCCTCTCTACAAGAAGGATGTTTAGGTGCTGGAGAGGATCCAGAGGTGGGCTACCAAGCTAGGAAAGGATTTGGAGCACATCTCATATGAGGAACAGCTGAGGGATCTGGGGCTGCTTAGCCTGGAGAAAAGAAGGCTTGGGGGAGACTTTACCACTCTCTACAACTACCTGAAAGGAAGATGTAGCAAGGGTGGAGTTGGTCTGTTCTCACTAGTAACAAGCAATAGAACAAGAGGAAACAGCCTCAAGTTGCACCAGGGGAGGTTCAGGCTGGATATGAGGAGGAATTTCTTTCCTGAAAGGGTTGTCAGGCATTGGAACAGCTGCCCAAGGAGATGCTGGAGTAACCATCCCTGGAGGTGTTTAACAGACGGTTGGATATTGCACTTAGGGAAATAGTGTAGTGGTGGACAGGGCTGGGACAAAGGCTGGACTGGATGATCTTAAAGGTCTCTTCCAACTGAAATGATTCTATGATTCTACAAGATAGGAGTCAAGGAGAAGAGAATCTACAGCTCTGAAAGCAGCCAAGATATTCCTCAGAGGAATGGGAATGGGTGACACTGATGGGTGCAAGGCACTGCAAAAAAAAGGTGTCCAGAGGTATTTGTGCAGAGTTTGCTGTAGTTCAGAAAGCCACTGGGATGGCTGAGACAACGGTCTGCCTGTGAGGACATAGTGGACAAGGAGATGTTGGTTTACAATCTCTTTCTATTACCATTCCATCCTAGTTTTCTGTATTTAGAATGTTAATTAACCTACTTTATAGCCTAGTAAAACTAGGATTGGCAGGGATTATTGCCTATTTGAAAGCTGATAGGTGTTGTTTAAGGAACTCACTGCAAGGTTCTAAATTCCCTGCAGAGCTGTGGCTGACTTGAGGTCACATCCATCCCTTTTCCTTTTCCTTTCCTTGGTGCCAGATCTCAAGCCTACAACCAGAACGTAAATCTGTCATTAATGTCTCACTGTAGTTAGTGCTGCAGTCGCAGGGGTACCAGCAGCTATTCTTTCAGCAGATTCAACCAGGATGGATCCTGCAAATGTTTCCAAACTGGGGACTCATGACAGAAGTTGACTAAAGAGATGCCTAAGCAGCTTCTTCAAAACTTACTATGGCTTATCCATTCCTTAAAGACACAACACATTTGGGCTAATGCATAAGCAGGGTAAATGGCCAGCGTGCAGGGTATTGTTTATATCTTTGCCGATTCTCCTCGGCTGAGCTATCTTCTGCATTGCAACAATGAAGCAGCATGGCTTCTGTAATGCTTTTATGTCAGTAACTTCCCTGTCAGTTCTTCTCCTGTCTTCTCTTTCTTGCCTCTGAGTGCCCACAGCCTTCCTTTTGCACATACCTTATTCTTTGAGAAAGAAAAGCCACCAAGCCCAGACAAAAGAAGATAGACACCTTCTCCTTTCAATTAATAACCGAGCAACTACTGTCATAAATCTTTTGATGGCTGGTGCAGGAGGTTTCACTTGAACCCTTGATGCTGTGTGCTAATACTGAACTCAGAAAGCAAAGAAAGCCACCAGTTTCCATTAACAATGCTGTGCATTCACACAGGACCACACTTAAAAATCGTAAAGGTTAGATAGACAGTTTGTCACAAACATGAATACTTTCCTCATGCATTCAGTTACAAAGCTTATTAATTTCTATGCCAGAATGAAATCTTGATCCTACTAAAACAGACAAGACGTTTTGTGTTATGTTGCACAGAGCTGAGATTGAAGAATTAAAATTACATGAGAATATTTTAAGATGTTAATGTTTCAGGAAAAAAAAATACTAATAAGGGAATGAAAGGAATTACCAGATTAGTATCAGCAAATTCAAAGCTGAAGAACAGTTAATTTAATAAATAAAGAATATTCCTTTAAAAGAGATAAAAATCAGGGATTATAGCAACTAGCTGCTTCTCAGCAGCTTAATTAAACTGAAATGAAGACAGTCTTTTTTTCAACACACTCACTTGTACTATGTAGCTTTTAAATACCAAAAATAATTATTGACTTCCAATTAGATTAAAGTTTGTCATTATTTTTAAGAAAGTAATTAACCTGAAACAGCCTCTAAAATAAACTAATTATTAATCAGTAATATAATAGGTTAGTGAAACTCACCAAAACAGAAACTAGGATTAGATGCTGTGTTTTGGCTACAAGGCTTTCATAGGCTGAGGAAGAATGCAAAAGACTAAATAAATGCTTTATTTTCTCCTTCAGCCAGGAGAAGTCTTGGCAGCCAAACATTGTTTTAAATCCTTTATTTCTTGTGTCGATTTTAGTTAATTTGTTTTTAACCTTAATTCTGTGCATTAATTTGAGACTAAGCCTGTTATTCCACACTAAGAATTAATCATCAAATTCACTCTGATCTGGTGACTTTGAATCCCTTCACTCACTTATAGCCCTTAGGTAGATCTATTTACGGAGCAGAGTCACTTCTCCAAGCCAGTGCTACCCAGTACATCTTGGTTTGAGATTGCTGAAATATTATCACTTACATGAAATGATAGTTTCTTTCTTTTAAAGTTCCTGTTTCTGCTTCTTTGGATGCTCTTTTCAGGGCTATTGAATCATAGAATGGTAGGGTTGGAAGGGACCTTTAGAGGTCATCTAGTCCAATCCCCCTGCAGAAGCAGGTTCACCTAGATCAGGTCGCATAGGAACATGTCCAGGTGGGTCTTGAAGACTTCCAAGGAAAGAGACTCCACAACCCCTCTGGGCAGCCTATTCCACTGCTCCTTCACCCTCACAGTATAATAGTTCTGTTTGCAAGGTGCAACTAGGAAGACATACCTATAAAGGACTTTTTGTAGTTTCTTTGTCTGTTTAAAGTGAGGGAGAAATAAGGCAAGGAATATTTATCTCCTGGGTTCTGATAATATCTTGCTTCTCAATAGGTAAAATAAAACATCCATTTCCATCAGGAGAGGGAGAAATGCACTTAGTTGCTTTCTATGCCATCTATGACATGCGAGAACTATAAATACTCCTCCTTACAGGGGAAGGTCTTAGTCAAAAAAGAAACCATATGATGACATACTACCTTCTTGCATGAGAGAGTAACTCTGTTGCAGACCCTCTCCATGAATAGGCTCCCAATAAAAAAAAAAAAAAGGTAAATCTGGAACAAAGGCAAAGCAAAAAAGCACAGCCTGTCTATTGGGGTCACTGGTTTATTCTTCTTCAATATCCCAAAATACAAGGTGTATACAGTCCTGCTGACACTACTCATCACAAATGGTGCTACTGCTCTTGCACGTTTCATTGAGTTCCCCTCTTGTTGCACTACTGATACTCTGGAGAGTTTCAGTTTCTGGAAATACTTCATAGTTTTTTTCTGTCACAGCCATCCATACTTTTTCATGCAAATGGTGCTTTTGCATATTTTAGCCTTAATTCAATTCATAAAGTTCTGATAGAACTTGCACCCTGAGAACCATGAAAACAACTTCACAAAAAAATGAAAGAGATGTCCACAATTGGAAGAATTAAGATCTTCAGTCCTTTCCCAGAAGATATGCTTCCACAGGTGTCAGTGGCTTCATTTAACTGTGACAGTGTTAAGACCTGCTTCTTTCCTTGCTTTTGTTATCCACAGCTAGTATGGTAAGATTAAACTCAAGCAGAGGAGAAACGATGAGCCTGAGATGCTGATATAAATAAGTAAAGCTCATGAAGTCAACACATTTAGACTTCTGTCAAAATGGTGTGAGCTAACAAATAAACCTTTACCGAGAAGTGCTCTCAGCTCTCTGAGAACACATGAATAATGTATAATAATATGTATGGAGAGCTGGTTTTCATGGGATAGTCTGTCCCTGAATCTGACATGCTACTATTTCATAAGGCCAAAAGTCCTTGAAATAAATGAGGCAATGACCAGCTTCCAAGACCATTCAAACAAATTGCAAGAAAAGGGTTCCTGGTAGTAATTATTAGGATGGGTTGATAACATTTTAAAGCAGAGTGTATTTTATAGTTCTCTCAGAAGCACTGATTATATGAGGCCATTGGTTGCGTTATACGTTAATCACCTCTGTCATAGAGATGTCCTTCAGGGTTGTGCTGGCAATTCTCTGCACTGTGGTTATCCCAAAGGGATCTCTTCATACTCTGATCCACTGATACTGATTTCTCAGTAACATTTAGTTATGCTATCCTTCTGGAAAAGCACAGCATTGAATGAGTTAGATCACTCTATCTTCAAGCAATTAAGGGAAAAGGAATCTGTAGCATTTGGGAAATTGTATAATCCTTTTATGCTACCAAAGTGCGTGGGAGAGTAACACTCAGATTTCTTACTGTGCATCATGGATTTCTTTTTCTTGAGAGTCTATAATGACATTGTATTTCTTAATAATACATTTGCAAACCTGTGGCTTTTTTTTCCTTCTTAATGCCTAACACATGTGAAAGATTTAGCATTTCATGCTACCTTAGTCATTTAGGTAAGGTTATTTTAATGTGTGATGGCATAACTGAGATAATCATTTCAACAATGATCATTACAGGATGATTTAGATTAGGCAGGAATTTAGAAAGGAAATGAACCCAAAGTTCTCCAAGCTAAGTCTTCCCCACTGAAAATCTCTATAGAAAATTAGTTTGGGTTCAAAGTGTGTCGTGGTTTTGCCCAGCCAGCAATGAAGCACCATGAAAGCCTCTTGCTTAGTGCCCTCCATCCACTCCCACCCTCATTAGGATGGCAGAGGCCCCAAGGAAACGGGAGAGAAAAAAAAAAAAAAAACAAGAAAAAATCCCAAACCCAAGGATGTTGTGGACTGAGACGAGAGCAGGGAAGACTCGCTGCCAATTATAGTTCTGGGCAAAACAGACTCCACTACTCAACTTAGAGAGGAAAGTAAGGAAAGTTTATTCTACTACCTACAAGAAACAGAACAGAACAAAAAGCAAAAAGGGAGAAGAATGATGAGAAAAATACAACCTGCACTTTCCTCATCCCTCCTTTCTTCATGGGCTCAGCTCACTGCTCTCAATATCTCTGCCTCCTCCCCCCTCAATGGCTCAGGGGGCAGGGAATGAGGGATGTGGTCAGTCTCTCATAGATGATCTCTGCCTCTTCTGTCTTCTCAGATGGGGATGACTCCTTGCATTCTTCCTCTGCTCTGATATAGGGTCCCTCCCATGGGACACAGTCCTTAACAAACTTCTCTGGTGTGGATTGTTTGCAGCAGCTGCGCTTTCTGCCAATACAGGGTCCCTCACATGGAACATCGTCCTTAATGAATATCTCTGGGGTAGGTTCTTCCCCACACTTGCAGCTCCTGCAGACACACACTCTGTCCCTCCCATGGGACAGAGCCACTTCTGAACATAATTTTAATGAGCTTCTTTGGTGTGAGTTCCTCCCCACAGTTACAGCCACTGTGAACATGGGGTCCCTCATATGGGACAAGACCTTTTCCGGTCATAGTCACTGCCCCTGGCATGAGGTCTTTGATTAATAGAATCACTGCCCCTGATTCGAGGTCTTTAATGAAATGCAAACAAGTCACTGCTCCATCAGTCCTCTCCGCAGGATGCAGGGGAGTGTCTGCTCCAGCACATCTCTTCCTCTCTTCCCTCACTGACCTTGGAGTCCACATGGTTGCTTCTCTCACTCTTCCCACTCCTTGCACCACCACCAGTCAGAAAGGAAGGGACAGAAGAAGGAAGGAACAGGAAGAACTCCCCTCTTCCAGCCTCTTAAAAAGTGATCTTGGAGGTGTCTAATTGGCTCAGCCCCAGAAGTGTGTCTGGCTCAGAGCTGGGGAGAGTTTTGAGTAACTTCTTACAGAAGTCATCTTTACAGCCCCTTCCCAATTACCAGAAAGAGCTTCACATCAAAATATGACAAAGCGCAATTTACCAACAGACTGTTCTTTCTCAGTACAAAGAAGGAAATTCTTCTCCTTCTTAGGCAAAAAGTATAGATATTAAAATGGATAACAAGATAGTGAAGTAGGCACAGTATTACACAGAATTTTTGCCAGTGAATCTTTATGTTATAGCTGATGCTGGTAAGTGAAGGAAGCCTGTTCTTTTGCATCTGTAGCATGACACAGTTCCATTGCGGGTGAAGTCAACTAGTTTCCATGGAATAAGAAAAAAAAACCCATGGGGTCTTTTTCTTGTGAGAGATGCTTCATGGTCAGTTCTAAGCTCAGCCTTAACCCCAGGTCTGCATCAGGCAAATATAACAACCAAGAAAGCTATTTAGATTGGCAGGTGCTTAGAACATGAAACCAGAAAAAGTGAATGAAAAAAATGGTCTAAAATAAGATATTTAGCAGGTTCTTAATATTCTTATTTGCTTTACATTAACTTTTTCTCTTTTTTTTTCTGACAGAATACATAACGCTTTTCGATCTAACATCTAATATTATAGATGTATCCATTATTTCAGGCTATCATAGGCTAGGTAGATATACCTAGTTTAATAGCATCATTTTTTTTGTGTAATAAATGTTGATCTTGCATTAAATTCATGTAGGGTACATTGTGACATGCCCCATTTAGCACCATGTCACACAATTTCAGCTAATTAAACCTCATTTCTGGTATGTAAGGAACCTCTATTATACACTATTCTTATTACTGTGCTCCTTTTTCTTTGCAAAGCCTCTATGAATCCTTAATGCTTTTAATGATTTAAAAACCTGGTTATTCAAAACAGAGAGCATGTGATTGTCATTACTGCAAATCACTTACAAAAGGTGCAGTTACAATCAGCTGCATTTTTGAGAATAGGTTAATAGTATCACAAAACTTAACAGAGTTTCATCTTTCATGTGGAGATTTATAAGGCCAAAAGGGCCTCATGAAGACATCACCTTTTATGCTTGTCATGAATTGCATGAAAAAAGTATGAAAACAACTAATTTAGATGCTTAAACTGAAGCCAAGGTAAGGTTGGCATGGCTGAGGAAAGGAGGGAAAAATAAGGTGGCTATAAATTGTATTTGTTGTTCTTCAGTCTCCAGTGCAACTTAGATAAGCCTTTGGGCTCCTTAAATTATGATCAGCTCTCTGCATCGGAGTAAGTCCTCTATCTGGAAAGGTTCACAGTAGAAAGTTCTTATGGCAGGATCATAGGAGGTGGGGATGAGACTTTCAGTCCCATGATGACTCACATAGGGAAAGAGAAGATAAAGAAGGAAACTCTGCATGGTACATGTGCCTGTGTGTGTTTTGTAGAATGCAGTAACATGTTCATGCAGTATGTAGCTCCATCTGACTCAGTCTCTCTTGGGGTTATGGCCAAGTAGGGATGTAGCCTTTATCAGAGGAAATGAGAAATCCATGTATATTGAGATATAATTAAAAAGATAGCTATTTAAACATGACCAGCACTCTGGGTTGAGGTCAACAGCGTCACTATTGATGGTTGCTGGCTTTTACTGTGCACAGTGGCCCTATAGTTACTATTGTGATTTGCACACATGATATAAAGTTGCATACTTTACATATTTTCACTTCTTATTTTTACAGAAGGAATTTTTTGGAGAGGGGAGGGATGGGGGGTGTTATACAAAGCAACAGAAGAAACCATTTCATATAAGCTTCACAAGGGACTAACTCTCATTTCATTTCACTTTCCTGCACTTAAAAAGCACCTTGAAGGATCCATATGGAGAAAACAAAATAATTGTGTTGTAATCTTCAGTTAGAATTTTCCAGATAACCTCTTGGAAAAGCTGGATGTAGCTTAAGAGCTGTGAGCTGCAGACCTCTGGGCCACCACGATAGTCTATGCACCATGTTTAAAGTCTGCTTAAAATCCAAACAGGAGAGGAACCAACCTAACTGCTGGAAAAATAGTCAAGCACTTCCTTAGACAAGATTGGACAAAACAATTTTTGCTTTCAAAGCTTGGTAACTGTTCTTGTTCAGGGAGTCTCATTGTTTAAATATTTAAAAGTGACCTAGATGTTTGACTGCACCATGGGTATTTATGCAGGCAGACAGTTCAGAGAAAAATGACGCTAAGGACATACTGCTGTCAGTGCCACCAGGTACAGAGGCACCTCACTGCAGCCACAGTCATTTATCACAGCGGGGGGTAACTAATTCCTCTGAGGAGGTTTTTGACTAGTAACTTCTTCACTGAACTAAACTATATATAACTGGAGAGAGATATACACACACTGTCTAAAGTCCCACTCATTGCTTCATATGCATTTGAAGTTTTTTTCTCCATGTACCATACACCATGTAATATAGATGCTGTCATAACACCCAGGTAAAGATCTTCACAGGTTTCCTGGTGTTAATATAATTTTTTTTCCCGTTGAAGCAAGCTAGAACATAAGAGGTTCTAAAGAACCATAAGGAAAACTTCTTCACTGTGAGAGTGAGGGAGCACTGGAACAGGCTGCCCAGATGGCTTGTGGAGTCTCCTTCTCTGGAGACATTCAAACCTACCTGTATGAGTTCCTGTGTGACCTACTCTAGTTGATCCTGCTTTGGCAGGAGAGTTGGACTGGCTGATCTTTCAAGGTCCCTTCCAACCCTTAGGATTCTGTGGTTCTGTGAATGTCTCGTCAATGGAAGTGTAAGGAAACGTATATATGTCACATTTCCTCTTTTTTTTTGGTTTTTTTTCCAGCTTTGTTACTGTTTTTAAGTCTACCTCTGCCTATAGTGCAAGGCTCAACTCTTCCCTGGAGTCACAAGCATCATTTGAGACTTGGGACATTGACAGGAGATTTCCCAAGATACAAAGTGTAGCCCTTTCAAGGTGCAATTTACTATTTCGATTTTTGTTCAAGTCTATATTGACTACTGATTCCCATTGTATAATGGCTGTAGCCTACTATATGGATGTTTGTGATGATCAGGATCTTACCCACACTCAATGTGTACTCATCTAGTGTAAAGAAAACACACAGTGACTGTGCCATTGTTGTGCAGGAATTGAGGCTGGATGCTGGATTTGAAAAAGTGAATTGTAGATGCCCAGGAAAGCAAAGAATTTTGGGAAAGATTATCTATGTCTGTGTATCAATGTGATGGGAAAGACCTCCATGTAGGGGATGAAAAAGTCAGATGTGCTCCTCCATGGCCTGACAGAAAACTGAGTTTCCACTAATAGCCATGGGGTCTGCAATGCAAATGGACCCTTTTCCTTACAGGCAGGTTGCCTCCATCCAGTAATAATGCATACCAAATCTCTGTTTTTTAAAGAAATAACATTAACACATCTTGTTCAGTACTGTAGAGAATAGAAACTAGGAAAAGGGGGTCCTGGGGCTCTGCACACACCTAGAATCTGGCTCAACTCTGCCATCATGTGTGTTGGTGTTTGGTTTCTTTCAGTGCTGGGAGAAAATAATGTAAATACCACCCATGCTTTGCTGCAGGAACACAAGAAGTACAGTACAGTTGCAGTTCAAGACCCCAGTTTGGATCTCAAACAAGAGGTCAGTGTCACCACTACGTGCAAAGAGGAGTCACCTTATTGGAAACCACAGAGCCAAAGGAATATAGCCCCTGACCTCTCTTCACAGGGTATAGAGTTTACTCCAGTCTTTTGTGGCATGTGTAATACCATCACTGTTTGAGTACGTTTTAAATAACTGTGTGATGCAGCCTAGAGCTGCGTAGCTCTGGCTAGATAAGTGCCTTGGAATGATTGCAATTGCTAGGTAAGAAACTGTTTCCCTCAAAACTGAAATAATTTCAAATGTCTCAGGATGGGAATCCCTCTTGCCTCCCATACAGTTCAGATAATTGTTCCAGGTGGAACAGTTTCTAACTCCTGCCAGTAATTGGCTTGTGCTCCAAAGCTCGTCATGTCTTACAAACTGAATTCTACCTTATCTAATTGCAGTGGCTGTTTGTATTTGATATAGTACCTTCTCTTTAATATAGACTCAAAAGGTTTCACTGTGATTTGCAGACAGCTTCATATTGTAGTAGGTGCTCATACAGTAACAGTGAATATCATCCTTCCTACTTTTACATGGGTGAGTTTATAGACCGTAAGCTACACAAAGCACATTTCAGTCTATTTGACGTGGTTAAGCCAATGGCAAAGCTTCAGTAACAAGAGGCAGCAATGCAAACAAGAAGGCCTTGAAATGTGTAAGTAGCCATGAAGTTTTCAGGCTAACTTGTCCCTGAGAGAATATTCCATAGGTTACAAATTCAGTCACAGGAAGCCATTTTAAAAATATGCTAAATACAGAAGCATGTTTTGATTGGATAGGCTAAAAGAAAGACAGATCTAACTCAGTCGTTCAATCAATCATTTAAGGCAAGAGAGACTAGAAAGAGTCTGAAAATAGTCACATTATAATTACAAAAATTAATGCATTCTTTTCACAAGGATTTGGTGCAATAACTGCAAAAGCAGAAGAACTATAATGCATAAACCTGAAAGCTCCAGCTTAGCTATGGCTTTTGGGGTTATTTTTATAGGACTTTTTCTACTCTCTTGAGTCTTACCCATGAGATTGTGTCTTGTGTGGTAAAACATCTAAGCTTTAATGTTTTTCATAGTTTTGCAAGAGTTGGAGTGAATCATATCATCAATTGAAAGGTTCCCATTACCTGATAGATGGTCTTCACTCTCCTAAACCAAAATATAACCTGTCATCTTTATGCATTCTGAGTAATGTTTTTCTCTTCATGCAACTTCTCATTCTCATAAATACATGGAACGATCAGAGGAGCAAAAAAAAAAAACCCTCCACTTAAAAAAAATAGCAAAATGTCAAGCAGTATGTTTCACCAGCACTGCTACATTTTAATGAGTAAACCATTAAAACCACAACACTATCAAATCTGCATTTCTACTTCTGAATATATTTCTCCTTCACTCAAAAGTAGCCTTTCAAAGGTGAGTCTGTTACCAGCAAAGGTATTTTAGTTTATTCCTTCCTTCATTTTTATTCAATAGGCTTGTCTAAAGTTCAGGTAAGAGCTGGGTTAATACCAAAATAATTCCTCAATGCATATTTGTTTCAACAGCTGCATGAATTTATGCAACACTCTTTTGAACGTTTTGTGTGATTACTTTTGGCAGACATCTATGCACTGAGTTTTATTAACACCTGCTCCCAAGTTATTTTTAAACAGACATCAATAAACATGCATTAAGGATGATTTTTTTTTTTTACAGTGTGATTTTAACAGTCTATGGCAACATTGCCTTATCCCTTCAGCTATCTAAGACAAGGAGTAAGCTTTTCAAAGTTCTTGTACTGACACAAACGTTTGGTGAATCATTACCTGGCAACTGCCTTAACATATCATGAGTAAAACATTGATACTGACTCTGTCGAAGAGGACGAAGGCTGGGGAAAGACACATCTAGAATGCTAAAAATTTGCAGGTAAATCAGTCTCTTTCTCAATGCAATCCACAACCTGTGCATCTCACCACCTTTAGTTACTCTTAGACTGATGATTCTGGCTATTTTCTTGATCTTTAGTAAAAAGAGTGTTTATGAAAACTATAGTGAGAACAGAAACATTGAACCTCTTTTCTCCAGACCTGTGAGAGTCAGGATGTAAACAGTAATTTTGCTACTCATCACACAGAAACCTGAATATGTCTCCTTCTAGAACAAATGCTCATTGCTAGGAACAGGGTACCACAATAGAAAGATCAGTATTTTCACCTATTTAGATACCTATTAATTCCTTTAAGCATCTAAGATCTACTGAGACAATATAATTGCCAATCTGTTTAATTTATTGCATTCATGAATGTCTTTATATCAATCGTATTGAGCCTAATCCAGCTCTATATGAAGTCTCTGAAAAATTATCATTGCCTTCAGGGGAAGCTGGATTAGGAAGCCATAGAGATGCCAGTTGATGAAATATATGTAGAAATGCAATCATCTCTTAAAAACAAATCACATCCTATCTCAAAAGTGATAAAATGTCATTTAATTTTTGTTGGCATTCCTACTCACTCCTACACCTGCAGAGACAATATTCTCAGGGTTGAGTGATATTTAGAAGGAAGACAAAAGCAGAATGCTGACAGGTAAAGTAATTTGGCTCTCATATTGAGTACAGCAATTTGGGTGGCCACTGCTGTGAACTGGATGAATGACAGCTGGAAAAAAAAAAAATCAGAACACCAGCAATAAAAATCCAATTGATGTGAGAAATATAGCTAAAAATATAAAATATTAAAATGTTTGATTACCTTTCCACAGTTACCTAGTGAGCTCTGTTTTGTAAGTGCTGTTCTTCAAAAGAACATATTTCCCAGGAACATGTGATAACTGTTCTCTTTTTTCATACCGTACACTTAAATATCTGTCTATCACACTTGCTAGACAAACAAACAAGTGGAGTTCTAATGACAAGGCATTGGCTGGCTATTAATCAAATAGTGCTGAAAGACTGGCACATAAAAAAAAAAGAAAAATAAAAAAAAAGGACTACACAAGTAGGCTAAAATAAATGAAATCAACAGGTAAAGGAAATATCCTTCAACGGAAGCTTTTCCCCTGAAAGAGATCTGACAAATATGAATGATTTTCATTAGCCTTGAGTAAAAAACAGAATAAGGTAAAATGTTGAATATATGTTACAATATATGGCTATATGGCTATGTTTTGTCCTTTAACCCCTAGTTTTTTTGTTGCCCCATATAAGCCAGAAAGTGGGTTGAAGAGGGATGAGAGAAGAGTATGACAAATGTGCTTGGTAAGGACTCAAACGTTAGCATGTTTTCCTCAAATGTTGGGACCTAAACATTGTCAGTGTAGAGTTGAAGTGGCTTCCACATCACTAAGACTGTGCTGCTGCAGGCAGATGTTTGTCCGTGACACAAAGGTCATCCCCTTGAAAGGTGCATCCCAAATACATATATCGCCATATAGATACAGGTGATCTAGATCTAGACATAGATCAGTTTGCTTTGATCGTTCATATTTTGTCTGGTTGCGTTGTGGAAAGACAGAGAAAAGACAGCCCTAACCTTTCTTGCAGACAGTTTTAAAGTATTGACTTCTCTCTCCAATGTGTGATGAAGAGAAAAATCACAAATTACAGGAAGAAACCTATGTAGCTCCAATTAGCGCTAAAAAGGCATTTAATATTGCTACTTAGGTACCTTGCAAGGTTGGTGGGAGATTTCGTTAGACAAGATTCTCAAGCTCTGAGCACTGCCTAATAACAGTTACTCTTTCCAGCAAGCACAAAGTGTTGTTAGTATATTGGCTACTGAAGCTGACACAGAGGCAACTCCCATTCCAACAGAGGCAATTTGCGATCCTCATCTAAGCAACCAACTTGCATACACAGTTCTCCCCTTCAGGGAGTATTTTCTATAAGTATTTTACAATGTGTGGCTTTATTTATTTATTTTGCTGGTAAAAGGTAAGCACATCTGTGCAACAAGCAATAAAAATCAAGCTTGGAAAAAGTCTGGCTTTTCTCAGTTCCTTCAGAATGAAATACCTGCCATAGTACGAAATGAGTTTTCATCTTGGGGAGGGGTTAGTTTGGGGGTCAAATGTTTCTGTGTTATTTTTTTCAGCATGTGAAGACTAGAGTGGTGTTTTATTAGGAATGCATGGAGAGAACCAACAACCCAGCCTCACCCAGCAGCAAAGGATGAGATGCTCCTCTTGTGATTCTGCCTCCCAGTGATGCTGCTTGAACTAAGACCCTTAATAAGCCTGTAGCACCATAGTTGGTGTTTTGGACAGTGGTTCTTTGGCTAATTTCAATTCTTCGATGAGAAGAGAAAGACAAAATGTATGGATTTTTAAGTCACATATACATAACATACATACAGACAAATGTACTACTGACGAAAACATAGAACTTAAAGGTACAAATGTGAATAAGCTTTGCTCTTTCTTCTGATCTTTAGGTCTCCCATGCCGCACTGCTGGTATTCACAGCCTGGCAGAATTCAGCAGACTGGATTCACAGTGATTTTTATTTTTTTTTGTTCCATTCCCAGCCCATGTTTGGGCCATCTCTTTCTCACAGTCACAAATTTTCATTAGGATTAACACAGGGCAGATATAAAAAAAATAAACCTGTATCTCTTTCAATTCACTAGACGAGAGATTTTCTCTGTGCTGAGCTGTTGGAATCAGATATGTCAGCATCTTCAAGCACTCAGTGCTAAAAGTATGCTAACAATGACCACTCATAATACCCTAAAAACTGGAGCTGCACAGATGCACAGTATTTTTTAGGTCTGCATAATTCATTTCAAAGCGTTCTATAATGTGTCTGGCCTTCCAACCTGAGAAAAGGCTAACCAGAATCCATGCAGCAAATATTATTGACTTCAGGGCTGGTTTCAATTTTTTTTTCAGAGGTGTTTTGGCAGCAGGGCTGTTAGTTTCCATTATCTGGAAAGCATTAAATTATTTCATAGCAGGAGTAGTTTTTAATGATATCTGCTTTATTGCCTATGCTAATGTTCAAAGTTATTTTTGTCTGGGACACTGTGAGCATACTGACATCCTGTATCTAACCAAACACAGGCTGAGTACACTGGTTCCTGCAAAATCAATATAATTTGAAGGACCTGTAACAAGTTAATAAAGATTATATCCAAAGACTATCGTGCCACCTCACCTTCCAGAATGCAATGAGGAACCTAACATCCACTAACACTGATCCAACAAGATATAAACTTGTATATACAAAGGTCAGCTTCTTTCTTACTGTTTTTTCAAAGCTTATTTTAGAGGAAATGGGAAAAGCGGATAAGGAAACCAATAACACGTTCTTTCCTGTGAAAAGCTACTATCTAGACTGGCATTTAAAGTAATATTTGAAAGGTGTCTACAAATTCCATGGTATTACATCATCATTCTTTGTAAAACATGCTACATGAGCCATTTATTTGTTAAAATAACACAACTGAGAGAGCACAGAGAAGATGTTTTGTGTGGTATTTCAATTTCCTTCAATGACAACCAGTTTAGGACTCTTTCCAGGGCCATGCTAATGGAGAGGATTTGTTGATTGCAGTTCTTTCTCAGTATATTGTCAAAAGATGATATAAAGACCGATCATACCATTCCTCAAAATTCAACATCTTCCAGTGCCCCAGGGACAGGAGGTGGGTTAGAGGAAATAACTTATGTGAATATATAAATGAAGATGTAGGCTCCCTGGGAAACTATCATGGATTTGACTATACACTCCTTGACACTAGCAGAAAAAGTCTCAGTCACTTAAGACTTCGCAGACCTTTGTAAGTGAAATCTTTCTGTGGTAACCTTTCCTGTACACAACCAGCAATGTATTAGTGAAGTGAGGCTTTCAGCAGATACTCTTTTTGCAGTACACCATAGAAGTAAAGGAATGCTATTTTAGATACTTGCATCTTTTAGATGCTCTAAGGTCTAGGCTGATGAAAGCACATACATACCCCACAGCCAGGCACAATGGGAAGGTTTATTCTCCAGCAATCTGATCCATCTTAGCCTGTTTCTAGGATGATTTGGAATTTACACAGAACTACACTGATTCACACAAAGTATTGTATTTTCTCCTTGAAAATTACACTGTGTTGCAACCATGTAGCCCTTACACAAGCAAAACTTTCATGAAGTTCAGCAGCATTGAATTCTTGTTTACACCCCTATCAAGCTCTTTTAGCAGTTAGAGAGAATATGAGTAAGTCTAATCTTTATAACAAAACTGGAAGACAAATCTCAACCAGAGCAAAAAGAAAGATAGTGACATTAAAAAAACTTGTAAAGACATGTTCAACTACTCTATCTGTGCTACTTAAGAATCACCCCTCTGATACAACCATATGTGCCTAACTTGTAGTGTTAGTCTATCTTAACATAACCTCACAAAAAATACAAGAGAAATGAGGGATATGGGAAGATTGAAGAAGCTGAAACTGATTGTTTGGAGCTTGCAAATTTACTTGTACTCCTACACGTAACACAACTGATTTATGGAAATTGATTGGAGTTCTGCCTTTCTTATGACAAGAATTCATCAGTATACAAGAATTCAACCACAGAAACGTGCTTCAGGGGTCACTGGTATTATTACACAGAAATGAAAATGGAATTGTTGTCCAATGTGGTGAGATAGATAAGGTTAATAAGAGAGTAATAAAGAAATTGTGCTTTTCATTCTCTCAGTGAAGAATTATTCTGAAACCTAAGAAGAAGGTTATAGATCCCTCTAGACCTCTCAGTTGGATCAAATACTCTGTCAGGAGAACTTCCAATACTAGAGAAAATGAATAACTTCTATTCCTGTAGGCAGAGTTCTCTGACAATTAAAACCAAAACCAACTAAACAAATAAACCCCAAATAACAAAACCTGAAAACAGACATACTGTGGATACATCATTACCAGAAAGTGTATAGTTTGTGGTGCCACCATTAATTTTAATTGCTTTCTCCTGTCTATCCATCCATCCATCCAACCATCTAGTAAGGTAGCTAAATATCTACCTGCCTACATATATCCATCTCTATACCTAGCCATCTATTTAACTATCTGCATATCAACCACGATGGAGTACTCACATTATTCCCAACTGCTTGCTTGCTGTCCTGGCCATGAAGGTTCACACCACAACTTCCCCCACCCCTTTTCCTCCTTGTCCTGCTTGTAGCCATCCAGTTCATCTAATGGGAAATGAGAGTGGATAGCAAGACACAGCTAAGCTTGTTTAATATGCTTTTTCTGGCTATTAACCAATTCTGTAGCCCTCAAGGAGCAGAGATGGAACACTGGAAAAAACTTTGTCCCAGCTCAGCAAGGATGTGGCAAATAGCAGCACTTGCTTCCAGCTGAGAATGGGATTGAACTACACAAGTGCATCTGCTCTCATCATTTCCCATTCCGATCTCAGATGAGAAAGAACAGATTCAGTCACAAACTTTTCCACCAAGACTAAAAAAGCACCATAGGAAGAGCTTTCCTTTTTTTTTTTAGAGAAGTCCTTCACTCTGCTCTACTTCTTCAAACAAGTCAGAGGAAAGCTCTGGTGGGACGCAGCATAACAAGTGAGATGCTCCTGCGAGCAGCCACCATCTGCCTCTTCCTCTCAGCTGTGACAACCTGAATGTTCCCTGTAGCTCCACTATCCACATGGATTAAGTTGGGAGCTTAACTGGGAGCCTGTGCCCCAGCTGAGCAGCAGAGGTTGACTATATTTTCATGTTGTTTGCCTTGTTCATTCAAATAACAGGGCTCAAGCTACAACTCTTCTGGAATACCCTCTAACACTGCCATGCAAGAGGAGCTGAGCTGCTTACTAAGCTGCAGTGGGGCCCTTCCCCACATCCACTTCCACAAAAAGACATATCTCAGACACATGTAGGAGATTTCAGTCCCTGTGCACCGACTTCACTCCTTTGCACTGAGGACATGCACTGGCATGCAGGCTCCCTCAGCCCTATTGTCATCCTCCGCCCTCACAAAAAGTCCCACTTATCTCATACAGAAACAGCTCCTTGTATGTTTTCTTAATTTACAATTTGGTGTGAGGATCTGGATTTCTTGAGTTTATTCTCATTTTGATGATACACATGCAATCTGTCACAAGCATTGGGAACGAGTTTCTCCACTATCCATATGGATGGGATCAGAGATCACAACATTGCTGACAGAAGAACAAAAAAGGCAAAATATGACAACCTGTGAAAACAGCTGTCTCACCAGTTTGGGAAAGATGTGCCTTTCACAGCCAGCCAAACACTTCACTTTTTGGTCTTCTGAAAAACAGAACAATTCAGATTCACATTGTTACATTAAAAAGTCAACTGGCAGGCAAACAATGCAGGGTCTGATGCCAGGAGATGACATGCAGCATAGTTTTTATGAGATAACCACAGTATCAAAAATGTTCTTCAAGACATAATGACAGAAGGCTTTAAACTAAATAAAGACAATAAATGAAGAATTTATCACAATCACTGTTTTTACTTAACGTCTTGTGCATTAAGACCTCTAGAATAGTAAAAGAAACTCTTTCTGCTTAGTGTGGGATTCCAAAGAGACAACTGGTTGAATTACAAGCCAAGGAGGATGAATACACCTGGCAAGTTTCTTTTCGGTTCACCCGATGCTTTTTGTCTTTTAGACACTGATAAGCATGTCTTAAGTACTCTCTTACCACCATAGCAACCACGTTTCTGGCCTGTCCTGTATTTAAAGTCTCCCAGCTTTCCTAGAAGTCACGGGAGGACATTGTGAATTTTGTCTTTTGATAAGAAATGAAACTAGAGCGCAGTTATAGGTAATCCCATGGCACATTTCATAACAGTGAGGGTGTATTTATGCTAGCTCATTGGCTAAATTCCAAGTTGGCTAATTATATTCTCTCTCCCCAATGTTTCCTGGAGTTTCAATTTAAGAGGTTATTAATTACTTCCCCTCCAAAAAACTGTTAGCAGTACTGCTGGCCCAGCACAACTTCTGTGTTTCCTCAGTAGCATGTTTATGCAACAAGTACTTTGGAATCCTGTGATGAAAGTCACTAGAGAAATGTGCACTACTGCTGTCTTTTATTATTGTGTCAGCCACAGTATTCCTGTATTACTTTTACTGTTAGTAATAAATATATTTTATTTTTATAGTGCCCAAGACATCTAATAATAAAAAGATGCAGGCAAAAATCTAATTAAAAGAATCTCTTCTTTAAAGTAGTAAATATCTAATGATTTCAAGATGCAGTCTGGTTTAGTACCAGTGCATAGATTGTGATGACACGCAGTTACTGAGTGTGAAAGGATGCTTCAGACTACAGACTAGGTCCAAAACCTCCAAATAACTGTATTTCTGTCATCAGCTAAATCATAGCATGTCTTATTCACTGAAATTCTGCAATATCTCTGGGTGGGTGTAACACCAAGTGATCATTTCAAAATCAGGAGAATTTTAAGTTTTCTTTGATCTTATTAATTAACTTGCTTTCATTTTCTTCCCCACGTCTTTGTGTCACACTTAGTAATTCCTGGTACTCCTGGATCTTTCCTCTGTAAAGTGTTACAAATGTCTTTGCTCAGCCATATATTGGGCTAGGGATAATCTTTCCTTATAAGGAAATTTTTAAGGACTCTAACCATTTCTGTTAATATTCACTCCAGCTCCATTCAAACCTTGTGGCTCCCTCTGACCTGTGAGACCTTGGTGCCAAAGATAGTAGGAAATTAGCCAAATACACGGTCTTTATTGATTTATGAAACCAGGCAACATAATTCAAGAAACACATCATAAGGTGTAGGAATGGAACAGCAGAGCTGACATGTAAAATTCAATGCCATGATATGACAGAACGCAGAGTCACCTGAAACTGTACTGAGCCAGCAAAACTTTCATTGGCTTATCCCAGAGAGGTGTGAGCAAATTGGTTCTGTAAGATTTTCAGTTCCCTGAAGCAATGACATTCTTTGGTGCTTTGACATCAAGCAGAACACGTTCAGTGAATAGGCATGATAAGAAAAAGAAGATAAATGTTTTGTGTGGAAACATAACTGAAAGGGGTTTTTGTTTTGAAAAAGAAATAAAAGCAGATGACACAGCACAAAGGTAGATGAAACAATTATTTAAAGTACTATTTAACAACAGGAGGAACGAGATCCAACATATATGGACCTAATCTTATTTGAACACAAGATTTCTCATTGGAAGAAACAGGTGTTTAGGCATCTCAATATATGTTTGTATCTGGGCAGTACTCCCAGGAAACAAGCACAATCTCCAACAACATATTCTGTGTGAAAGGAGTTCTTCAATCTTATTCATATCAAACAGTATTTATTGCACTGAAATCCTGCTGGTATGTATGTTGGACTAATACACTGAATAGTCAAATATAAACCCAGGAAAATGTTTAGATCTAAAGATCCTTTCACTTAGAACACGTCTTTCAGCTCTATTGATGACACAGTGGGAAGGGTCTGGAAATGCAAAACATCCTGTGAAAATCTCCATGTAGGACTTCACCTTCTTTAACTTCTTGGACAGCAGACTCAGCCCCATCACCATGTATTAATGGCATATAACTTTGTCTCCTGATGGCAACTCCATAATACAATTTTAAAATAATGGTTAGAGAAGAAAACTAAGATACTATTTCTAAGTGATATTCCCCTCCATAAAGATAATCCTATGTTTAGTTCACCATAGTAAATCTTGGGGGAATTAGATAGACACCCATACATACACAATCCAACAAGCACCCTTTAACTTATATGCTGCATACAGGTCAGAGATAATGCTTTAGATTCCACTTATAAGAAAAATCAAAAGGAAGACATCGCCATAAATATTTTACAAATCTCAGTAAATGTTTAGGGGAAAGTCAGCTTTGCACTATATTTCCCTCAGGATATTTCTTCTGTGAGCTGTGCATACAGGGCCTCCTATTTCAAATCTTTTCAACAGAATGCATAAAATCAGTTTCTATAAAAAGAACATATGCAGTGACATTTTAAATGAAGTGTATCACAAAAAGATTCACTATAGATGTAATAGGCTTTGCGTTGTGTGGCACGTAATTGAGTGCTTTCTGAATTATAGCTGTGTAAAAATAGCTATTAATTATGTGTCTGATAAGTGACAAGAGATTTGTTTTGGAAAATCAATTCTTATTTAACTTAGATGCAATAACTGATGAAAATATTTATCTTCTTTCCTTCCAGGAGGTTGGAAGCTAAAAGGTTCACTGATATGGAAGGGCTGTGAGTCCAGTCCTGTTTCAAATTCATTCCCGCCTTTCCTCTGGGAAGACAATCAAACTCACACTGGTATAAAAGCAAGGACACTAAATAGATTTTTACTATATATAAACATAAAATAATTGTTGTACTGTTAATACATTAAATATCTGCTTTCTATGACATTTTCAAATCTTTATGATGCTGCTGTTTAATTATACAAAGACATGCCATCAGCGTATGGCTGTGTCAGGAGGTTGAATGGGACATCTCTTTTTTCTATTGTATCTAGCAACAGGACAAGGGGTAATGGGATGAAGCTGGAACACAAAAAGTTCCATTTAAACATAAGAAAAAACTAATTTACTGTGAGGGTGATGGAGCACTGGCACAGGCTGCCTGGAGGGGTTGTAGAATCTCCTTCTCTGGAGGTTTTCAAGACCCGCCCGGACATGTTCCTGTGTGACCTGATCTAGGTGGACCTGCTTCTGCAGGGGGGTTGGACTAGGTGATCTCTACAGGTCCCTTCCAACCCTACCATTCTATGATTCTATGAATCTATGAATACATATATTATAACATGTGTATGTATGTCATATGTATACACATCACCAATATAGGAATAATATTTTTCCCAAATGCTTCTTGTAAATGTCAAAACTGTGTTTAAAGCCAGATAAGGCTTTTATGGTAAATTGTGTCAATGCTTTTAAAATGCTGCCATGATAAATCCATCCATGTAAGTAATCTCTGATTTTCAGATACATACACTTGCTACCAAAGCAGAGAAGGAAATGCAAATTTCTTCTCCTACAAGACTAACAATGACTTCAGAATCAAATAGGTAAACATATTTCTAGGGATATCATAAGAAAAGGCACAAGCCGCTACTTTGATCTGCGCCTGCTGAAAGGAAGTCTGCAAAGCAGCAGCCCCATTTTTTCAGTGCCAGGAAGTTGTAGAGTGAAGAGACAAAAAAGGAAGAATAGCTTCTTAGAACACTAAGTTCAGCTTAAAAGAGTTTGTCAGATATTCTTAAATGTCTCATTTGCCTTAGTGGCATCTTACTCTACCTCATCCTATGCAACAAAAGTTGGAAGAAAACTTTTCAGGTATTGATCTACAATATGGTATGATGCTGACTGCATACTTTAAGTAATATGCACACCTTGCAGTTCAACTTTAGTCAGGGAAAGTGATGGTATTTTTGTGTCAATGGAAAGAAGAGAATCGGATCTACATTCTATTTCCAATAAGGAAGGAAAATACATCCCTTTTGGAAAGTAAAGTGCTCAAACGCTAGGGCATTTGAAGCGTTTGAGTTAACAATGTTGCTATAACTTTAATGTTGCTATAATTTACAGATGGATGGATTATATTTTAGTCAATGAATGACTGTCAAATGGGAAGTATAATTGCTCCATGAATTATCCTAGTTCTGCTGGCACAGAGAAGCTGCAAGAGAAGAATGTTCTTGAAACAAGCAAGACGACATGGAGAATTTAAGCTGCAAAACTCTTCATTCTTCCACTGGGGAAAACCAGTAACTTTACAAAGAATGAGTCTAAATGTATTTTCATGTAGAAAGCAAAAGAAATTCTCATGGGAGGATTTTTGTTACACGATGGGTCAAGTGTTAAATACATTTTTCAGGTTTCAGGAAACGACAAAGTTTTTTAAAGGAACAGCTTTAAGTATTTTTCCCTAAACTGTTTGAAAACAGTAGATCTTTCAGTGATGAACATTCTCAACAAAACTTCCCAACATGGAGTACTTCAGCTTCTTTTAAAATTTGATCAAGTTATTAAGTTAATGAGTTGTCCAGTTATTGTAGCTTTTAATGTAATGTTTTATAATGTGAAGTATCAGAACTGCAGGTCTTACTATCTATCATACAGCAGTATTTGCACAGCAAAGAAATAGTCTCTTTACAGTCCAGAGGAATCCACTAAAATTATGTGCTGTTTATAAATAATTTTTCTTCTCTCTCTGGCATTTGAAGAGGAAGAATTACTTAACAAGCACAATCAATATATAACAGTTTAGGGAAGCAATTAAGAGCTGAGGAAGCAAATTATGCTGAGGTGATCTGAATATATCTGAAGGAAACCTGGTATGCCATAAGGCAGGGTGGTCAGCACATTTCTGAATGGCTTCTTGTGACTCATACCAACTCGAGTGTGGTTACTTGACATCATCAGCAAATTCTAAGGAATATTCTCTGCTCTAGTGTCCTGGATCACTGAATGGGAACTATTTTCACTCCTGTGCTCCCCTAACAGAAATGATATATGGAATTTGAGGGTGAATCATTGAATCATAGAATGATAGGGGTAGGGAGGGCCCTCTAAAGATCATCTAGTCCAATTCCCCTCCTGCTCAAGCAGGTCTACCAAGATCAGGTCACTCAGGAACATGTCCAGGGGAGTTTTGAAAATTGCTTGAGAAGGAGACTCCACACCCTCCCTGGGCAGCCTGTGCCAGGGCTCCCTCACCTGAACAGTTAAAAAGCTTTTCCTTAAGTTTAAGTGGAACTTAAGTTTAAGTGAAGCCTCCCGTAACTTTACTTCTTCCCTTCAGCACACAAGATTTCCAAATTGCTCAAGAAATGTGGACCATTGCCAAAGTAATATCTCAAAAAACAATGCTGGACGATACTTTAACTGCTTCAGTCTGCAAAGCTTGATTAAAGGAGACAGGGCAAAGGCCCATAAGCGTGCTGTTTCAAATCATTTTTGCCATGATTTGTTGAACTAACGCTGGCCCCAAAAAAAAGATAGTCATCAGAATAAAAACAACCCTCATTAACCGTGAGGTTATAATGTCTTGGAGAGATTATCTTTTGCATTGTTTAAATAGTGCTGATCAAGTTTAACCAGGGGCCTGCAATTTAAATCACTCAGTTCGGCCTCTGGAAAAATCGTTTTCAATGTACTCTTTGTTTGAGGAATCAGGTTTGCAGAGAGGAGGTGCCTTTGAAAGACTATGATGACCTCATGAAAAGACCCTGTACCAAACTAATCCATTTTGCCCTCATCATTTATCCCAGAGAACACTACAGCAACAAGAATGTAACTGCTTTTTTTCTTAAAGAGGCACGAGTTATGTCTTTTCCTGGTATATATCTTTAAACAGTCTATACCATTTCTGTGAGCAGTATATATCTGAATATTCAAAATTATAGTATTTTAAAACATTTTTATGAATATAAGAATTAGTAGAAATGTCACAATGAAGTCTAGAGGTTTGTGTGCAACTGGAGTTCCATTATATTAGGAACTATGTTAAAATATAGTTAAGAGATAGCCCAGATAAAAAAGTTTTACAAGCTAACTGAAAATTAGAAGAGGAACTCCTTTAACAAAAAAAACCAGATGAAAAATGTGAGCAGAATAATGTTTGTAAGAGTTTAAGAAATGGGTCAGCACAACCTGGCCAATTATTCTGATCTGACTATAGTCACTGGAGCTGCTCCTGAGGCAGGGAACTCAAACCTGGCCTATTCCCTTTTATTCAACCATTGCATAAATTGGTCTGATCCTTTTCTGAACCTGCTTATACTATCTGCCTCCACAAGCTTCTGTACCTGAAAATTCCATCAGCTCATTAACCACTATGAAAAAATACAGTAGTTAGAAACTGATGGATAGAAGCAGAAAGATAGGAAGGTATATTCTACTTGTTACTGCATTTTCTTTCTTTTAAATAAATCTCAATCTGGTTTGGACAAGTACCCCTTACTTGTGGGATGGTGGCACTTGGTGTCTAGCCATTCTGCATTCACCACAGCCAGACCATTCATGACTTTATAAACTCACTTATGTCCTTTCTTACTCTTCTCCAGTCTTTTGAAGATTCTCAGCCTTTTTAGGCTCTCTTTGTAGGGCAGATGCTTCGTTCACTTGGTTATTTTCATTTAATTTCTTTGTAGTCTTTGATCCCACTACATTCTTCATGAAATGTGGAAAACAGAAGTGAACACAGCACTCAAAGTATGGCCACATTCAAGTTTTATGTGGAGGAAAAATTAAATTTTCTGCCTTGTTCTCACTATCTAAACGACATTCACCATTTTTTAACCGTTGCTGACCATTGAGTCAATAATAAACTGTCAGTGATGATTACAGAATCTTCTAACCTGCAACTGTCAGTTTAAAGACTAACATCATGCAGTTGCATTTATCAGTGGCATAAACTTTTGTCAGATTCTCTATGTCTTTTCTCACAAGATAGAGTACAACAGGTTATAGTAAAGTTACATTTTTTATGATGAGAAAGGTAATCTAAGTATCTTACAAGAAGTTACTGCCTGCATGAAGTTTTCCTTCAGGTGATTACAAATTTCTATTTTAATTATTGCTAATTGTTCCCAGTTTTGTCCATTTAGGAACAGCAACTACTGATACTACGTCAGAGATGAGTAGAAGAACAGATTGGTCAACATTTGTTTAACCACTCAGGAAAATGCTAAACAGTATAAAATGCTGAAACATAGGAAAGCCATCAAGGAGTTAACAATGCAAATCCTCCCAGCTTGTAATGTCAGAAACAATTCTGAAATTCTGTGCCTACTGCAACAGCATTTGGACCAAGAAGGTGAAATAAAAGGCATTTGGAAGTGCCTGGGATCAGAAAATGACAAAACAAATTCTACCATGCAGTCTTGCTCCACCAAAGACGGACTCAGTTGACTTTTACTTCTGTAAAAGGGTGAACCTTCAAATAATTTTTCACATCCCAACATCCATATTTTTGCTTACAATGTAAAGGACTTTACCATTAATAATAGCTTAGATTGCTATCCAAGAAGCACGCCTAATCAGTTTAATGAACTTCTGACAGATCTGAGAAAATACCCTTCTATAACTAATTTAGCCTTAAGATATAAATTCATTCTACTCTCTCCAGTGAACTGCCTGGTCTAGTAACCACCATCATCTTCAAAAATCCCATATAACATGAAAAAAAATGAATTATACTTCAGCGCCTACAGCCATTAAAATAGTTAAATTGTATTTCTCTGTTTTGAAGCCAAGCATCTATATTTCTGCTACATAAAGGCCCTGGAATTCAATGATGAGACAGATAATAAATGAGAGAACATTCCAAGGTAATAACTACAATTCTCTTTAAAGGTCGTCGATACATGAGAAATTATTATGTTCTGTTAATGTTACTTGTCACGTTCTGACTGAGTTCCATCCCTGGTCACAATGAAACCTCAGATGCCACCCATTCTTTTATTTAAGAAATATACTGAATTAGCATCTGACTAAATGTTAACAGTGAAGAATGCTCTTCTTTGTGTTGGATTTTTTTAAAAGGAAAGACAAGTGCAAAGTAGGTAACTGTTTTGTTTCCAAATTTCATAACTAGACTCTAATTTGATTGATTCATTGCTCATTCATGTGATCCACAACAAAAATCAGGAAAAAAACCTGATTCTGAAATGATGCCCTACAAATTGTACTCCAGAATTCGTCAGTGTCTCTTAAGGAGGTTATAAGACCAAGTATTAAAGAGCAGTAGCAAGAAAGTTATTCCTTTGTGTAAGTGAAGATGTATGTATGCTGACATACCCAAAAGTCACAAAAGAAATAACAAGATTAATAATCCCGTTTTCTTTTGAAGTGGCAGCTTTTATTCATTTACTAATTTCTAAGAATTTGCATACATTAATTAGTGAAACTAGGTAAAATAATCTGAAATAAATAAATCTCTTTACCTATTTGTCAAATTGATAAATATATATCCAGTGATCTGAGAGATCTATGACAACAGCAAATTAATCTATTTTGAGTCCTTGTTTTATCACAAAGACAACATTTTCTCTTGAAAATTAGAAAGACACCTAAAGGTTGTTCCAGGCACATGGGAATTTTCAAGCTTCTTGACTTTAAACCCCTAAATTAGAAAGAAATAGATACTTCTTGAAAGTGTTTTACATCACCCATATTATAAACCCAAAAATATGCCATGTAATCACTTAGAATCACATCCTAGAGCTAAACTCACAGGTTGGCCAAGCCAAAGGTGTTTGCTTTTTGTTTAATAACTGGTGATGCATTTTTTTTCTGTCAATTTAGCCACACAGTTTTCAAAATCATTATATTTTGGAGGAAAAGGAATAACAACTGGAAGAAGAATAGGAGCTTCTTAAATTTCCTAACTTTACAAAGTCCCATGAAGACTCCAGATAACTACTCTTGCTCATGCACGTGTCAGGAGGTTGGGGCATCCCTTTTTTCTGTTGTAGCTACCAACAGGACAAGGGGTAATGGGATGAAGCTGGAACACAAAAAGTTCCACTTAAATATAAGAAAATCTATTAACCTGTCAAGGTGAGAGAGCACTGGCACAGGCTGCGCAGGGAGGATGTGGAGTCTCCATCATTGGAGGTCTTCAAGACCTGCCTGGACACGTTCCTATACCACCTGATCTAGGTGGACCTGCTTCTGCAGGGAGGTTGGACTAGATGATCTCTAAAGGTCCCTTCCAACCCTACCATTCTATGATTCTATGATATCTGAGCATACATACACAATACTTGTTGTGGTGTTGATACAAATGTTTACTGCACAACTCCATTCCTTTATTTAATGTGTTTTCCTTGCTGCTTTGCTTTTTTCCCCATTCACATATATATTTACTGAATGATGTACATGCAAACTGAGTGATATTCACATACAGACATGGTGTGGGAAGAAATTCAGATGTAAGCAGAAGTTTAGAATGGTACTTAGCCACTTTTTGTCGTAGTTGGCTCATATGTTTGACATCAGTTTTGCAAGTCATCTATCTTCCTCTGAATAGAGGTTTTAATTTTTCTGAAGTTCTGGAATAGTCTCACTATTTTTTGTATCTTAGCTTAAGTGACTAGCAAGTTTGAGTGCAAAACATAAAACTGCTTATTGTGACATTTGGTTAATTAAAGCCTTCAGGGGCTTACTGCACTTAATACAATGAGAGAAGAATTGGTGCCATTTTTGTTTTACATTCCATGAACATGCAGACTTCAAGAACATTTGGTTCCCAGGAGATTCTACAGCCTGAATTATAAACTGCCACTCACTTAGGCAAGAATTTAGTGCAGATATCCAAAAAGTAAGAAGTAAAGGTTGGTCCTTTTCCTGATACATAGCATTTATATGTCAACAGTCTATATTGCCCTAAATGAGTAATAATCTCTTGTAATTACTCTATCTAAATGATCTTTGTCTATACAATCTGCTCACATACTTTTTTTTTTTTTACTTTTAAAAGGATATTTGTTATACAAAGAGGCACTATTGCCCTTCCCCCCCTCCCCCATTTTCAGCATTAGTTTGGGACTGAGTAACTTTTAGATTACATGAATCACAGTTATTAGGGCTTAGTCCAGTTGAAAAAGTGAATGTGTCCTGTCAAGCCAGTGATCACACAAAAACATTTATTCCTACCATTTTTATCTGTCTTCAAACAGTGGTGAATCTAACATAACCCGGTGATTGCAATCTGAAAGGTGAAGTTATCAAAAAATATCCTTGAAATATTTACTTCTTTTAAGAAAACATATTTCAGCTTTTTATCTGTGTGGAAAGCTCAAGACAGTTGTTTTGTTTTTAAGTTTCTTTAGAAAAAAATGACATCAGCTTGACAGGAGATTTTTTACTTCTGGAGAGATGAAGCTCGGTGTCATCTGCACCTAGCTTCTGCACATAGCAGGAGATCCCATTATCTGAAATGGTATCTCAGCAGGAACGATGGAGTAGGGTGGCTTTAAGTTGTTCCAAGCTTTGGAAAGGTCTTGGATACCTGATGTAATTTAAATCTTCCTGCAGGATTTATATTAGAGACTTTTATAGTCTCTTAACACCACTAAGTCAATTTAACCTACTGGAAAGCTGTCAGGCAAAAGGAAATTATTTTGCCCAGGAACTAGGAATTGAAATAGTTCCCTTGAAGAAGTTCAATGAACCAGGCACAGTTATTTGCATGGTTTCTCTCTATTCTATGCTTGCCAGCTCAGTCACTGTCCCGTTTCAACTGATGCTGATGCTGCTTTCATATCCATTCTCCAAAAGAAACCTGTTGTTTGCATCCTTAAAGTAAACTTTAATAAAAAACAATTAACTCTGCTGCTGATCCTTTTCACCAGCTCATAAGCTCCTGGGATGCTAGCTCTGAATTGAAAATAAGTACAACTTACTTCCAACATGTTTCTTTTCAGCTACTGCATGAAATATTTAACACCCAGGAGTATTTTTTTTTCTTTTCCATAAAATATTACAGACCAAAATGTGTCAGTTTTTCAAAATCTGTACCCTGCAGCAGATGTTAGCTGTGCAAAAGAAGTTTTCTTTTTCCTTCTTATGTCTGAAGAAAATTTTATGTGTGGAAGTGATATGGTCCAAACCACACACCATTACATTATATGCAAGTCAAAACTTTTTAAGTCTAACCTTTTTATATACTTTCTGTATGAAATAGCTTATACAGCACACTCAGTATATGCATTACTCTGTAAGGAAAATAAGAACCATCTTTCTTTTCTTTCAGTTTTACAGAGATTAATGTTTCTTTAATAACACTGCATTTCAATGTTTGGATGCACTTTCAACCCTCATTTACCTTCGTTTTTTTTTTTTTTATCTAAAATTGTTGAGAGAAGGGAAGCACATCAGACATTAGGTGTTCTGTGAGATTAGTCCTAATGCAGAGCATGACCTAGATATGCTTTGTAAACAAGGCATTGCACTTCTTATCATTCAGCATATTAAATAGCTTAGCTGAGATTGGAAACATTCCCTATAATCTCCAAAATAGCTCACCTGTTGTATTAAAAGAGTGGAAAGGTGGGTTTAATTCCCTTTTATTTGATAACTTTTAATGCATAATTTCATATAAGGATTTCCTTAACATAGATATCAGCAGGGAAGTCTTGTTTGCTTGTATTTCTATACCCCTTTGCACAGATATAACGTGTACACTAACAAAGGTGAGAAAGATTCAATCCCAGCATCCTTTTCTTGCAGCTTGCATGGCTTAGGTTGTAGGTATGCTTTCCTTTATGACTCTTGCTGTGCCAGCTGGAGATATACATTTTACCCCACCCCCAGTTATTCACCTTTCTATCTATGAATTGACTCTGTCCTCCAGGCATAGTCACTCAAGTTATCCCAAACTACCTCCATATGGTGTTTATTCTAACCCGACTGCTTGAAATGCTCTTTTTTTAAATAGAACTGGGGGCAATAGAAGTTAGCTCATAGGAACACTGCAGGTGATACAGCTGTTTGCAGAGGGAATCCCTGTTTTACAGAGCTAGTGATAAAATAACCACTCCAGGATTTCTAAATGTGTCCTCAAGAGAATTCAGATCTGTGCTCCTTTGTTATTATTAGACATGTTACAGCAGTGGGAAAGAAACTTTGTCTAATTGGAACTCTTACTCTACTTTTCTCAGAGAAGGCATGCAAAAGAAGCATGAATAATTTTGTTTTGGAGATATAAACAAAAAGAGAGTAGTAGTATCTCTTGATTGTTAAAATGATCTTATTTTACATCACTTCTTTGTGATGATGTTAATGTCTTAAAAATATGATGTATTGCTAATTAGAAATATATATACATATATATATATATATATACACACACACATACTCCCTCCACTGGTTTTATGAAGGAGCTCACTGTAGGTCTCGTTCTATCAGAACACTCCATTTTTTCGGATGGAATCTCAGAATCCTGTACATGGGGAGGGGAAGTGAAGAGCAGAAGAACAGCTTTTGAAGTGTGAACTGATCAGAGATGATATTAGAGATAACTCAGAGAAGATAAATATCAAAAACCACATAATGCCATTTTCCATAATCATTTGTCTTACAAAAATGCTAACAATATGTAGTCACATGGCTGAAGTCTAAGGGAAGAGCTGCTAGCAACTTTTTGTGCTTATTCTGCCTGAATTAGAAGGCTCCCTTTGGGCCAGAGCTGATGTCATTAACATTATACTTCCTAAAGAAGGGCATGGAATTTCAGTATCAATTAGTGCATCATTAATCCAAATGCTTCACTCCTTAACTGTAGTTAAAATTGAATATATTTACAAAGTTTTTTTTCCCTTCAATATGCAGTCTATGTAGCATTGACAAATGCATTGATTAGAACAAACTAAAGACTTTAAAAAGTCCTTTCTCATGAGAACCATTGAAAAGCCTAGTGACTTTCTCTGCAGGTGGTGCAGCCAGACACAATAAGCCATTTTAAATACTCTAGCAGCCATGCTAAAGTACTCATAAACACTTTTATCATCCACATTCATAAACACTTTTATCATTCAAATTTAGAAGCATTTTATACATTGAAATTAAAAGCTCTGAGAAAAGCAGGCCGGTGTTGGGCCATAGGGCAGACGTGGCTGAGAAGTGAAATAGATGCTTATGTACCACAGTGAGATGACGAGCTCAGAATAGACAATTCAGTGAAAACATTGATCTGAATATTATCAGACAAATGCATTATTCAGCAACTTTTTCAAAGCTATAGCCCTGCCCATCTGGATGTTAGGACACAGAGCTGAAAGCACAGGAGGTACACTACTATCCAGGGACTTTTCTAAAGGCACATTCCAGAGTGCATCCTCTTTTTTTTTTTCTTTTTAACTGAAACCCATCCATTAAAAAGCAAAACAAAACATGCAGTCTTTATTCTTGGAAAAATACAGTAAGATAGCATTCATTGATTCAAGGTGCATATAAAAACTCCCATTGAATTATCTTCCATACAGCCCAGCTCTCTGAACACTGTCCCTTATCCACAGCAAGCATTAGGAGAAATCGAGTTTTCTTCCTTTTGAATTGTCAAAAATAATGGATGCTCTGGAGTAAGACAAGTTCTCTTTGATTTTAATTTCACCTGCTAGGGTACCATCTGCACTGTGTGAAAAACACAATCTTCTATCAAGGTCATACTGTATGCAATCACCAATGTATGTTGAGGCTCTACAGGGCGAGTCTCACTATCAAATAACATCCTCTTGTTCTGTATTAGTGCAGAAATATTTTCTTCTCTGCAGAGTCACATACTTGCTGTGTACTTTACATTTATGAACTGATACCAGAAAAAAAAAGAAAAAAAAAAAGAATAATTTAGATCATCATCCTACTATTCTAAGACCACATTTGACCCTATCAGTCACAAAAACTGTGGCACATGTGTGACAACACCCTGCATCTGCTTTTCTAATGACCTTTGACTTTGCATGCATTAAAACTCCTGCAAGGCAGTAGCCGTGACAAAGAATGTGACTGCAATAAATTTTTAAGATCATTGGACTGTGACACTTTTTTTCAATCCATAAGCTTGGATTTCCATTTTAAACATTGCAGATCTCTAAATTTCCTCTTTACCAGACCATTTCTTCAACAATCCAGCTTTCACCAATTAGCATGTGTCCATACAAGTTAAATTACTCCATCACTAGAGTCACATGATTAGAAAATCAAATCTCTTCTGAAACCTAGACACTCCCAGCTCCAGGGCACAGAAAAGATTTTAAATTGTCTTCTATTTACTGTACTAAAACAAGGTGTCTTGTAATTTAAATTACATTAATTAGAAACTTCAACATTTAAAACTTAAAAACCCCTATCTGCTGCCTGTGGAGAAAATAAACTGTAACGAGCTAGAGTTTGCTAGAGTGTGAGTGATAATGATTTCAAGGTCACAGACTGACAGATTAGCAGGGAAAAAAAAAGACCAGTAAATATCAAAGACAGATGAAATCGCCTTATCCTCAGGATTTGTTGAAATCATGTTAACTACAGGAATTTGTTTAAATAGCTTGGCAAGAATGAAATTAGTGACTCTGCTGTAAATGGTTTTATGGGTATATATTTTGAGATTAACTCTTGACTAGATGTCTTTGAATCTTCTATGTGCAAAAAATAACCACAATGGGGAAAGAAAGGTGTTAGAGAAATAAATAGTACTTAATCCAAATAGAAGCTGTCCAGGGAAACAAGAAAACCCTTAAATAAAAGGGTGTTTAATAACTGCATGTGCTTTCACTCCAAGGAAATGAGACACTGAACTACATCACTGACTAGTGAGAGGTAGGTTGTCTGGAGTTTACATCGGTGTTATCTATACTACCTAAATTCAACTGTAACATTTTTGCATTATGAAGCTTTATTAAGACTTATCAAATTAATCCAGTGGAAATACTGTAAAAATGCTTGAAAATCCATGCAAGAAAAAAAAAAAAAAACAAGAAAACCCAGCCAGCCATATACACTAATAAAGCAAAGCTGTTAATGTCCCATTCATTCAGAAACAGAGGTTGGAAGAAGCCAAACCCAGATGCCTCATGGTACTGCCATTGCCCTTCAGTTTCAACATCTTCTTTCTTCCTCACTTCTTCTGAAAACCAAGGCAACCAGAATTATAGACACAAGGCCTTGCCACAGTCTTGTACAACATATGTAGAACACAGTTCAGTGCCAGACACAACCCTGCTGATATTCCCAAATATGGCATTAATTAATCTTTTCCTACAGCCACATCATGCTGGTTGCTCAGAGCCGTTCTGTGATTGATTTATACACCCACATCTTCCTTTCAGTTGGTTACTTCTGGCTGATCAGCTCCCAGCTTGGAACAGAAATTCCCTTCCTCCCAACTGCATTTTTTTTTTACTTTTTTACTACTACGTCTGAGCCCATTTACATTACTGCACTTCTCAAAGCCATATAATTCTTTCTTCTCCTTTTTCATCTCCCAGATTACCATTAACTGTACTTCCTCCTCACTGCAACACTGTCCCTGTATTTGGCAGTAGATTTCTCTTCTCATGAGAAAGTCTCTTCCTCATATCAGAGAAGAAAAATATGAATGACAAGAACCAATACGTGAGGAATACCAGATGGATGCCCATCTCCTTTATCCCACTTCCTTTCCTTCAAACCTATAAAGCTCCACACCAGCCCCCTACTACTGAGATCCTTCAGGCTCACACTCAGCTGTCTTGCTGTACCTAACATGCTTTCTGCTGAGAGAGCTGGCCAAAGCCAAGGACCTTGCTATACTCAGGCCCTGTTATTCAAGGGAGGTAGAGTAAGGTGTATCAGCTTTGTCAAAACTCCCCATGCTTCTCCGGGGAAAAGCCTTGTCCTGTCCTGCTCAATATCACAGAGAAAGAGAAGGAAGAACTTAGGGCAAAGGACTCTCAAGATATTTGACTACATATACCTGAAAACAGAATAATTCCCTTCACTTTAACTTATGTGTATCACTAACTCAGCAACTGATTTTATAAAAGATGTTGTGTTAACATAAAGGATGTGTTAATATAAAGAGAGGTTTCTTTAAGTCACGTCATGGCTTTAAGGAATAAAAGCACTTGCCAAGGACTATGTGATTGCTCGTGGTTCAGGAACAGCACATTCCTTAATTTGTTGTAGTCTCTTTGCTGTTCATAAAACATCTTAGTAAATACTAAAAGACATACAGTCTGTTTTGTGAAAAGGGATGTCAAAATTTTTTATTCTGAAAGTGTGCAACCACTCAGGATTTTTAAGAGTCTCATTTCTCACCTGGAGGTGTATGTTTTTTTGACTATGTTTACTAAGCTCCATGAGATCAGTCCTGAGGACTGGCTAAGAAATTGTCTGCATCCAAAGTATAAACTCTTCAGGATGATTTCAGATTCCAGATTCCTTTTTCACATCAACACTACAATATCTAGAGGTATTTTACTGACATGGTGTCTGTTCTGATGCCTTATACCTCAGAAAAGTTCTTTGTTGCATTTAGGAACCTCTAACGTATTCCCAGTGCATCTTCATTTTCACTCTGTCATATATACAACCTATGTGTATGTTGTACATGCCATATCTGTACAATCATGTAATGTCATCCATATACTGTATATAAGCCACATATATATATGCCTTATATCTATAAAACACACATTCCTACTGCTGCCTCTCATATTTACTGGTCTGCGCTTGCATTTTGTTGGTACCAGACAAAGAAAAATAAAAGCAAGGTGGTCTTGGACATTGCAGGGAGTTGTCATATGCAAGTATGGTGAGTTGTCATTACAATTGTCCCTGTAGACACTTAAAATATTTTTGGTGATGTTAAGAGTTTATCTTTGCCAGCACTCCACTGAAGTATATCAACCTTTATCTATCCACTTTGTTAACAGTTTCAAACAACTCTGCGTGGTAAACAAGCCACACTTCTCCTTAGAAGAGGTGGATTGGCGTGACTACAACAGGTTACACTTACTTCACTGTTTAATTAGGCTTTTCAGGCCATTTCCCTGAGCAAAAATAAAATTTGCCAAGGTGTAATTTGCAGAATTTTCCCTGGGTTCTCTTTCCATTGGAAGATGCAAAGTTTTTCCACTTTAAGCACAGTCACCATTTTAAGGATAAATTCCTTTTCATTAATTCTGCTACTTCACACTTTCCTCACTTCAGGCCCCTCAAATTAATATTCCACTGTCCTAGTTGCTGAGTTGCTCCATAACTTTCTCCTTCGAGACTTCAATCTCTGTCAAAACCATGCTGTTATTTCCATTTTAAAAGTGTCCTTGGAATAGGAATTTCCCCAATGGTTTCTACATCAGGGACTGAAAGAAGTTTTTTTCATCAACTGCTGAGCTACTTCACTCTTTTCTTTAATTGCTCACCACATCACAATTCCTCTTAGTGATCTAGAGGTGTCCATGCATGGAGATTCCTTGCTCCTGATGAGTTTTAAACACAGGTCACTTTCTGACTCTGTCATTAGCTCTGTATCTCTGACTTAATTATACAACCATTGCAAACCATTACAGCTGGGTCACTGTGGACCTAAAAGAACAGCGGCCGGTGCAGATGTGATGAGCCAAACTACCCACAGGGATCCTAAAGCCTCCTTCAAAACAGGGATTTAAGCTAAGGAAAATTATATGTATTTGTGAATCAAAAGATTCAGAAAGGGGCTCCAATATGACATAATGTAAATATTTGGCCCCAAAGTATATTAGCATAAACATTTAGACACTTTTAATTTAACAGGATATTTTCAAGTAAGCTCCTAAAAATAACTGAATGGAGAGCACAGAATTTGATTCAGTACTTGAAATTCATGCAAGTCTCCATTGCTGCCAATCAAAACCTGAAGCACATCTTACTACTGAGCAACAAAGCCATTACTCTGAATTGATCTGTGCATGTCAGGAGACTACATCATGAAAAGAGTTTCACTCTCATAAGACTAAATCACAGTTTCTCTGAGATTGGTTTTGGTTTTTCTTAAAAGCAACAAAGAACCCCCTTCCCCCCAAAAAAAACTCAACAAAACCCATACAAAAACCAAACCTTTGAAATTTACACAATGGTTTTAGAAGAAACCATCATGACTAATGCTGCGAAAACTGGGAATATGCTATCTCCTTACAAAACTGCTTGCTAAACCTCCTTGCTAACTGCTGCTCACAGTTTACAAGTACAGTTAGGTCATCACATAAGAAAGGGCCATCATATTAAAAACAAAAACCAGGAAAATATTTTCCCTACATGCATCTAGATAGGAATATTTAGCAAGCTCCTTTAGACTTCATTTCATTTCACTCATTACTTAGGCACCATGAAATTGGATTACTTCAACATACAGTACAAGAGATTAAACCTTTAACTAGTCTGGAAGTTTAAAATGCCTGTTTGGGAACGCTTTCAGAGAAGGAGTCAAAAGGAGCTTTCAAGGATGTTCAGGAGGCACGAGAAGCATTTTTCTAAGAGTTTGACCATTTCTTTTATATGCCAGATAAGAAAGGCATATCTTTCTTTTTTTGCTATCCAGAATTGACTATAAATCATGTCATAATTAAGTGTTCAGAATTTCCCTTACATTAGGAATGCCTCTCATGAATTATTGCTCAACTGCATTGAACAATGCAAAATCATTGTCAAGGTATTGTACAGCTCTTGTAATTGACTTTGGGGAGAAAAAAGATAATTTATGAGAAGCGTTGAGTAGACATGCCACTGATAATTTTTTTAACCTTCCAAAACCCAGTTGTTGCTATATTTAGATAACAATGGTATTCACCCATTAAAAAGTGTTTGTGTGTGGAAAATGGACACAGTGCCAATTCAGTTTTCTCCTGAAGTAATGCCCTTATACACTGTCACTTAAGACATGACTAAACCAAAAAGTCATATGAAAAGTGCCAAATGTGTCTTAAGAAGATCTCTCTGGTGAGAGGTGCCATTTAGTAGTGATACAATACTGCAGGCGACAGTAAACTGATACTATATATTTATGTGGCTTTGCATATGCACCAAGGGCACTAAGGCAGACATCCCTATGTGCAGTCCATACTTAACCATGTTCTCATTCTACTTGCAAGTTTGCAGGCCCAAACTAGATCATTTAAAGTGCCTTCTTAGCTCTTTTTCAGATGCAGGTATGCAAGGATAAAAAATTACATCTGTTGCCCTTGTGAAACGCAATTCAAGTTTCCAACATGTAAAGGAGAAGAAAGTGACTTTGTCTATGTTGGAGCACAACATAAAGGAGATGAAGACAACAGAAATCTGGCTAATTTTAGAAGATAAAGCAATCTGGGTGCTTTTAGTGCTGTGTGGAGGCTGAGGAGTACGGCATGGCCATAACTTTCAGGATTGATCTGGCATCTCTGTAAAGTCTTTTTGCGTGGCATACTTACTAGCACTATTCCTCTAAGCTCATCACTATTAATAAATAATAATTTGCCTCCTCATTGACATTGCAGTCAGAAAACACATATTATCATATTATTTAGAGCTTTATTGATTATAATGCACCTACAGAGCTGTGTCAAATTCAGGTCAATAATTAGATGTATAAGTGTATATCCAGCATTTTTTAAACACAGGAGAACTTGAGATACAAACTGCTACATGACAGACGATAATTACAAATCTATATTGGATAGAAAGGTGAAGAAAATTCCTGCAATGACTGCAGGTGAAAACAAAGTATGAGAAGATTTAAGAAGAACTCTTTTGTGTGCTTTTGTGAAGAAAATCTCTAAGCTTTATTTCTGTAAAGGAATTTTTGAAAAAAAAATAAACCCAAAAAAAATCCCAAACCCAAAACCCCTTCTGTTTTTATTCAAAGGATAGCCTAATGAGTAAGCCACGTGAAGCCGCTAAACCGAGAAAAGTACAGATTCTTTGGGAAATTCTCCTGGCACACCATCAGCACTCATTCCTTTCAACATAAGCTTTGGTGGCTGCTTCTTTTGAAGCTTCTGTAAGTCTTTATCCCTGGATATTTTTAGTCCTGGATTGGTCCAATCTCTGTCCGATGCTATTGTTCATCCCATAATAACAATCATTGCACTTGGCAGTGATGTGGGATGTTAAGGATTTTTTACTGCTGCTAAACATACTTCGATTAATTTTAAAAACAGACTTTTAAGTTTTATTCACTACTCTTTTTTCAGAACAAGTAGATATAGTATGACACACTGAAGTCACATATTGTCAATACTAAAACTGTTTGCCTGCTGGCTATCTGTTAGATTTTGTTTAGGCCATGAGACCTGAGTTGCCAAACTTGCAAATACCTTTCTGCAGAGATTGTTTTTCCTGAGGAGTTTTTGCTGCAGAAGGTATTGAATTTGCATGAAATTCAACTCTTAAGTAATTTTCTGGGTTGAAATCTTCTATGTCCAGGTGTAAACCTAGTATGAACGAACTAAAATATGCAAGTTTGTACCTGAGAGAAGAAGACTGGTCTCCAGTGAAAGCAGAGATTTCCCTCTCACTCCACATTGTGTTACTTCACTCAGTGCTACTCTCAGGTACAATATACCCTATCCCAGATCTCAAAATGCATTAATTGGGATACCAACACATTGAGCTGTGTTTACAGTACTCTGATGGACAGATCAGATCTTTGAAGGAAACCATCAGAACTAAAACATCAAATTCAGGGCTCAGAAACTGCTGTTGAAGGTAGTTTTGTTTGAATAACACACCTATTTGCCTCCTGCTTTCTTTTCCTGTCCTATCCAGAAGTTTCCCTTTGGGTTTCTTCACATCTTTCTTCTCTCCAAAACAGACTGAAAATTGCTAAAGATGATTGCTTTCATTTCACATTTGTTATGGTTTAAGTCTAGCCAGCAACAAAGCCCTATGCATCCAGTCACTCCTACCCCTAACCAGTGGGATGGGGATAAGAACTGGAAGAAAAAGGGAAAACTTCATGGGCTAAGATAAGGACAGTTTAACAGGACAACATAAGGGGAGAAGAAACAATAGTCAAAACAATACTAGTAAAAGAAAAGCAAGTGATGCTCAATGCAGCCGCTCACCAATCAGAGCCTGATGTTCAGCATATTCCCAAGCCATGATCTCTCATCCCCAACCACCTCTTCCAGCTCATATACTGGGAATAAGATCATATAGTATGGAATATCTCCTTGGCTAATTCAGGTCAGCTGTCCTGATTGTGCTCCCTCCCAGCTGCTTGTGAAAATTAGCCCTATCCTAGTCAAACCAGAACAATGTTAAATTGTGTGGCTCCAGAGCAGTGAGGGCTTTACACTTTATTACCAAATACAATGTCCTCAAGAAACATTTTGCGTTCTGTAATGCAGAAGACATGCAAGCGCTGTAAAAGTCCTCTCTTTTAAGTGGACTAAGGGCCTAATTTTGAATGAGGCAGATCTCTCAAGAGGCCTCACTTACAAAAGGACATAACGATAAAAGCCAGGATTTTCAGTGAATGTAAGATCCCTTGAAAAGCTCCAGAACATTACCTTTTTTGAAATTAAAATTCTTATCTAGTTAAAAAGAAATTAGCTAGCTGCAATTATATTGGATACCAGCAACAAGCAGTCTGGAATCAATCCTGGCATCCATTGAGAGCAGCTTTCCCACACAGCTGGATATATGAGGAACATTACCAGAAGCAAAGATCTATGTCATTATTTGCAAGTCTATGAAAGAAATATTCAATAATTCCTAAGGTAAGCATATTGCAGCTTTGACCTTATTCCCACCTGCCATTCAACGACATCTCTTGATTGATCATCCACTGTAAATAGGAATAGAATCTCAAATGAGGGATTAAAATAAAATTACTCCCAAAGCAAACATAATCCTAGTCAATATTTTATAAAACCTTGACTTAGTTGATCATTTCACTTGCGTTCCTTTTCATAAAAGAAGATTTACATGGCCTGTGACGGCACTAACCTTTTCCTTGGATAAGTAGCACATCTCATATATTTAAGTAATTATCTGATGGATGTCTTGAATTATCACCAGGAAACAAAGCACGAAAACATGTCAAGATTGTTTAAAGGGGCCATTACCTGCAGTTATCTGTCCCTATCTTGTTTTCATGTATCTATTGATATGATGTTATAGCCATATTAAAATCTTTGGACTAAATGGCTATTGGATGGGGTGGGGGGGGAGGCACAAATAAATTTCTCTTGATTTTTCACACAGTAAAAGCAGAAGAAAATCCTCATGCTCCAAATAAAGAATTGTTTTGCTTCACTAAAACTATTAAGATTGCTTTGAAACCACATAGTGGGATTTTGGACCATTCTTATTCAAAATCTTAGTTTGTCCTCTCTGTTCCTTCCAGTAATGAGGTTTGCTGCTCCCTCTTGAGCTAGATTAACTCTTGCACAGAAGGCTATAGGAAAGGGCAGAGGTGGACACAGCTTAAGTGACTTTTAAATGGCACATTGGTCAAGTGCTGGCCCTCTGCACAGGGTTAATTTTAACCCATTAAAAAGGTGTATTATGTAGCTGGAAATGGACAGAGCGTACAAAAGGAATCTTCTGGCCATGTGACTTCCCACATCGTGGCTTTGTTTGCAAACGTAGTCGTTTGTAAAGATTGTAGCCTGTTCATTTGTTTGTTTTTGCTTTCATCTTCTGCTGCTGCTTCATGTTAAGAGTAATCTATGTCACAGTAGAGAGAAGATGAGGTAAAAAACAATTAATACAATTTAAGACGTGGAGAAAATTTATTAAGTAAGTTGCTTCCACTTACATTAACAAAAGGAACTTTGAAAATCCAGCCCTTTGATTTCCTGTGCCTTTTTTTTGTGCATTTATAATGCAATTTCAAATGTGCCGTGAAACCAAGGGGGTTTTTTGTACTTTCAGGAAAAAAATGTTGGAAGTGAAAGCCTGTGTGTGCACATAGCCATGTACAAGCATTGTGCAAACTGTCATCATGAAGTATGCAGGCTGGAATGGAAAGACATCTAATAGAGGAAAAAAAATCAAAACAAATACACCTGAAATACTCTTGAAATACTCTTTTAAAAAGAAGTATACCTGAAGAAATACACAGTGGGAATTAGCCAAAGCTGCACCAGGGGAGATTTAGGCTGGACTTTGGGAAACACTTGTTTACCAAGAGAGTGATAAAACACTGGAATGGGCTTCTCAGAGATGTGATCAATGTCCCAAGCCTCTCAGCATTTAAGAGGCATTTTGACAATGCCCTTAACAACAGGCTTGAATTTTTGGTCAGCCCTGAAGTGGTCTGGCAGTTGGACTAGATGATCATTGTAGTCTTTTCCAACTGAAATAGTATATTTTATTTTATTGTGTTGTTAATACAGTTGAATACAAGGAACCTGTGCTCTTCTTTCAACATTTAGAGGCATCAAATCAGTGTGACTTTCTGACTCCTTGCTATTTGGTTCTTGTGCTTTAGTGTTGTAATAATAAAGATATCTCTATCAGCTCATATCTGCTCTAGCTGAGAAGAAGTTACGTTTCCCCATAGCAGCCCTCACAGTGCTGTGCTTCGTAGCTCAAAAGGTGTTTTGGCCACTGCTGAGCAGTGTTTGCACAGCATCAAGGTTCTCTCCCAAAAATTGTCCCTTCTTACCACTGTTCTGGGGGTCAGGACAGCTGACCAGAGCTGACCAAAGAGATATTCCATATGATATGAAGTCTGCTCAACAATAAAAGCTAAGAGAAAAAGAGGGCAGAAATTTGTTATTATGACATTTGTCTTCTGCAGCAACCTTTACTTGCACTGAAGCTCTGCTTCCTAGGAAGAGGCTGGACATTGCCTGTTGATGGGAAGTAAAGAATAAATCTGTTTTCCTTTGCTTCTACATGACATTTGCTGTTTCTTTATCAAAATGCTTTTATCTTGACCCATGAATTTTTTCTACTTTATTTTATCCCCTTTTTCCTGCTGGAGATGAGAGTGATAGAGCAGCTTGATGGGCACCTGGCATCCAGCAAAGGTCAACCCAACACACAGCCCCACATAGCACACACTTTGTGACAGTGACTCATGATTTGAAACTTTGGACCATCTGCTTCCTCGGAAACTTTCATAGCCAAGGTGAAAGGTGACACTTAACAGCTTTATCATCTTTGCCTTCTAAAGTCCATCTAAAGCTGTCCAAAGACAGCAAAATCCTCACACTTGTAAGACTGTGGTAGACAGATTCTTCCATATGTTCCAGTCTCAATGAACTCATAGAGCAACTGTCCTTAGTCTTGTTGTGTCTGTACTGAGCTAACAAAAAGGTGTATAATCCTGTTGCTCCCTCTAAAAGGCTCTCATCTCAGCCTGTGTCCTCTGGCACATGAGGCAAATCACTGTTTGGCTGAAGCTGTTGCCACATTTTGCAGAATTTGTGCAAGTGGTACCCGTAAGAGGTGGAGGAGCCCTGTTTATGACTCATAATGTTATGAGTCACTTCTGTGGACATACTACAATAATAACCAGTAGTGAAAGACCTGATTCCCTGACCTGCTGAGGTCACAGAGAATATGTTTAAGAATTCAGATCTACTTTTGCTCTATTACTGCTCTGTTTTTATACAGGAAAAAGAAAAGAAAAAAAAAACCCCAAACCTCTACAAAGCTCAAAGCTTTCCTTTTTATTATAAGTAGTGGTGATTTTATCTTTTTTTCCCTCTAATTTGGATAATAAAATGAAAACATAATGGTTCCATATAACAAAGCAATAATGCTTCTTTAAGGGCTACAACATACTTTTGCGAAAGTACAGTGAAAATGAAGGAAGTTAATTTTTTTTTCAGTGTGTACAGGTAGAGGCAAAACTTATTATTATTTCCAAGGGTAGTACGAATGCAGTCTCACATAGCCAATTGAAAACATCAGTGAAGCTTTACATGTTTATAAGGTCCAAATTTAAACTGCAACTACTTTGCTCTATCAAAAAAAAAAAAAAAAAAAAAGAAAGAAAAAGGGAAAAATGGAAACCTAATAAATCAAGTAGAGAAAAATGTTGGTAAAAGCACTATTCATACTGGAGAGCTTCGGGGAAGCAGATGTTTCACATTCTTTTTTCTAGCATTTGCAAAAAGGGTGTTTTTTCCCCAAAGTTGCAGTACAGTCACAATGGTTAAAGTCATAAGGGCTGGATCCCTAGAGAGATCTGGCTGTGGGGAGAGAATATGCTCTGTAACACTGTTTAGGAGTTACTATCTCAGACCAAGCTTCTTTTAGAGAAGGTAGACCTGCAGTCAAGCCTGACGATTACTTCATGAAACTGACAAACTGGGGACAATTGGGAAGACAAAAAATCACAGCACAGACCTACTCTGGACAGAGCTTGCATCTAATCTCTCCTGCTTTTCCTTCCTTACCCAATATAAAACACACAATGGCAGAAGCAGTTGCTTCCCTGTGCTTCCCAGCAAAGCTACCACTGATAGGCTTACAGCTCACCTATTGCTGCAGCCATACCACAGCCCTGACTCATAGCCACAGCATATTCTGCCTTTTCTGTCCTTTGCTAATTTTAGGGGCCAGTGGTGTGGTACAATGGCACTAGATATACTAATACAATAAAGTACTCTGTTCTAAAATACTACTCCAAGTTCTTGTCTGGAAATACCCATTGCAGAACAAGCTTGACTGTGCACTAGTGCATCATTAAAATGCATATATAAGAAAGAAAACTGGAGAAAACTTATCTGCAGGTGAGCAGTGAATGATTTATTAAATGGGTTCCTGGAGGCTATTAGAAAAGAAGCATAGGTGGTACATAGAAGATATATTCTGTGGCCAGGACAGTTGCAAAGAAATGCTGAGATCAGGCCAAGCAGCTAACCTGAAATCTCACATCTTGTAGCTTTTGTTTTAGGTAGCAGGATAAAGACAGAATGGAATATGTGTGGAGGGAAGTGGCAGAATGCTAGAGAGACAAAGGATTGCTTTCTAGAAATTTTAACTAAGAATAGAAACAGTGATGCAGGAAAAAACTTGGCTCACACCCTATTAGCACAAAGCTGCTGTTATAATTAACGTTTGGTTTGTTCTAACTTTCAGCTTCTTGATGAAAGAAGTTTCTATCACTTCCTGTGCAAGGCTACTCTTCACTTTAATTGGTTGCTCTGTCAAGGAGTCATATTGTAATATAGATGTCTTGAATCTTTCACTTCTTTGCTGTCTTCCCCAGATTTACCCTGCGTGCTCTCAGACTACACGAGCAATACTTTCAGGTCCGTTTTCCCCAAATCTTTTCTTTCGTTATACAGGCATACTACACTAAAGCAAGTGGAATACTCCACTGATTAATGGCATGTGAAAAAACGCCCAGGTGTCTACTGACTTCAAAAAGCACTGAAAATAAATGAAGAGAAACCACTCCTACTAAATCATCAGTCATCACCAAACCCGGAGATTAAGTTATTTACTTCTCATGAGAAGAGCCATGAAAGCAGCAGACATTGAATCGAGACAAACTCCTTAGAGGAGAGACGAACAATCTTACGTGTACTTCTTGCAAGGTGAGGGATTTTGTTTGGCTTTTTGTTTCAAAAAGGCCTCTTTTCTTAGAGAGGCAAGTAAAGTAAGGAGACCTTGCATGTGACCGATACAGGAGACCTCAGATTTCTGAGATTTTAAACCAGCTCCATGAAAGTAAGATTACATAATTTGAAAATCTTCATTGCTGATAGGAAAGTAAATATTTACAAATCATTCTCTGAAGAAAATATGGCACATAAAAATATCATGAGAGTTCACTCAGTGTTTCCAAGCCAACCCAAAATGAAGATGTACTGAAAAATCTCATGGATTTCCTGGCAGAATTTCAACACAGGTTTCCCCCTCCCCCGCCCTCCACCTTCCCCAACAGATCTGAATTACTAATGACTTATCCCTTCACCTTTTAGAGGTTTGCATCCATTATCAAGATTATGACTGTGATGTGAACTAGCTTTGGGGTTTGCTTTAGTACAAGCCACCCTGCTAGGAAGTTAAGAAGTCAAAAAAAAATCACTAAGAAGTGGAAGCGACCTATTTTCTTGCTATTATTTCAGAACTCAGCCAGCTGGCATGGCCCCAGGTCAGCCACACCATGGACAGCCTTTTCATTTGCTGTCACTGACTGTTGTATTCCAGGAGATAGATATATTTTAACTCCTTTGTGCTGCTTTGAAGCTTCTCTAATGCCCTAAGACTGACTAGAACCAGACTGCGATAAGCACTGACATCCAAAAGAGGCAATAACTGACAGCATAATGGTCTCTGTGCAACCCACAGACAGTTCCTCCTATTTGGCAATTGATTTCTTTTCTGTCAGATGCATCAATAGTGAGATTTATTTGTCAGACTTGAAGTTCTCTGTAGACCAGACTGTCCTCCAGAGGCAGGGGACAAATAATCCTTCCTGTGGGGTTTTCCTGGTCCCAGATAACTGCATAGAGGAATAGAAAATGGTCTTTTCTCTCTCTGAACTGAGATTGAGCACATCTTTTCCCACAGCAACCAGAATCCTGTACATAGCCTTTCATAGCACCTACCCCAAGTCCTTGAATCATCATGGAAAAAGTTGCTGAAAGATGAAGCAGTATATGATATCAGAGGATATCTTTGTGGTCCTGAAGGAGAATAAATGTGCTCAGGACTGCTTCTTGTTTCCTTAGGCTTTCCTGACACTCTGCTTCTGCTTATAATCGGTAATACAATCAGAGAATAACACAATCATATAATCACAGAATCATAGAACTGTTGAGGTTGGAAAAGACCTATTAGCTCATCGAGTCCAGCCATTCCGCCAGCACTGCCACAGCCACCACTAACCCCTGCCCTCAGCCACAGCTACACAGCTTTGGGATCCCTCCAGGGATAGCGACCGCACCATAGTGCTGGGCAGCCTGTGCCAGGGCTGGACAGCCCTTTGGGGAAGAAATTGTTTCCAATCTCCAATCTAAACATCCCTAGGGAACAACCTGAGGCTGTTGCCTCTTGTCCAGTCACTTCAGAGCAAAGACTGACTGCCCCTTCCGCTTCCCCCCACCCCAACCCAACCTCCTGTCAGGCAGTTGCTGAAAGTAAGAAGGTCTCCTCTCGGCCTCTTCTTCTCCAGGCTGAAAAACCCTAGAGCCCTCAGCTGCTTCCTATCAGACTTGTGCTCCAGACCCTTCATCAGCTTCCTTTCCCTTCTTTGCACATACAAATCTTTGGATACTATAAAGCTACTGCTCTTCCTTTTCTTCCTGCAGCATCTAACTGGTGGTACAAAAAATCCTTGACAGACAAGTGTTAAGGAAAATGAATTTATAGGATTCAGAATGGTAATAGAATGAAGAGAGATAAAATGTGAACATCCATCACATAAGGCTGTCATTTGTATTCAGAGGGTTGTTAATCGCTTTGTTGAATACCTGAAGGAAAGCCCTGTCTCTACATGATATAAATTGCACAGCCGAACAAAGCATACCCAGTGGTTTAAATCTATAAGGAACTTAATGAGCAATGATCTGAGAGAAGAAAAAAAGATGATGAATGAGATTTTAAATATAAAGTTCTATATACGCATAATTTCTTTTATTTGGTGAATGTTAACACCAAAATGAATATTGAAAATTCAGGATGTAATTGGTAAATCTTGTCATATTTAAGTGGTGCTATTTATTCAGATGCATGAGTGAAAGTGAGTTTTATACAAAGCTGCAGGTAAACAACAAGATTACATTATATAGCAGCATACCCTAACAGCCATCAGAACCCTGCATGCAAGAAGAACAAGCCGTCCTCCTCCACACAAAGCTCACCCAAGGCATCTGACAACGTGTCAGTGATCCACAGGTACCAGTCAGCCAGTCGTACCAGCACTGTCTCAGTGTTCACTAGTGTGGAAGAACTGTATTAATTATCCTTGAATCTTAGGCTTATTTCTTGGACAAAATCATCTTCAGAGATTTTCTCCCAGAAAAAAAAGAGCTATTTAGCCTGGAGAGGGGAGGCTGAGAGGGATCCTTATCAATACTGATCTATTCCTGAAGGGTGGTGCTCAGAGGATGAGGCCAGTTTTTGCTCTGGGGTGGCCAGTGACAGGACAAAGGCACAAACTGGAACACAGGAAGTTCCACTGGAACAGGAGGAGCCCTGGCACAGGCTGCCCAGGGAGGGTGTGGAATCTCCTTCCCAGGTTTCCAAACCCTCCTGGACACATTTCTGTGTCCCCTGAGGGAGGGAACTTGCTTTAGCAAGGGGTTGGGCTGGAGGAGCTCTGGAGGGCCCTTCCCATCCCTATCATTCTATGATTCTATGATGCCAGAACCCAGGCTTGCAGGTTGCTGCACCAGTGGGCACACTGCTGAAGCTGCTATGCATGACTGTGGCTGCACCTTCTATTCACCCACTCACTGCATTTGAACTCAAAACCAGTTCTTGCCTTATCTATAGTAAAGCCCATTAAAGATTCTCTATAAACAAAAGCTCAAACAAAATCTTAATCAGCTGCAGGAAAGAGATGCACTTTTCTTCTTCTCCCACTGTTCTGCTTTGCAGACATTGTCATTTAAAGCAGGGCTCAGCACTGGTACTGGGGCTGGCTGCTTTGTGCTGGCGTTTTCTCTTGAAAGTAGAAGCAGCTATGACCCTGGCTAGCTAACTAATGAGAGCCACAGCACAGGCAAGGAGCTGGGTTGAAATAACTGGCAGGGTCGATAAGCACGCGGCTGGGATTTAGAGTTAATATCCACTGGAAGAAATAAAACCTTGTTTGAGGGAGAGCAGAGCTGGACCATGATGGGAAAGGGAGGAGGTTGGCATGTGAGAGCAGTCTAGTGAATCAGCCATGTTGAGGAATTAATACAATTTTTTAAAAGTACCCCAGGACAAAAAGGAGACTAAGCACCTTCCTCTGATGAAATAGAGAGGAAATGGATGTTAAAGATCTGACACAGAAAAAATGCTTAACAGCTAGGAGGAAGACCATGAAGCTGTGATATAACAGTTCCACTGAATGTTGTATAAAGATTTACTATCTACTAGGCATGTACTGAAGATGACTGATTTGATACAAACTTCAGTTTCATGCAATAGGTATCAGATAAAGACATATCCTGAGGTACAAGCATTTGAAACCTTTTTCAACCATCTCCATGCAATGTCTCTGAAACAGCCCCTGAATTTGTGCTATTGCAGAAGTGAGTTTGTTCTCCTTTTATTCCTTTTTCCTCATTCCTCTTCACTAAAAGCAGAGATCAAATTACCATCTATGAACTTAGCCTTTAAGAGTGATTTTAAAAGCTTTGGAAGAAGCAGCTTTCTCATCACTTTTTCAAAAGTAACTTACTTGGCAGGTAGGCATTTGTAACATCTACATTTATACACACCAAAAAAAAACCCTTTTCCTGTGCAAGTACCTTTGGGATCAAATGCTAATAATTATTTTGCTACAAGATATAGTAGAAAAGAGAAGGAAAAAAACACCATCTAAGCTTTTCTAGGAAATTAGTTGAGATCCTAGTCAAGTGCTTGGCTAGAGTGGATCGTCCAAAGAGAAATATCACTGCTGAGAGCAGCAGTGATATGCTTATCTTTCATAGTGACTCTACTAGAACATTAGGTGACTGCACTCAGCATCATTACTGGTACCATACGCATGCAATCTCTCATCCACCGGAGGAGCCTATATTAGTGAGATTGTCCAGGGAGACTAGCTTCTGAGTACTCTGCATAAAGTTTCATCAAATATTTTTATTGGGTAGAAGGTTATGTTGTGCTGTGGCTCAAAAGCAGAAGTATTGGGCAAACGCTATCAGATTAGAATCATAGAATCACTGAACTGCTGAAGTTTGAAAAGACCTTTAAGATCGAGTCCAACCATTCCCCCAGCACTGCCACAGCCACCACTTACCCATGTCTCTCAGCCACAGCTACATAGCTTTGGAATCCTTCAGGGATGGCGACTGCACCACGGCCCTGGGCAGCCTGTGCTAGGGCTAGACAGCCTTTTTGGTGAAAAAATGTCTCTTAACATCTAATATAAACCTTCCCTGGCACAACTTGATGCCATTTGCCCTCCTCTTGCTTCTTGTAGCTTGGGAGAAGAGACCAAGAGATTGAGCGCTCCAGATACAACCTCCTGTCAGGTAGCTGCTGAGAGTGATCATGTCTCCTCTCAGCTTCCTCTTCTCCAGGCTGAACATACCCAGGGACCTCGGCCACTCCCCATCACACTTGCAGTCCAGACTCTTCCTCAGCTCTGGTATCTATCTCTGGACATACTCCAGCTCCTCAGTGTCCCTCTGGGAGTGAAGGGCCCAACACTGAACACAGCACTATAGGTGTGGCTTCACCAGGGCCCAGCACAGGGGGATACTTCTCAAGACACTTTTTCCAAGATGCCTACATTAAACTACTTCTGCATTCTGCCAAACTCTGGCACTGTTTACAGTTTTAATGAACAGTGGCTTCCAGGAAGCTCCTTTCATTGATTCACTAAAACATTGGGACAGACCTTTAATCTTATTTTCCTCACTTTGTAAAATGAGGATAATTATGTTTGTCTTCACCATGGGGAACTAATTAAAGTTAGTTTCTAAAGAGCTTTGGCATTGTTGGACAAATGATGGAATAAGTTCTCATCCATTGAATTTATTTCATGTTTCTCCTTCATTAGTTAGCAAACAGTGAATGACCATGTAATGTGAGAGATCCTGATTCAGCAAGCTCCTTCAACACTGAAAGGTCCTTAAGGCCATGAACAGCTTAATAGATGTGAATGGACCTACCGATGGGCACACACACAGCTGGGCTGTGACAAGTCAAAATGATGTAGTTTCCAATTAGAGCCCAGAAACAATGCTCATCAGATTCTATATAATGACTTTACATGTGACCTTTGGGGACAGTTTGCTGCTGCACGATTGCCAAGGGAGTGCTACTCAGGGAAGCCGTGGAATGAATGACAGTGTGCCGAGTAGAAATTGTAATTAGTTCTCTGACCATTCCTCTTAAGTGAGCACCAAAGTTCAGCAACATCTATTAGTTTTACAGGACTTCAGTTAGTCCTTCAACTGGACCAGTGTAATATAATCCACATGATTACACTGCTGCTGAGGCTTCTTTGTTGATGTGAAATCCTGTGGCTTTTAAAGAGTGACCTGAGAAGGAGGGCCTTTATTTATTTGCAGGATATAGATAGCCTTACCCTGCTTAAAAAGCACTTTGACACTTTGATATCGCTTTTAAAGGAGGTTCTGTGGAGAACTGTAAGGGAGCAGAGAAAAGGGGAAATAACATTGCCTTACATATCATTGACTGTGAAATGCAGACCAGATTGTGAATTAATTGAGGATTTGCGTGGTTTCTGTGAACCACTTCAAAGTGGTTTATGGTAACAAAAGTACTTCTATTGCAAAATACCAATAACTACATCACGTATATCCCGCTAAACAGAAAATATGTTGTGGCCACAGCACATTTTTAAGATTTTCCTTGCTGCAGGAGTTTTTGTGCTTCAGGTTGTCTTCAGCAGGTGATCAGCTCAGACTGCACACTGAAGAAGCCACTCAGGACCTTTACTGTGGTCTTTATAGGATTTTTACATTTCTTTGGAGCTTTTCAAAATCACATTGAACCCTGAATATTTTGAAATCTGCCTTTACCAGTTCACTTCAGTAGTTTAGCTTCTCAAGACTCTTTTGCTGTCATGCCTAAGTGAACTCAACCAGCTAAGGTTTCTGAGGAGCAGGTTTTTGTATGAATATATTTGTATATCTGTTTTGATTTTCTCTTTTCCTTTATAAACTCCTTGCAACCTCAGACTCAAAAATATCTGAGGTAGAGGTGAGATCTTTAAATAATTGTCTCACAGATCCTGATGGTGCCTCTGCTAGGTCAGTATGGGATCTGAAGTCAACAGCAGACTCCATTCTCTTGTGGAATCTGTAGACTCTTTTATGTGGTAAATATATGCACATCTGAGGCAGTTATTACCCAGGACTTGACAGATCAGAGCAAGCCCCATGCACTATAAGGTTTGCTGTGCTGTACAGGCAGGGGTTATGAGCCTGCGTGTATTACAGGCCTTAAATGTGATCATGAGAAAGCTGAAAATTTCTTGACACAGAAATAACCACAATAGCAAACAGAAAGGTGTCTGCACTAGTTGGAGCTACTTAAGACAACTTGGTTTTGTGCAAATATTTTTCTAAATAATAGCAGACTAAGCCCAAATCACCAATTTGTCCCTGAGAAATTACTCAGCAGGATTTTATGTCTTATCAGACTATATGGCCCAAATGGATAATGATAACAATTAATAATGCTTATTGTTGCTACCATAAACAGGTAGATTTCAATGCTCTTCTCTATATTTTTCTTCTGTTAAGAGCCTCCATGGTTGGTACCATTCTGAGACACACCTGTACTTCTCTCTCTACAACAAAGCATTCTTTTAAACAAAATGTCTTTTATTCAATTGAATTTGTTCAGAAATGAAACTGCAATATATTGAACTCAGATTTTAAATTATCCAGGGAATACATGGATTCAGTCCTTTTATTGTCATTAGTCAGGGACAATTTGTACAATTGTTCTGTTGAGCAGAGATCCTAAGCTAGATGGGTACCTATATTTCAAGAATAGTTTTAGCATATGAAATATATCCCAGGGAATTCTTTCACTCTCCCTCCTGCCTTGCACACTATTATTTTGTTTCTGCTTTAGAGGTGCACAGGAAATCTATAAACCTCATTACTCAGTCCTTGAAAGAAACATTATATTTTGGCACTTTAGTTACTCCAAGGATCTTACAGCCTTCCTGGGGGAGCTGCATTGTAAAAGATCTCTAAACAAGAAGCCAGGCTTGTAGTTTGGAACAGGAATAGTAGGTAGTCTGTTGCAAATCTGGAAACCAGAATGACAACTAGTACAATTTAAAGCATTTTACCAATTAAGACCTTGCACTGCACTCTAATACCTTCGGCATGATTCTCAGGCAAAAATCTTCTTTTGTTACAGTTTCTTGGGCAAGAAAAAAAAATGGATGCTGCCCAAGTATTTCTTTTGTCAGAGAAAACCTTCTTTTGTCTATGTCTCCTGTGTCATGGTTTAGCAAGGAGTTGCTTTTGCTTAGTAACAGGGGGAGCGGGTTGCAGTGAAGACCCAGTAAAAGTTTTTTAGACTCTCCTCCGACTCCTGGGTTCAGACCCACCCCCCGGCCCGGCTGGGCCAATCTGGAGCCTCTGCGATCACTATTTAGGGACGGGAATTTGAGGTGCGAGGCAGGAGGTGTAAGAGTGTTACAAGATGGAGGCGACCATGCGGACCCCACAGTCGGAGAAGGAGGAAGGATGGAGCATCAGACCAGAGACCCCTCTGCAAGCCGTGGTGAGAGTGCAGCCGGTACCCCTGCAACCTATGGATCAGCAGCAGCAACTTCATGTGAGTGTGCCCGGACGGGCCAGAGACTGTGTGGGGGAGGCGGTCATGGCACAGGACATGCTGGAGAGCCTGTGCACCGCAGAGCAGCCCCACACGAGAGGCAGAGAGGAGCAGCAACTTTTGGGACAAATGAGCATCGGTACAGCCCGTGCAGGGCTTTGGGACAAATGTGCGTCGGTGCAGCCCGTGCAGGGCTGCCATGTGTGTGTGGTACCTCACGGACTTGCAAGGAGGACTGGTGCAGAACCCACTTGCCCTGAGGTGAGACAAACGGCAGAAGCCACCAGGAACGGACTGACTGAAACCCCCACTCCCTGCCCCCCTGGGCCGTTCAGGGGGGACGGAGGTATAAAACACCGGGATCAGGGCTCTGAGCCCGGGAAGAGGAGAGGGGTGGGGAGCAGGTGGTCTTAAAGGGCTGGTCGGACTCTTCATCTCTGTACCATTCTGTGTTGTTTTGTTTTGGTTCTGGTTTTTGGGGTTTTGTGTTTTAGTTGGTATTAAATTGTTTTCTGTTTTTCTTGCCCAAGCCGAGTAGCCTGGTCTGTTTTGTCCTGCACCTTAAGCGGCAATTAAGCTCTCCCTGCCCTTTAGCAATCCTTAAGTCTTCGGTACTTGAGGCTAATCGTGGTCTTTTGTTCCCCGATGGGCAGAAACCACGACACTCCTGGCACTTCTGACATTCTGCAATTATGCTGTTCCTTAAACAGATGCACTATTTATTCTGCTATTCCGATGGATGGGAGCGCAAGTGCCCCAATTTCCCCTTGGTCTGCTTACCCTATGAAGCTGCTGGTGCTACACGTGCCCACTCTTTGTGGCAAGACAAGCTATCTTCTCATTTTCATGCTACATGTTTGTGCATAATCATGACCCCCATCTGTCTCAGAAAGGATTCCAAAAGTTTGATAAATATTTCAGTAGAATGTATTCATTAAGTCTTGCAGTTTTTTTCCAGGATATGCTTCAAAATCTTGTACTGAAATGACAGGTAAAGGGAGGAAAAATGTATCACAGAATCACACAATGGAAGGGGTTGGAAGGGACCTCTAGAGATCATCTACTCCAACCCTTCTGCTAAAGCAGATTCACCTAGGTGAAGCTGCAGAATAACACGCCCAGGTGGGTTTTGAAAACCTCCAGAGAAGGAACCTCGGCAATCTCCCTGGGCAGCCTGTTCTAGTGCTATGTCACTCTTACAGTAAAGAAGGTTTTTCTTAAGTTTAATTGGAACCTTTTGTGTTCCAGCTTTTTTTCCATTACTCCTATCACTGGACATCACATCTTCTTGTTGCCTCATCCTCTTGAAATCCACCTTACAAATACTTGTCAGCATTAATGAGGTCCACCCTCAGTCTCCTCTTCTCCAAGCTGAACAGTCCCAGATCCCATAGCCTTTCCTCATAAGAAAGATGCTCCCATCCCTTGATCATCTTGGTGGCTTTGTGCTGGACTCTCCCCAGAAGTTCCCTGTCCCTCTTGAGCTGGGGAGACCAGAATTGGACTCCAGGTGAGGCCTCACCAGGGCTGAGTAGAGAGGGAAGAGAATCTCTCCTTATCTGCTGGACACACTCTTTTTGATGCATCCCATTGGCCTTCTTGACCAATTGATGCCATTGAACTTCTTAGCCACAAGGGCACATTGCTGGGTCGTTGTCAACCAGGACTCCCAGGTCTCTCTCTGCAGAGAATAAAGTTTCAGTTGGTTGACTCAACACCAATCTTGCTGAATCTGTTACAGACAGGTCATATTTTTCTTTTCAATGTGAGTTTTCTGATTTTAAAAGTTCCTCTTTTCCAAAAATAAGCAAGTTTTGTCACTATTCCATTTTTCAGGGGGATTGTGTGCTAAGAACCTCCTATCTAAAGAAAAAAAGAGTCCAATCATGACCTTGTGATCGAAGCAGCCCATTCTGTGAGTTAACTGTGTCAGCTTTTTCAAGTAGTTCCCTCCACTCATCTGTGAACAACATGGAAGCATTTCAGGGCAGGAAAAATGTCATGTAACACAAATACTGCACTGTATTCTGGGAGGCATTGCCCTCTTTTGTGGGGATTTCCACTACCTGACTGCTGAGCATTGGGAATGTGCTGCCACCCAATAACAACTTTAGAGCTAAGTGATCATTTTACATTCCACAGCACTTCTCTCCTGCTCTCAAGAAAATGTGGATTTAATTCTCTGCCTTCTCCATGATGAATCTGCTCAGGTTTTTTGCTGTACCTGAGTAGAGCAAAAGAGTCATTACATGTTAGGTGACTGGGAGTGGATTTTACAGAGAGAAAATGAGCAGTCACATACAAGTGACTGAAGGGGAACAGAGAAAATGAGAGTCTTTGCCTTGCCTGGAGTCAGCCACTTCTCCCACAGGCTTTATGACACAGTCTATTGTAGTTCAGTATACCATAAAAAATGAGCAGTGAGAATAAAGACCCTTGAACACTGAACTTTCCCAATAGGTTGCAATTATAGAAATACCTACACTAAAGAACTGCAAATGGATTCAAGTGGGAGATGCATAGCATTTGCAGAGTCCCTCCAAATATGAGTTGTTGACTCCATGGTGAGAGGTGTCTATGGCTCACAGGTGGGGCCATATATTCCAGGAAGATATAGGAACCTGAGGCAAAAAATAGGTCTAAGCATTGTTTAGAACTGAACTGAAGAACAGTTTAGTGAGCTGATGGTCTGCCTCTGAAAAAGCACAGTACCAAATGACTTTGGGGAAGACAGACAACTTTCATAGAGCATAATTGAGTAGCACAGCAGCTCACAGGAGATCCAACTAGAAGAAGCCAGGGCTCTTCTGATCTGGTCTTGGTTAACAGTCCTGTTTCAAGTTGGAGATCGGACCAGATAACCTCCAAAGACCTCATTCAATCAGATATTCAATGGCTCTATTAATTAAGCACGAAGAATGGCTGAGCATGTCACTGTTCCTAAGTAGGTCAATTAACTTCTTGCTGAGGTGTGTGAAGTACAACAGCGTATTTGCTGTGTTTCTCCTTTCCCCACTATGCACTTCAGAAGGAAAAGAGAAGCTCTTCTGGTAGTCACAGTGGCTTAAAGGAAACTCACCTCCAGCATTCTGCCATTACTTTCCTTTAAAAACCTGCCCAAGGACATGTGTGCTGTCTGCTATAGACTGTTTCTCGTTCTCTTTAAACTCTTTTCTGGTCAGCTTATATGACAATCAGGAAAATGGAAAAGACAAGAGAAAGACTAAAGTAGTTAATAAGAAAGAAGAAACCCTAGGTTTAACAGGCATAATAGAGAAGTCAGTCACTGAATCATTACAAAGGCAATTACAAATTACATTTCAAAGCAGGAATGGAAAAAAAAGATTGCTCTGCAGTGCCCTGTGTTATATTGGAGCCTATCCTTTGACAGGCTGTCTTCGTACCTATGTTTCCATTGCCATCTGCTTATGAGGCATACCTTTGCATGCAGTGAGCAGTACAATCACCTGAGTTTTAAAGATGCCTTGAGTTTTTTTGTGTAATGCCCTGTTACTCTTTTCTAAATTTTTTTTATAATCAGCTTAGGTCTGCTAAATTATACTTGTTAGAGAACCTAAATGTCTACTCTTCTCTCAGTTCTCTATGGAGCAAGTAACCGCTTTGGGGAAGGCTATAATAATGTGTCTCAACTCATTTATGCCTATTTGACTCACAGCCTAAAACTTCTTCAGGTAACAATTTAGATTCAGATTTTCAACAAATAACCCCACAGGTTTGTAAGCACGTATGCTTATGCTCACTTCACATTTTGAAGATTTATCAAACAGGACAGTTTTATGGGAAGATCTTCAGAGGCAAAAATGAGTGATAGGTACCCAGCTCACAGTGAAAGACTTGATTAGAGCTGCTTGATATTAGCTTCTGTTTAAGCCTTTGAAAATCTCTTCCTTAACAGCCTAATTCCAACTGCCAGTTGTTATTTACACTTGTGCCTGTTCCCCTCTGAGTGCTAAAGCAAATGTTCTATGCTGTGATTTTGAGATTGAATAAATCAGAAATGATAATCAATTTGCAGGCAGGGCAGTATGATTTGTGCAGAATAAACTCACATGTCTGAACAGAGATTTACAGTGGCTCCATCACAATTTTCTTTCAGCAAGAAAGCAAGTGAAGAGTTTGCAAAGAGAATAACACAAGGGCTATGTACAGAGGTACCTGCTCATCCACATTATCAGCATTCCTGATTCTGTAGCTCATGCTTCATGCCACCAAACCAACTTGGGTACAGCAGATAGCTCTGCACCAAACTGCCCTGCTCACAACAAACTTTCTACTCTTAGAAGCTCATTTCTAACATTCTGCCAAGCAAAAAAGTAGTTTGTGCCTGGTTTATCATTCACTGAAAATATTATCTTACCAGTTAGACATTTTCATTGGATCTAACACTATACAATCACATTGCAAGAGTGATGACATCTGAAATGCAGAGTAAGTGAGATTCAAGTCAGACAGAAGCTGCCTGAGTTCCTACTGCTGTTTATAAAATGCACTGAAAAGAAAATGAGCGGGAAAGCACTGATGATTTTCCTCTGCCAGTGTATGCAGAGCTGCCACTACACCCACTCTACATTTCCTTTTGTTGTTTTTTACTGTTGTTCTATTCTGGTGTACCCTTGAGAGATCTGGAGCTGGAGTTAAATATAAATCAATTGATAGTCATTGGATAAGTTATATCTAAGTGAATAGATGCTCTAGACAAAATTAAACAGCCTGTGGCAAGGTTTCTATGTAAATAAGTGCACTGATACATTACATATTCAAACAGCACTCATCAAACCAAAAGAAAGAATGAACACAACCTTCATGCTCATTCAAAAAGTAAGTTATTTAGGACAAGATGATGTTGTGCAATAGAAAGATTTATTGTGTGACTAAAATGAAAATTAAATTCCTGTTAAAATATTTATGTAGATGTAGCTGAAACATTCTGCTTAGAGATAAATCAAAGAGGCCTTTGGCATTTCACAGACATATAATTCCAGCATTCTTCTGCTGCAAATTTAGTGCTTACAAGATGTTAATGGCAGTTCAGTTTTCAGGACAGTCTCTGCAGACTATTTTTGCTCAGCAGGTGGTGAGGATTTGCATCCATATTTCAAATATACTTCTATCTCATTACTGGCTTCTTATTTCTTTGTGATTTATGTCTCTATAAAATTCTGGCTTGCACAATGGGGAATGTGATTTCAAAAAGGCAAATTCTGCATAATGCAAACATTTGTCATATTCTTTCCTGGTTTTTCCCTCTTCGGACTTTATTTCTTGAGAGACTGGATGGAAGAATGTCATGGCACGCTTAATCAAAAAAATTTTTGAAAGAGATTTTTCTAAAAACCAAGCACTTTAAAAGAGCTTTAAAATATAATAGAATCATAGAATGGCAGGGTTGGAAGGGACCTTTAGAGATCATCTAGTCCAACCCCCTGAAGAAGCAGGTTCACATAGATCAGGTGGTATAGGAACCGGGGTACTTTACTCAGATATGATTCTCTGTGCTAGTGTTGTTTCCACTGTTACCTTCTTTTGACTGAACTGAGATCTTTAAATAATATATGTGCAATAGTAAGTAAGTTCATTTGGTAACTGTTAATTTGTAAGAGTTGTAATCAGTACAAATTCAGTGAGTGCTTTTTGTAATAGGGTTGAACGCAATGGATCGATTTGGTATTCATGCAGATGTCACATGTAATTTCAGAGCTGTTACACTGTAATTTTGTTGCACTTAATAGAGATTATGGTGGTGGCAATTTTGTCACTGTAGATATGGGGCTCTCAGTGCTTCTCTCATAATTTTCCAGCTTCCCTTTTTCAGGTATTTATCATATAGTGTAAAGTTAAAAGCTTCAGACTAATAAAATCATGGTAGAATTGATCAAACCCTGAAGAAGAAGCAGATCCAAACAGTAAAATTTTAGACCTCTTGTTTAAGTAAAAATGCACAAGCTGACAGTTTTGCTTCAATCTATGATAGATGCAGAAATTCAGACCTACATTAGGTTTCTGGAACCCTCCATGTCAAAGTTTTGCTAGCCAAAGCTGGTCACATTTCGGATTTCAAATCCTTCAGGATCTCTTTTGAAGATCTTTTTTCTTTGCAGTCGTTATAATATTCCCCATCTCTGCTTCTACTGTGGAAAGGAAGTAGCATGATTGTACATTGGGATCCTCCTTTTCCTTCAAAGCAAAAGTATTAGTGAAAACACCTTCTGTTAAGAAAGAAAAGAGATCACTCATATATCAAAAAACGTAACACAATATTTATACTTGGCATTTCTGACCTTTAGCTTTTTTACCTGATGTCACAGATAAGCTAGAAAAACAAGCATGAGAGGAGAATTTAACCTCATTTTTGTTCAGTTTCCATGCCTATAAGCTATTTGCAGTGCCTTCAGATCCTGTGTGTAGGCTCAGTTTTGCAATACATATAAGCTCTTAACACAGGATCTGCTCTTTGTGCCCTATGTAAGTAAGGTTCTGCGAAATATAGGATAATTTTATAGCTTGTGACACACTAGAAGAACTTTTACATCCACATTAAAGCAAAGGAAATACAAGATGCTAATCCCATGTATTTATATCCTCAGTTGGAGAACCAAGAAAATAATTTATTTCTGACATATCTTTTGAGATTAGTAGCCAATAGGCACTGAACAGCTGACGCTAGAAAGAAATTTCTGATGTATTTTCCCTACTCCAACAGCCATTAAAAAACTTTTATTTTTATTTGATACCAGTTCAGTTAAAAGCTTTGCAAAACCTCTGAGAGCTTTCCCACTCTATTGCCACTCAATGGAAAAATAAGTGTGAGAAGGAGTTGCTGGAAATCATACATATACAGACATATATGTTTTCTATATAACAAAAGTTAAGGTCTTGCTGGAGAGCTGTTTTGATTTGAGATGGATTGTATGCAAACTACAGTTTCAGACCAAGTCTTATGATTCTCATTCTGTTTTGATAACACTGTTTTCTTGCACCATAATCACATCAGATTTTAAATGTGTTCAAACTGAACATTAAAAATACAATCAGCTTGAGGCTGAATGTGACCCAGAATCATGCCTCTTCTCTTATAATACTCAAAGCAGATGAAATCTAGAGTCAGTTCCAGATTTTAAATATTATTCAAATAGTATTCTGCTCATGTGCTAGCAGCACTTGGCTCTGGATGGAGGTAAGCCACTCAGCTGTGTGCCATTAGTCCAGAAAAACTAATACTTCTAGGAGAGTTGTGAAATATTTCACCTGAAAAGATTTTGTCAGGCTGTGACTGGGGAATTTCAGCCAGGTTAGCAACATACAAATGTGTAATTAATATTTACCTCTATGTAATAAAACAAGAACACAGTATTCTTCAGCAATGTTTTAATTCAAGCCTGTCTTACTGCTATTCAGCATAATTGGCAGATACGATTTAAAAAACCTCTGCAACAAGAAATGTTCTACTGTGCTGTCCACCAGTCTCTGCTGATGCCACTCAGACTTGAATTCTTTGCTGTATAATAATCTGTATTCACATTCTACAGTATTTCTGTAAATAAGTGAAATTCTACCATGGACTACAATTTTACAGCATGTTTTGAAGAAAAAAGCCATACATGACATTATTTTCCTTCTGCTGAAAAGCCTGTTACAGTGAACCATCTCTTCATGGCAAAGAATTCTGAAAAGAATTATGAGGAGCAGCTGAGGAAACCCAGAGTTTTCAGCCTGGAAAAGAGGAGTCATGGGGAGACATGATCACTCTCTGCAACTCCCTGACAGGTTGTTGCAGTAAGGTGGGAGTTGGTCTCCTCTCCCAAGTGATAGGACAAGAGGAAATGACCTCAAATTTCCCCAGGGGACATATAGATTGGAGATTGGGAAGAACTTTCTCCCTGAGAGGGGTGTTAGATACTGTTCCAGGGTGCCCAAGGAGGTAGGTTAGTCAGGTTATAACATAAGCGATAGCCCAGAGGATCAGCAAACTGCCAGCATGTTGGCTGATCTGTTCAGGAAAAGATTGGCCCAAGCTCAGAGAGAGATAAAAGCCAGCACCACCTGTGCTTTTCTGGTAGAGAAATGGCAGCAAAGAACAAATGGAAACTTATCACTTCTCACTCATACTGCTTCATTCATACTGCTTCAAAGCCTCTGCTGCTTCCTCTCCATTTTTCTAGAAATATGGATCTTTAAGGATGCTTTACTCATCTGCACCAACACTGCACTTTTCAGTATTGATCAGCATTTACTTTCTTTCAGAATATATAGTTGGTAAGAATATTTAGTGAATATATAATGAATCCAGAAAACTCAGAAACACTTATGGGAAACTATGAGTGGCGAGCTGTTTGATGGACACCATAAAAAAGCTGAGAAACTACAACATATTCAAAAATATGAGCTAGTATCATAAAGCATCACACAGTTCACTGCTACAAGCACCGAGTATTCCACACTTGTGAATACAGGCAGCTTCTTTTCCCAAACTAAAAAAAATAAAAACAAGGTAGGAAAGTGGTAATTATTTGATCAAAATAGTTAAACGTCTGGACCAAAAATAGTGCATTTATGTTCAGAAAACAGAGTGAACAACAGAGCGCTGTTACTGACTGGACATTTGATCCTCTGAAATGAGAGACAAGCTTTGATTAAGCTTCTTATGGTCTAAGTGGGCTGACACAAGCTCATTTAAAGCCTGGTGACATTCAACCTCTAGTGCTATTCTGTGTGATTAAACTGGGCAGGTTTTTGGCTGTTCATACCCTTAAATCAGATGAACTGAATAAGGGAGGGGGGAAAAAAAGCGCCAAGTACATTTTTTTTTCATTTGCAGTAAGTATATTCAGAAAAATAAGCTCCACAAGAGACCCCACAAAATAGAAAAACCAAAAATCTTTGCCAGCTGGTTATGGGGTATAATGAACTGGATACTTATTTGGAAGTTGAAAGCAAATATTTTCTTACATCATTTTCAAGTTGATCAAAAAGCATTTTGTAACATGTTATTCGAAACAGTTGCTCCAAGGTAGCTATGTTCTTTTCATGTGTCTGTTTCTAATATAATGGCATGAATCACTCAAAGAAAGAGTCTTTTGCAATCTTACTATACAGCCAAAACTATGACATTTAGTGGGCTTTATAAAGGCTTCAATAACAGATCACATAAATTATAGGTGAACATAGCTTATTCAGAACAATCAGAGGAACAAAAAGAAATTGTATCTAGAAAATGGACATTAAGGTTTACAGAAAGCTAAGAGGCAGATAACCTGAATGTCTCTTTTGCTTCATTTCCTGAGTGCGTCATAACATCCAAAATGAGAAGAGGTTGAATTTAGAAACGTACTGGCTTAGTGAATCAAGAGAGTGAGAGCGTATGCCATCATTGTGGAGAGATTCAGACCACTGAGGACAGATTCATTAGCAAACGAAAGAGTGCAAAGTAAGCAAGCAAAGTAAGTGAAGCAGGATCAGAGTCAAAAGAAGCAGTCAAGTCAGACAGCCTACTAGAATCTAAAAGTTTCTTTGGAAACTATGTCCTTATAGTCAGAAAACTGACTGAGATAGTTATATATCCAGAAAATAGCTTGTTTCCACAGCCAGAAACTGTAGTTGACATTTACTCTATTCAATAACAGTAACCAAAAATACAATCCTTCAGCACAGTTTCTTTATCATTTCATCCATTAGCTGTTGAAGGTAATTGGTTGATTAGTAGTGCCAGATGGGATTCCAGTGGGGAATAGGAAAAAAAATCTGATATTTACTTCTGCAAAGGCATGTATGTGTGGTAGAATCATGGGGTCTATTAAAATACACAGATGTCTTTGTATAAACTTGTAGATCCAGAATCTGATCATGCTTATAAAAATGCAAACACAAATTTACTCTCCTTGGCAGAGTCTATCAGAATTTATATATAGTTACAGACAGTGATCTAGGCTGTTGTCTCCTACATTTTCAATGTTGACACTCTAGCTATTTGTCACTGTCATTTTGAACTCAAATACAAAAATATTGGATAAAATGTATTGAATATATCCTCTCAACCCTTCCCTACTTGAGCTTTTATTTATTCTTTTGATTACTTGTGCTTAATAAAATATTGGGTTGAAAAAATTTCTAGTGTTTTGGGGAAAAAAAGCCACCACATCTAGATGAAGGAAAAATCATTTCAAAATTAGCACCCCTGCAAAAACAAATGGACAGCCTTTTCCTGACTGAGATATTAGATGAAACAAGGGGAAAAAAAGCCACCACATCTAGATGAAGGAAAAATCATTTCAAAATTAGCACCCCTGCAAAAACAAATGGACAGCCTTTTCCTGACTGAGATATTAGATGAAACAAGGGGAAAAAAATCCATCCTCATAAAGTAATGTAAATATTAAACAAGCTACTGTTTTGTGTTTGTGAATCAGCTGACATCATGATCAGGACTTTATGACAGAGCAATAAATGATCTGCAACTTTTTGCTGTAAAATATTAGGTCTTTCATTAGATTCTAATCAAGATTCCTGACATTTGATATGTGTCAATTGAGCCAGGGGTGGCTCTAAGGCATTGGAGATGCCTTAGTATATCTAGGATGCCCATAGGATTCTGGTGAGTAACAGGAGTCCCACATCTTCCTGAAGAAGAGCCTCAGGACAACCCAAGGCATCTCAGGTAGCACTAGAAATCTTTGTTTGGGCAACTGACAAAAGCCTCTGCAGTCCTGGGGCAACAACACGTGAGTCACCCTGGATCTGTCTGCCAGTAGATACCAAGTCACTCGTACAGCAGTGAATCCCATATGTTGATTTGAATTCCTGTCCATTCATGCTCTCTATGTAGAAATTGCTATTTATTTTACAGGAATTCATTGACAGTCACTGCCTGACAGTGAATTCACATATTATTTTATGCAGGCATGCAAGTACTCTGTTGAAACAGGCCTTGAATTTCTCCATCTAATCAAAATTATTGTAATAATTGACTCTCGGCTTTTCATATTTAATTTGTATTTTAGCCTCAACTTCATGTCACTCAAGTGTTTCCTTCAAAGAGAAAATGTCTTGCTAGCAAGAGACTATTTTTTCCCTCTTCCTCAAGCCATAATGTTCTTTAAGCATTTCCATAATCTGATACTCTGCAGCTAATGTTCATTTACATATCTGCAGAGATAGTGGTAGAGAACTTGACAGAGCTTGCAGCTAAGTCATACATTTCCTTCAATCAAGATGGCTAGGAAATTGATTGCAGGATGAGGTCCATTGCCAATCCTCAGGAACACACCAAATGCATGCAGAAAGTAAATGGTTCCCTAATTTTGATGTATTCCCTCACCTGTGATATCTGATATTCTGTTCAAAGAAGCCTAGAAAAGTCAGAGGCCATCTGTCAAGTAAAGAGGTTTATAATTGCTGTTGTGTGACACCAAAGGAACTACTGTGGCCCAGTTCTTTGCACACACAGCGAGCCACATGCCTCCCTGGTGTCACTCAACTGGTATGTTCATTGGCAGAGGGAAATTTTTCATCTGCTCCTCATAATGATAATCACAGATGGTGAAATTTGTGTTACTAATAAAGAAATTATAAGAGGAATATGTGCCATTTATTACAAATGCCATTTTAAAAGGCAGCAGATATTACAGTAATACATTATTTCTTGACCACAAAGCCTATTTACTCTGTGTAATAAGATAAGACATTTCTATTCCTTCAGGCTTTCAAAACACTTTGCCATTGATTTTAACATTAAATATTATTATTTAGCATTTTGTTTCTTTCCTATGGCTTGCTGCCAAAAGATTTTTGGTTTTAATTTAAAGCTTAAAGTGAAGTAAAGCAAACTCCCACTACACATTCTAGAAACTCAGCTCAATTTCTTAAGCTGAATCTAAGGAATCCCGCCTTTATTCTTATTTTTATGCAAGATTATTTCAGCTTTAATTTAAAGTAATATTGTGAGTGAATAACTGCATTCTCTCTCTAGCTCTCTGTTCTCAGAAAGGGGCTGCATTGTGGGATCTAGAGAGACAGCCCAGGTCTTACCAGAGCGAAGTCTAGCAAACATTTCTGCACATGCTTCTGCTCCCAAGTTTGGCTTCCCAGGTTTAGGCCAGAGCCTCTGTTTGACTTTTCAGCATAGCAAATTAGAAAGACCTCTTGTACTTCAGCTCCCAAATAGACATGGTGATTCAGCATGTTGTGATAATAGGCAACAACATCTGTAATTGATACAGCAGGTATTTCCAAAGTGATTTATGCCCCTGTGTACGTCTCAGGTAAGTGATTCAGGTGTTTGTGATTCCAGACAGTTTTGCATCACCAGGTCATAGATAACTGCCTCCACTTTACCTGCTGGACAGCCTTTGAAGCAGTTCACACTCACTCACAGTGACACAGCAGCTCCTTAGTATATTTGTGAGTGCCTATTCTGTGGAAAACAAAGCCACACCTTCTTCCCCTTGATAAATCTTATAAATAGATAGAGCCATTCTCTCATGCAGTCTATTGAGATCCTGAGAGCAAATGACATTACAGATCCTGAAATTAATGCCAAGGAAAGCACTAAAATGAAAATATATCTACTGATGGATTTTTTATCACTAATTACTATTTCGAGCAAACCCTTCATCAGCTAGAGCTCTCATCTCAAGGTGATAGTCAGGATTTGATATCTGAATCCATCTATCTCAGCAGCGTAGGATATATAACTAATTTTCAAACTGAGATAATACAATATTTGGGAAGGAGATTGTAATCTTAGATATTACATTCATTGACTTTTGGGAAGTTTTCTACAGCCTAAGGTGAGAGGAAACAAAACAAAGAAGAAAAAAGCATTTGCATACTTGTGCACGTGTATAAACTAGGTTTACTCACCTGTTTGAGTTTCCAGTTACTTCTATGTCTTGCAGTAGGTTCTGCACCAGATTCTCCTCCTTAATTTGGGCCTTAAACTGCTTAAGATGTCCATCTGCAATGTGGTTATTAAAAAAAAATTTCTGTTGGTGTATAACTGATGTACTATAGTACATAGATATCCTCTCTATTCTGCATGAAGGAGGGAGGGAGGCACTGCAGGGAGAAGTTTCTCTGCCCCACCAACTCTCAACTGTTTGTTCCTTTGGAGTTCAAACATCCCCATGGGATTCACATAGATATACTTCAGGTGCAGCTCAGGAAATCTGTCACCTTGCTTAGGGACAGACACAGATGGTATAAAACTCAGCAGTGCAAAAGGGTGATTTCGGCTTTCAGGAAAGAATTTGATTGGCCATTGCATAGAAATAGACTGTATGTGAGCAGGCACAGAAACATGGATGAAGCAAACATGACAAAAGCCTTTCAGTAGACTTCAACTGCATTCTGTGTACTTCTGAACTTGTCCTGCAGCTACACATCTGACAAGATTATATGTCATATTCCAGATCACAGGGAATCTTGCAATTCCCCTACACAATTTTTTGAAATCACTACTTTTTTGTAACCTCTCTGACATTCCCATAAACTATAATTTTCTCTTCTTCATTCTTTCTTTGAAAATAAGCCACCTCAATTACTCCTCTGAACAGAAGAAGGGGAAGCATGCATCCCTGAAGGCCTGCCAGGGTTATGAACCAGTAACTAGAACTCATAGAGCACTGAGGCACCAGCGAGTGTGATAAATCTTTATATAGCAGTTATTTCCAGGTCTCCAAAACATGAAGTTGGGCTAACAGTGGAACAAACTAAGACAAAGGCCTACAATACTGAAAGAAAAAGGTATTTGGAGTTTGATCAGCAGGTCTTAAAGCCTCACTGCTATTTTAAGTCACTACATTTTGAGTCATAGTCTGGTAAATCACTGCTTTCACCTTCTAACACACCTATGAATACTAAACCAACCAGAATGTCTAGTGTATTGTTTAAAGGCTTTTGTGCATAATATGCAGTGGAACATGCTGAATGGGAGTGTGGCTCTGACTGATACTATGCAAAAACACGACAAGTTATTTACATCCTTCATAGTCTCAGCCTGCTCTGTCTTTAAAATGAAGAGGATAATCCTCCTTTTTTCCTTTCTGAGCCTCACTAATTCAGATAAGAAGCTCTTTATGGGCAGAGACTGTCCCTTAATTTGTTGTTATTCAACACTGCCATCTCTGCTGAGGCCTATAGGGACCACCACATTTCCAATGAGACAGTATATAATAGCCTATCACTTAGTTTGGGCTGACAAACGCATACCTTCATTGTAACATTATTCCTTACAGGTAATACAGATCATGATATGTTCCTCATGCCAATCATACCTCTACAAATACAAGAATTTTTGTCCCAGAATTACATAGGTAAAATCTTTATATTATTCATCACATGGTCAGATGTTTTATAGAGGCAAATACTATTGGGGGTTTTTCAGCCTTTTTCATGAGAGTTTATGAGTTAAATCCTACATTGCCTGAAATCTTTTCCTGGGAAATGGGTAGTAAAGGACCAGGCACGTGGCATTTTACAGACTTATAAGATTCAGCAGCTGAGCCTACAGCCAAATGAGAGATGAGAGCAGTAAAAAGGTCTGCTTTTCTTTGGAAATATTATAAATGGATAGAGTGACCCTCTACATTGGAAATTTCTTTAAATCCAGAGAGCAAATCAGATTAAGGGCTAGCATAATTGTTTCTGGGTGAAATCACATTCCAACCACTGAAATTCTATGTGGTGGATTTTGATTGCTAAATATTGCTGTACAGAGACATTCAGCACTGGATGCCACTACAGGGGAGGCATTTGAAGGCAATAGAGTTAGAAGACAGTGTCGAGTGGATATAGGCCACCCAGGATCAATCTGTTCTGTTCAAAACTGCTTCTCATGTACAAGATGAAGGGGTGTAGATGAGAGATGATGAGGATCTAAGAATTATTCTACTTGATGACAAGCCAAGCAAAACAGTCACTTTAAAAGATTTTTTTCTTTGTTTTATCCCATGGAATAAAGTGAAAAAACAAGGCTAAGTTGTCAGGACAGTAAGTTATAAAGCTCAGTCAGACTTTAGAAAAGCCATGGAGACATATTGTCCTTTATTATAAGGAAATACCTTTTTTTAAATTGCTCATTATTCTTTGTTAGGTAGGAAGAAAATTGTCTCCAATTTTGCTAAAATAAAAAGCCCTAGCCTAGGAACTGTGCAAACAGACAATTCCTGCCTAAATTGCTGAAAAGTTACAGTAATTTTAAAACATCCAAAAACCCTTGTTTATTCTAATGCAAAATTCCTCACCTCGTGAAAATACTGCATTTCATGACAGTGATTATTATTTTTTTGTCTCTTATCTTTAATCAAGATGTACAAATTATTTGGAGCAGATCTTGCCTTTCTATTACTGGCCTCTACAATATGAGGTACAAGAGATCTACTATAATGCCAGTAGGTATGAAGAATAATGTGAATGTCCAGGCTTTACATATATAAGAATCTCTTCTGTTCCTCTTTTAGTTTATGGATGTAGTTAAAAAATAAGTATGTTTTGGAAATGGGGCAGGAGATAAGAACAGACAATGGACTGAAACTTCCCTTTTAGTATCAATTCTGCATTTTCATCTTATTTCCCCCCAGAGAATACTAAGGATGATTCACCAAGGACAAGTCAGTATAACTGCAGAGATAAAATATCAGCTGTACATAACTATACACATAAACATATATATGACTCTGCCTTTACATTTGAGGTTTTCTCCTCCAGATTTTCAAAGTTAAGGAAAACAATCAGAAATGTTTCAAAATAGCACTCACAAGTTTTCCATTACTAAAGCCATGAAAATATATTGACTGAAATTTTTCAGGAGAAGAATAGCAACTTTTTGAAACAAACAAACAAAAGGTCTGTAGAAATTTCAATTTGGTCTGTAAAACATGTATTTCCTGATGAGAAGTAAATACTTGCATTTCACTAAAATGTTTTTAAAATAGGGGAGTTGAAACATTTACAATCTACTGCATAAAATTTTAAATGGAAATGGCTTTGTTCAAGTTTTAGTGTGGTATCTCTGGTTCTTTTACAGTTCATCCTGTCACCAAACTGGTCTTGCACTTTTTCATTAGTGTTTCTCCTAAAAGGAACTGTGAGATAGAAGCTAAATAAACCATAGCTATTTTATCTTAAAGTAGTTCAGTGATGACTTATACACTACTTTGATGTGCAAAAAAAAAAATGGCCTGTTGCTCTTTATGTACCAGCATGAAATAACAACAACAAAAAATCATCCTTCTGTCACATATATGAGCTTGAACCTGACGCACAGATCATGACAGACTCATCTTGCAGCTCATATTCCTACTACTATATTCGCCACTACTGTAAAAAGGGACTACAGGATTAACACCTAATGAGAAAGAAGAATGTATCTGATTAGCTGTGTTGTGGCCACTCAGAACTAAAGTATATCTCTGCTGTACACAGTGGTGCTTTGTGATGCTTTCCTTGGCATTCGGCAAAAACCTAACTCCCATTGCATTCATATTTTTGCCAGCATCCACTAGTTATGTGGCTAGATGTTCATTTTCCCTCTTCTTACTGCAGTTAAAATCAAAGAGGAAAGTGACCTTTCAAGATGTGTTAAAATACAACTCCCACAGCAGACATCATCTTATACTTTGGGCTTTGTAATTAAGGAGGATTTAGTTTATTATTTCATACAAGCATATACAATGGAAAAAAGGAAGAGAGATCTGTCAGAGCATCACAAGATAGACTCAAATATCGAAGTGGCGAGAAGGTCACACACTTGTTTCTGTTTAGCAAGAACCACTAAAGAACTGAGGAAGCATACAAGGCTTTTTCTTGGAAAAAATATGTGTGACAAGCAAAGTGCCACAGGTGACAAGGATGTATATCTTTCCTTCCAAGGGAAGCCACGTCAGAGAGCCACTTCCCCACTGTTTAAATCAGTTTCTCCTTCCTTAAACTAATAATGACATAGATGGTGCAGCATGTATCACGTGGCACGTGTCACCAAGTCCACTATAAGCACCACTGACACTTTGCTGCTGAAAGGCTCATTTAAATGTGCATGAACATGTTTCATGTGAGTAGAACATGCTGTGTTAAATACATAAAGGAAATTCTCTAGTAAGGGAAAACAAAAGTCAGGTCTGACTCAGTGGGGACTTTCTGTAGTTACAAGGTTTTAATTAAGATTCTATGGTATTTGGTCTATAGCAGTTTTCTCTTTCTTTATGATTTGTGAATTGGGCATTTGTAGCTGCTGGATGAAGACTAGCCTATCTGAGCCACGTACTATTCCAATCCCATTTTGAAATCTCAAGGTTGCATGTGGCATAGATGATTTGTTGATTTCAGTTTCTCTTAACTTATTCAATATCTGTGCCTCACTAGCTCTGAAGTCAACCGTGATAGTGGATGCAACAGTCAGTTTCATCTGGCTCATCTTCTAGAGTTCTTGCTTGTAAAGTATTCATTTAATTCCCAGACTCTTTAGCTATGCTCTGTGCGGTTCCCACTCACTCTTGCAATGCTACAGCTTCCTCTCTGGATCCTCACTCACTCTCGCAAGAGCAACAAAAGCCTTTTCAACCTTCTGGTATTTATGCTCATCACTTAAACTTACTTTCTTGCTGCAGTAGCTGTATATTTTCAGAGTTTATATCAAAGAAGATGACAGCATTTTGCTGAATCAGCTTCAGGAATCATGGGTCAGTACATTGTGTTGAGCTGGGAAAAAATCACTTGAAATGAACTCCAGGGTTTTCCAGTGACTGGAGTAAAGTTAGAAGCAGCTCCTAGGAGTTTAGATGTGCTACAAAACAAAAAAAAAAATGTCAGAAGACTCTTCCAAAACCTCAGTGAAATTACTATCGTGCTATTCATCTGAAAATGCAAATATGTACAGCAAGATTTTAAAATTCATTTTTCTGCATAGTTTTGAATTAGTGAAAAGCCACAATAAGCCTGCATAGGTATGAAGTTGAGAGAAGCAACTTGCAGTGTCTCACTCTCTCATCTCAAAGGCAGCTACTATAAGATACTATTTACCAGACACATGTATTACATCAGAAAACAACTTTTCTCAGAAGATTTGAGACCTTGTACTGATCTTTTCATACTTTTCTTCTATAACTCAGCAGACTTGTGCTTTGGCATTGAAGATGAAAATTAACTTCTGTCCACCTGAACTCTATATTTTCTGCAGAATGTAAGTACAACAAAACCTCCATATGCTACAGAAGATATTGTTCAGAATGAGCACGTCACAGGAAAGTACAAGGTAGAATTTCTGTTCCAACAGGATAAGGGAACAATATACATGAGAGGCATAATTACTACCCACACAACTCTGACGATAAATTAGTAACAGTGATTGCCTCAAGGGAGTCTGATTTGCACATTGCTGTATACTCTGTATAGCCCAGTATTTTCAGTCTTATAATACTGCAGTAGTCACACTTAAAAGCACGGTAAAACATCTGTTGTCATTGTCACTGCCACTCTTGGTTCCACTTAGCTCTTACAGAAGTGTTCCTGGTGCTTAGACAACCTGTTTATGCCCCATATCGATCTTGCTCACCAGGTACCATTCATAATGTCTGAGGATGTTAGTAGCACACTTGCGGTCTTTTTCCTTACTTCCTGTTTCTCCTCTCCTCTTGAAGAGGAAAAGCTACAAAGATGCACGTACATGTATTTAATTCTCCTGCATGACCATGGATGTTCATGAACAATGTTTCTTTTCCCTCTATCAGAATTACCTATAGTGCTTTAAGTACAACATTTTTTATTTTTACTTGTTTTCCTTCTTGGTTTCTTTCTCCCATTCTTGCCTCTCTCTTTTAGACAAGGCAACAATGAAACAAGAGTTGCCTGTGGTCGTTGAGCTGTAATGCAGAGAACTTAGGATGAGGTCAAGATTCCTTTTACTGTTAAAGGCAGAAATATATCCATTAGGTCTCTCCAGTGCCTGACATTTCCTGATTTAGCTGCCCTGCATTCTTTAAGTAGCTGATGTAAATAAAAGTAAATAGCAGTTTTAATTCATTACAGGGACTGATGCATTTGGAAGCTCAGTTTCAGACAAAACAAGTATTGTGTGCATTTGCAAACCCTCAGCAACCTCAGGTGCACCTCAAGCCAACCAGAGAGTCATTGTAATCCTTTTATTTCCCTAAATAAAAGGCAGATATCTCCTCTATTCCACTTTCTATAGTAACAGGCAAAAATGGTGTTGCTGGTGCTGTTACTATTTCTGTGTTCTTAGATAAGATACCTCAGATTCTTCTGGAAAGGCAAAGGCAGATAAAGAATACTTCACATTAAAAAGAAAAAAAAAAAGAAAAAAAGAAAGGAAGCCTTCTCTCTAATGTATAAAACAAAGCTCTCTATTTTCTACTATGCTAGACATTTTCCCTACAGTATGTTCTCAAGTCTGGCTCCAGAACATTTTGACTGATTTGTCAGTGGAGTATTGCTGTCCTTTAGTGGTAAGATTTTTTTAAAGCAATATGTAAAACCTTTTCCTCCTGTCATTGCTTTAAGTGCATTATTTCCCTTAGGATGTCATCTTGGCAGTTATTTGAATTACCTCCAGAGTTCCTGTCTCAATAACTTGTTAAATTGTAACACATTTGTATTATTCTTTTGCATGGAAAACTGTTTCCACCAGGCTTTCTAAATACATTCATGTTTCAGCTTTTGCTTAGGACTTTCTGCCCCACTCCACAGCAGACAGGCACAGCAGCCGAAGAAGGACAAAAGATTACAAAGTGGAATAATGCTATTGTCTCTTCTTCCTAAGGATGGAGTCATATAGGAGGTCAGGTATCTTCCAAAATCCCCTTGCAAAGGAAAGCACTTTAATCCACTGAAGGAAACGTATTGTTGTAAGTTTTTCTTTCCAGATCTTTGGTTACCTGACACGTCTGGTGTGTGCAGGAGGCAGCTCTGGAAGCATATAGAATTTCATGCTGCCAGACTGTCCAGGGACTCAGTAAGACATTCAATTGCAACAGGATGATCATCTACAGTCAGATGAAGGTCCTGCTTTCAGTGATGGCCATCAAACAGTGTGGGTCATCAAACAGTCATTCCCTGGCCTACCACTCTAGGCCTGTGTAGACTGAGCATTAGCAAACAGGAATAAATTATATTTCTTTACAGTCCCTACCAAAAATCATGGGACACCAAATATAGGTAGAGACACTACATTCCTAAAATACTAAGTATGTACAGGAGGGGAAAGCAAAAGTGGCAAAACAGTCAAACTGAAGAAAGAATGGACAAAGAAATAGCTGAGCAACTACCTGAGACATTAACCTGACATGACTAAATTGACATTCGCTTCCCAGATTAAAGGGTTAATAGAAACATCAAATGGCACAACTTTAATCTTGTCTTGAGACAATGATAGTAATAAAAATAGGAACTGGCTGTGACTTAACCCATTCTTATAGTTGTCTCAAAACTGTAATCTCATAATCCGCTTTAGATGATGGAGTTTGCAAGGCTGGAAATAGTGATTTCTAATGGCATTTTCCAGGCCATTAAGAATGTGTACATCTCAAGAGAATGCCACATGTCACAGACTTTTTCTAGGCTGGAAAATACTTAGGATTATTGTTGTTTTAGCCATCTTTCACATTTTATGTCTTTGTCCTAAAAAGTAATCTGTTTCTGATCTTTTTGATGTGATTTTTCTCCCTCTTGTTACTGAAATGTGACATTGAAAGAAAGAATACTCTGTTCAGGTCTGTTCTGTTCTCCTTCTCTGAGCACTCAGAGCTTGATTAAGATGCTATCAAGGCCATGAGACTTTTCAAGACTTTGATGGGAGCTGAGCTGGGCCATAACTCATTACAAAGCCATGCAAATTCATGCCCTGAAGCACCAGATCCAGACAGATGATGGTACAGATAATGCCGAAATGCTGAGTGTCTTCACAGATTTCTTTCAGAAAGTTCTGTGATTTTTCTTTTTCCCTGAAGACAAGGACAAACACTGTCAACATAGTCTCCCATCCAGTAAGCTTGCAAGAAGTAGATGTCTTGCATCCAGTTCTTGAAAAGCTTACATTCCCATTTGTTTAAGAAAACCCAGGCTAGAGCTCTTTAAAAGATCTCAAATATTTCCACAATTTATTCTTCCATCTGAATCTATCCTGGTTTTGGGGCTCTTCCACCCTTTAGTGCTTCCTAAAGCTAAACATCTGTATGCAAGAAAGCAGAAGTAATTAGGTTCAAAGGAGACTTTCATGGTGTCTGCACAAATCCAGCATTTGCTGTACCAATTTGTTTTCCTATTTAAAAATCCTTATTGAAGTTTTCAAGTTTAATTTGTAGGTAAAGAAGCAATGGGCAAAGAAAAGCTTTGAAATGACAATAAGAAACATTCATAATAGCATTTTTAAAAATAACGCTATGGCTTCAAGCACAGAATGCCAGCTGTTATTTGATAACACAAAGAAAAAGTTTCAGTAACTCTAATCAAGAACAAAATCTTCACAACAAAGACTTTTAAAGAGAATTGAATTTTATTCTAGATATGTAAATGGCTCACATCTCTTAAAATGGGTTGGTGATGTGACTAGGCTAATTCCTGGACTAGCAGCTTTAATGCGGCAGAAGAATGGGTCATTCTGTTAGATCTGGAGTGCTCTGCTCGTAATGAAGCAGACTCATTTCAGATTTATGCTTCTGAACCAGTAAAGCCTTTGTAGCTTTGTATAAACAACAGCCTGCCAAGGATCAGAATGGAAGTCTGATCGGATACTTCCTACATGCACAAAAACAGTGACAGAAAAATCTCGCAGTAAGGTTTAAGATCCTATAAATACTTTCAGATTTTATATGTGCCTAAATTTCAGGAGCACACTTAAAGGGGTAATGGGATGAAGATGGAACACAAAAAGTTCCATTTAAATATAAGAAAAACTATTTTACTGTGAGGGTGATGGAGCAGTGGAACAGGTTACCCAGGGAGGGTGTGGAGTCTCCTTCCTTGGAGGTCTTCAAGACCCACCTGGACACGTTCCTGTGTGACCTGATCTAGGTGAACCTGCTTCTGCAGGGTAGTTGAACTAGATGATCTCTAAAAGTCCCTTCCAACCCTATCATTCTATGATTCTATCTGTGCTCTCTGTTGCTCTCTTTCATTTTGTAGGGATTTTATGGTATCCTTAAGCTAAATTCTGTGGCTGAAATATGAGGGTTTTTTGAGTGTATCTAGAGAGACGTTTTCTTCATTTAGAAAAAAAGACACCTTATGCACATTCCACAAACCTTGTTCCAAAGCTCCTTGACATCCTATGGAAAGATTCATCTTGTTTTCAGCATTCTAACATAAAATGTTCAAGTCATATAAAGAAGAAAAGTCAGATCAGATGTGGACACAGTCATTGAGTTTTTGGCCTTTTTGTCTCTGATATTCTGACAGCACGGCTAAAACTAGATTATTTTCTTAATAGCAAAATGTATTCTTAGTAGCCTTCTTTGAGGAAAATATTTTTCGATCTTCCTTTTCTGAAACTAAGAAACTTCTTCCCATACCCCAGGGGAAAAAAAAATATTCCGTATTGACATATGAAATAATGATCATTGTTTTCATATGATAATATAGATAAGGGAACACACTTGATTGAAATGTAGGATCTGTAAATTAAAGGATTCAGCTCCAAATCACCTGTATTTACTGTTACTATTTATTCGTTGATACTTCTTCATTTACCTAATATTGAACTTGCCAAAGCAACCGAAATATATTTATCTAGAGAGAAACAATGTGGAATTGTATATAAGTCACTGGAATGAAATTATACCCACTAGTTACTTGAGAATTAAACCTGTCTTGCATGTCACTAAATGAATCAGAAATGAACAAATCCCAGCAGGAAATTTTCACAAATGATTGGCCATTGTGTTTTGGTTTGTTTTATCAATATGTGGGTGCAAACTGGAAATGTAATGGCAGAATGTGTCCCATTTGCTGATAAGCTGGATACGATGCTGGGTGCAATGAAAATGAGACAAACAAATGTAGTGAGCAGGTTTCTAGTTGAAGTACTATGCAAAGTAGAACTACCACCTTACTATAAATAATGGTTTCTGCTAAAGCTGGCTTACAGTGTTTGCTTTTCCTTGTTTAATCTTTCCCTAGGAAAACAAAAATACATTTTTCAGAAATATTTTAAATACATTTGACAAATAAACAATTGTTGAACTTCATGCCAAATCTTTTGACAATTAATGATCCATATTATAATCAGTTCTACTGAGGACATAATTCCATGCAGCTGTTTTTACACTCTCAAAAAGGAGAGAATTTCAGCTTTAGGCAAAGAGAACATACTAAGCCCTTCCCTTCACAACTATATTTTTTAAATATATGATTAAGAAGTAAAACCATATTTATGGGAACTGGAACACACTGTTTCATTAATACAAAAATACAGCTGTAGCTCAATCTACTAGTTAGTACGTCCCTGGTCCTGATAGCCATCGTGTGGGTCTAATCAGTCACGTCATCTTTATCAGAAACCATTCAGGTAGCCTCTCATAGGCAGATTCAATCTCATGTTCCTATTCCAGGTTATTTAATGTAATTCCTTCAAAATATATTTCAATTCACATCACTAATGCTAGGTATGTGCTGTGGGACCTAGAAGCACCTGCAAAAGCTGACCCTGACTGTGTGCCTCTGGTGCATCCCACCAGGACATCTGGGCAACGTCTCAGTGCAGGCACATGCACTATGCAACCCTTGTACTTTAGAAGCTTTGCATTCCTTCAGGTTTACACAGGTAGAAAGAAGATCTACCAAGGGAAAGAATCATATCTGATGAACCTGACTGCTCATCTGGGTACACTGATAGGAATTCCACCAGGACACAAACTATTCAACAGTCAGATCTCCACAGGAGCCCAAATCAATCCAGATTTTGCAGATTTTTTCTATGATGGTTTGCATTACTTAAGTTTAAGAATGACTACTTCCAACCAGAAACAATTCCATTATAATTCTTTATGAGCTAAAAAAATGTGAAGAGGTTTTTTCTTTATGATCCTTGGCATCATTCCATCTTCCTTCACACCTGGAAGTACTGATTTCTAAGAGAAGTGGTAGAGCATGAGCCACTTTTCAGACAGAGCATGGCAAATCTTAGACCAGAAAATACAAGCATGAAATATCTTACGAGAGAAGGTATAAAAGCTGCCTTCAGATATCCCAAAAAAACAGAAATGAGACTACACAGCTCATGCTTTAGCAATTCCACAATATCATAGATCAAGATCTAAAACTAGAAATCTTTCTGAAATTATTTCAGTGGAAGTAAAATTATTTTACAAATAATAAAATGCAAAGAATAAGCATTTGTTGAGTGGAAATGTTGCACTAAAGCAATTATTCCATTGAGACACTGTACAAAGCCATCAATTAGTATTTCATAAGGCAATATGCATGTGAACAGTCCTTCAGTTGCAAATTTGAGGGACAATTATTTAATATTATTCAAAGACAAAGTATGCAACCTATAAAGAAATAATGATATTTGAGGAAGAGTAGTTTTAGCCTTGAAACACTGGAAATAATTGTATTAGATTAATTGGTATTTGCCACTGACACTGAATATACTCAAAATTCAAATTCTTGAAGTCTATTCAAGTCAGGTGATCAATATAATATATTGAAGTCCATTGCAGTCAAGTGATCAATCTAATACTAAGAAGGTGGCCTATGAAAAATATTCAGTAAAGCATTCAACATGCTTCTGTGTGTGAAAAATGTGTGCACTCGTTGTGGTGGTTGTGGAGTTAATCTCTTTTCACAGGAACCTGTATGTTTTGGTCACCAAGAAAAACTCGAGAAGAGCAGGGAGGATGTTCAAGGTTATGGCATTTGTTTTCCCAAGAAGCTGTTAGACATACTGAGGCCCTGCTTCCCAGGAATCGGTTGGATATACACCAGCCAGCAGGAAGCAGGGAATGACTACTTCTTTTTGCTTTGCTTCTGTGCTCAGCTTTTGCCTTCTCTATCAAACTACCACTATCTCTTCTAGGTCTTCTCTCCTTCCTTCTATATTCTCTCCATCCTGTAGGAGACTGGGGTGAGAGGCCAGATAGGTGTTTGACTGCTCCCAAGGTCACTCCACCACAGCCTGGTATTTTCTGAAGATTAGTATAATATCAGCTATCAGAAGCAAAGGAATGAGCATCCTCACAATGGTAGAAAGGAATGTGGAAAGATTGGTACAATGCCTGTTTAGCAGATTTACAAATAGAGTACTGCCCATGGAAGTTGGCTGGGGTCAGTTGATGGCTCAACTAAATAAACTTCTTGAAATGGTATAGTGACACTTGGAAACTTTCCCACGCCTTATTTTGATACACCATGTCATACCAACATGGTAAAGATGGAAACTCTTGACTTGCTGCTCAGAAAATAGAACGCTTCAGCAAATAATTCAAAAGTCACTGCAGTGAACAGAAATCTGACTTAGTCCATTTTAAAGGACTCTCATCAAACTCTATTCCTCTGTAGTAAAACCATAGGCAACAAATGATCTATAGCAGTTAGACTTTCTTTAGGTTATTTCTACCATCTCTTTATACTTCCTCTGTAAATGTTAATGCAATGCTTGTCATGCTTTGCCATGACATATCTGAAATGCTCTTTTCAAGAATTTATCTGTTATCAATGTCTCTTCTCTCAATTAACACAAACGGAACAGTTTATTTATTATCTAGTCAAGTAAAAGGCCGACAAGAGGACGTATCTCATTTACAAAAACATAGAAATTAAATTTTTTAGTTTCATTTACTATGAGAGCCAAAGCTTCTGAATCCCAGCACCAAACTGAATAATATACTAAACAAGGAAAAATAATTAGCAACAAAGAATATTTATGATCTTTAAAAGTCAATGAAAAGAGTGCTCAAATCTCAAATGAATTTACTCATAAATAAGTACACAATGGTAATGTCTTTTGCAGATTACTTGTGTTTGAAATACCTATAAGAAGTGAGAGGCCAATATTAAAATTTCTCAAAATGTGACTTCTACTTCAAAAGTGTCAGTAAAAATCATCAGGGCTTGCAAACCATGTATCTACACTGGGAAGACAGCATCAGATTCCCCACTTCTTGGCAACTGCAAGACATGTTTATTTTGTAAGGTACTGCTGACCAGGCTCAAATAAAATGATAAGTTGCTTTGGCCTTCTGGGGAACTAACACATCCCAGTGCTACTTCATAAAAATAAAATCTTTGAAGGTGATGGGGCAACTGCAGTTTAAAATTTAATCCCAGGATTTTAGAACTGTCTCAAAATATCTCACCACCTGAAAACAGAGAGATTTGTCATGAGTTCAAAACACTGAACTAGGATGTAGAAAATCTACTAATTCTTACTATCAAACTACTATGGGAACTTGAAAAAGCTGTTTAATTTTTCCACATTTCTTTTTTCTCATATGCAAAAGTGAGGGTGGAAGAAGTAGCCAATGAAGAAAAAAAAATATTCATCACTTCAAGACATTTGCTTTCTATAATGATATAGGCTACTTAGTAGCCTTGTATTTGTCAAACCAAATGTCTTCTGAAAAAAAACCTAGATAGATGCAAAATATATATGAAGAGGAGTTAGTCAAAAGATTAATTCAAAATTAAGTTCACTCATCAAATGTGAATTAGTTTCAATTTGATACTTTGTTTAGATCAGCAATCAGTATTGGAGTCCTTAGCAAAATTTAGATCTGGGATTTTCCGCTCTGTTCGAGGGAGATACAGTCTGCTTTTTATTTCTTAAAGGGTGAAAACAAGAGCGTGATGACATTGAAGTCTTCAAAAAACACCTGACTAGATGTTCCAACAAACTATCTTGATTCAATGCAGCAAAGCAAACTTCTAGTTTGGTCTGTAATTTATAATTTTTGTTGTTGAAATTTGCTGTGCACATTTTTCTCTTGATAGCAGCCTGTTCTCAGGATCTAAATGGGGCATCTAGTTCTTACAGTTCCCTGGCAGTAGAAAGGATAAATATGAACAGAAACACAATCAAAGATAGACTGGCCACTATACAGTCAAAAGAATTAATCCAACACTAGCCAAAGTGCAGAATTAAAAGGTCACACTAGGTGTGGTAATGAAAAAGAAGTGCTGAAAAAGGATATTGTAAGAACCTATGAGAGATAATTCAGGGTATTTGCAACTTTACATAAAGTAAGGTAATCATCTGTGCAGCCAGGAAAGAGCTTCTGATTTTGCAAGCCAAGATTAAAAAAGTTGCAATGAAGAAAGATACCCAGCAGCGTTCCAGCTAAGCTCATAAAAGAAGCTCAAGATTGAACAGCGACATGAGCTCTGAGTCTCTGACTAAGAACAGGCAGTGAGCGCAGAGAGTGAAAATGAACATACCTCACTCCAACTTGGAGAGTGAAATGGGTTGGAACATTGTATTTTATGTACCTGCTGAGTCCATGCCAGCACAGCAACACAAAACCAGATTTCCATTGGCAGTGCATCGACATCTCACATTCTTGTGTCACTCCCTTCATTGCCCCTGGGGTTTTCAAAAAAATATTTCAAAAGAAGTGAAGCAATGACTTTACAACAAAAATAATAACCATCATTGTGTTGTGAGAACTTGACTTGCCCCGTTTTCTTTCAGTGAAGTCTATGATTTTAATGATAATAAACTAAACAAGTATTGTTCTTTCTTGCCTTCAAAGGGAAGCAAAGAATTTTCAAAAATAAGCTTTAAAATCTAGTTGTCTAAACATGTACACATGAAAGGCAGATTTACTATGGGCTGATATGCAGCACAGTCATCTCCACATATGTAAAACAAGTGTAAAAGGCAACCAGTGTCACATGAAATCATTCCCTCAAAGTCCTCATAACTAGGAGAGACTTAAGGGAAGAAGATGTTCTGTTCTGGACTGCTCATCGACTTTTCATTGCAAATCTTTCTAGTTGTCTGACTACTACTGAAGCCTTTGAAAACATCTATAAAGGGCCAGGACTGTTATTAATATATCTAAAAATCTCTAAGACTTCAGAGAAGGCTGCTCCTAAGAATGCAGGACTGGAAGGAACACCTCCAGTGCCCAAATGCTGCCCTCATTGAAGGTAGCCTTGTCATACAAAGGGTTACAGTCTGAAAAGGAGGAGCAACCAAAGTATTATCCCTTTGGGGCCACGGAAAAGACTTTTCTCAGTCTCCTCCAGCCCCATTGCAGCTGATACTGGGCAGAAGCTGTGAACCTGGCAGTCACTGGTAGTAGTATTGGCCTCAGCTAGATAAAGCTCAGAGACTATCACATTCTACCTTGAATCAGATCAGATTTTTGTGTTTGCTATACTGTTTGGAAACATCAAAGTGCTGGCCAGCCCTGGCACATGAGGGATCCTGAAGAGACCCCAAAATCATGTAGCTGTGGCTGAGGGACAGGGCTTAGTGGCATCTGTGGCAGTGCTAGGGGAGCTTAAAGGTCTTGTACAACCCCACCTTTGTTCTGATAGTCAGAAATTTTCTGACCCAGACAAAGTTGATCATAATTACTTTTATAATCTCTTGGTTTTGTATCCATATCTTCTTTATCTTAGATAATGCTTTTCCTACTACAATATTCCTAACAATGTAGTTGTAGCCCATAACTATATCTCAGTCTTCATTTGTTTTCTGATCCAATACAGAAAAATACAGCCAAATCTGTTAGTATCTTCTCCTACTTGCTGAAGATGAAGAACTATTGAGCTTGTTGAGAATGACAGCATTTGAAACTTAATCAGAAATATATTTAAAATACCTACTGTCAAAATATCTCAATGTCAAAGGTAAATGTAGATGTTTTCAGAGAGCTCTGTAGGAGATTACACATTGAAAATATACTAGAAGGAAGCTTTATGGAGATATCATTTCTTCGTTTTTTTATTAAAGTTAGCTATTTCTCTTGCTGACAGTGCAAAGCCATCACCATACGCTCTAAAGACAGAAAAACGTGAGTATCCAAACCACTGTTTAAACGCATAACTAGAGCTGTCAATATTATACCTCAAAAATCCTGGTGAAAGGTGGCTTATGTGCCTAGTGCTAACAAGGACCATTCACAGAATGTACATGGTGTCAGTTTTCACCAACTAGAAGGAAAGAAATCAACCATCAAGAAGCAGAAATGTTTGTGTCCTTCAGAGAGAGACCTTCCTCCAAGCCCTGGGCTACACTCCACTCAGGCTGCAGCATCAGCCTTTCATGTAGCTTTGCCTTCTGTGAAGCTAAATCTTTTTTATCTGAGTTCTCTTTTCCTGGAATATACTGCATTTATCCTTCAGTCTTGCTAATTCCTGGCCTAGCTGCATCGCTGCAAATCTTTGCTGGGATGAGCACACCCACAAGACCATGAGTTGTGGAGCTACAGCATAGCTGCAGAGTACCTGTCTCTGAGCTCATCCAAAAATCCTATGCTGCTCAGGCAGCCTACTTACCTTTTGATGTAATGTCAAGATTTTCATCTCTATAAAAGCCTACTTATCATCTACATATCAGTCAGCAGCAAATAAGTGAGACACATTTACTAGTTATGGCTTCTGTTACAGCAAAGAAAATCCAAGAGGTCATTCACCAGCACAGGAGTGAACTCCAGCTCTGCTTATGAAAATGAGGCTGTAAAATGGAAAATTGATTAAAAATGTAATATATACCGCTCTGGTTATACTTCTATCAAAAGTAATATAAAAATACTTCAGCATGTCTGTTTATAACGCTTTCTGTATCACAGGGGGTCCCCCTAATGGTTTACATTTGTGGTGTTGGACACAGTTAAAAATATGGGGGTTTTTATTCTGTAAGAGGCAGACATTTTCATCTTGTGCTATTTTCATTGCACTCTCTGACCATTAGTTGCTTAAAATTTCTTTTTTAGTGTGGTGGACCACACTAGTGGTCACCGATCCATCCAGCTGGAGTCATAACGACACACTTTAGAATCTGCAGTTCTTCCCTTGGTATCAATGCAAGCACTATCCCCCCAGGATTCACTCCTTGCAAGAGCTGAGTGCCATCTCATCTTCTCAAGAGAAAATGTTCACACAGTTTCATTTCAGAGAAGCATCCTGCAAGATTCACAAAATTATGAGTACAAAACCAGATTGATGTGTCTTGTGAGTACAGCTAGGAAACACTTCCAAAAAGTAATTGCCAATAGCTAATATTCTCCTCCAATCTTTGTCAGGGATTTTCAAACTCTCAGGTAAAAGAGGATGACATATAGTATTCGCTTATGATTTGACACTCCCAGGGGGACAAAAACTTACTGAGGTGTAAGTGTGAGACTGAATGGATGGAAAGAGGGTGTGAAAAGATTGCCATGGGCACCTGCGGGAAGGTCTTTCTCCCACTGGCAGCAGTTCTTGCCCACGTGGACACTCTTGAAGACTCAAAGGGATTATGTGGACGTAAACGTGGGACTCAGTTGTACATAGCAACAGCAAATACTGCTGTGAGCCCCAGGAAGGAACAGGAAGGAGAAAGTTGAGGCCAGGAGCCTCCGAGAAAATAATAGAAGCCAATTATTTTACAGTGAAAATGATCAACAATAAACTTGTGTCTCTTGAACAGGGGCATTGGGTTCTACAGGAAGCATGCCAAATTTTATGGGATACCCATCTGTAAGGGTTATGTGGTGGTCAAGAGGACAGTTATATACACCCATCCTAAAAATATTCATGCCAAAATTTTATCCTGAATTTGCCTTCCTACATCTATTTCCCATTTATTCTTTGTCAGCAGTTAGTCTTACTAAATCTGAAATTGTTTTGAGTTTCTTATCTTTTCTTCATTTTATACTTACCTTTTCATCTGGTGTGCTTTTAGATTACTTTGATCTAGAAACATCCAAAAAAAAATGGTATCAGCTTCCCTTAGCTGAGACTAAACAGCCAAGTATTTCAGTGCAATATTATAAGTACTTCTAGACTGCTAGAGAAAATGATCAACAATTAGGACAGTAACTTAAATTCCAAGAACAGTACAAGTTTTAACCTTTTCATTCTCCATACTTCTATTAGTCTCTAAAAGTCCCAGTCTGAAAACACCAGAACTGTATCAATCTATTAGCTATTTTCTCTCCCAAAGTTATAGTGTGAAGTCCTGCTTTAAAAAAAAATCATGATGGATGGAACCTTAAAGTGAAGGGAAAAATTAGGTCTAAAAAATTGCAATATGAATAATTTCATAATAAAATGATGAGACTGCCTCCACAGTACTGATTCCTTAGAAGATGCTCTGTCAGCTCATTTATTTATACTAGATAGTAAATTTCATCTTTCACATGCCTTCTTTTCCTAGTTTTTTTACTATAGTTGTTTTACATCTTAAATATTAACTCGCATCGCTACTTTGTTAAATCTACTTTTTGATACTCCAAAAAGCTGTAGATTAAGCAGCGCTATATACATAGCATAATAAAGAATTGTTGGGGCACTTGAATACAATCATCTTATAAATACGGTTGAAGAGCTTTACATCATCATCTAAAATATTACTATTGTTGGAGAAAGAACTAGGCTTCCAAGATTTCAGAAGTCTGCTGTTGTTGAGTAACTTTTACCCACAAGGTTATTTTATCCTACAGTCAATATTTTGATCATGTGCTGTCTTTTAGATGCACTGAAGAAAATCAGCTCATCAGAAAGCAAGAAGACACATTATTTTAACAACAATAACATTTGGAATCATGTGTTAGAAGGTTATTTTCCCTTACCGATTTGTGTTGATGAACACTGTAAACCACCACAATATCTAGCGAGACTCCATAAAAAAAACAAGGATACCCAGAGGGAAAATAGCCCCATAAAACCACGTTGAATTGTCATTTACCGGAGAATTTCTATGGTATCATTACAGCTACTATAGAAAGAAAAAAAAACTGGAGAAGAAAAGAAATTCTACCAATTATCTCTTAGGAATATGGTTCTGGAAGACGTCACTACTTTGTGCCATTTTTGGTCAGTTTGCCATATTACAGTTGATTTGATTCACCTACTTTAATGCATTAATGCACAGAAAACACCACTACTTCCAGGTACTATAACTGCTGAAGGGGAAATAAAACTCAAGTTAACAAACCTACAATGTTAAATGAGGAGAAACAGATCACTCAAATACATCTGATGTGTTTCACAATAAATTGTAACTTGTAATAATTCCACTTCTCATTTTAAAATGATATTTCATATTTAAGGGCTATTATAAATCAGTATTCTTATTTGAAGGCAAATGGAGGCACCATTCTACCTTGTTGTGAAACTTCAGTTCTTCCAAGATTCACCTCTGATACTGTAAAAATAAAGTCTACTCTGCTACAACGTAGAAAGCTTTATGAGCTCTAGGAAAAAATATAACATTTATTGTCACCTGTCTCCTGTGCTCTTGCCAGTGGTAGATACTGTACCTGTTTTTATTTCTCCTATGCTACATTTTCGGCTCAGAAGAACCCAGATTTGACATGGCAAGACTTTCTGTCTGGCAGCTGCTGGCAGCAGTGTCTGGATCCTCTCTCTGACTAACACCATTATTATCTCCAAATTTCAGAACAGACCACATTGTGTCATGCTCTTCGGAACCATATCTAAAAAGAGCTGCAGCAGCATAGTTTTCCTGCCTTGCCAGGGGACTTCTTTCAGGAGGCAAAGTCACCCATCTGCCATGAAGATGCAAAATAATCATGCGTTGCAGCAAATGTACCAGTGGCAGCTTAAAGACTAGCCCAATTAAAATAATCTTACAACTGAAATTCAAGAGCAAAAGCTAGACTAGCAGCTGCACCACAACCCTTCAATGCCAGTGCTGTCTTATCTGTACAGCTTTCTACGCTCAGCTCTAGCCAACACAGAACTCCTGATGTCACTCAGTTATTATAGTTCTTGAACAGGGAGTCCGGCCAAATGATATGAACCACTACCTGAGACTGTACCCTGCAGTGCTTTTTAGCACTGAGACCTCTCCAAACAAACTTCATCAGCCTTAAAATTGACACAAAGATGGAAACATCTTGGAAGATGTCTGCTGTGAGGGGTTTATGATTCACAGTGCCTAAAGGAATCTGGACAAGGATTTTAAAAATCAGTCATCAGGCAGAAAGGGATTAATTACACTGAGGAAAAGAATGATACAGAGAAAAAGTAAATAAAATAAGTTGAAATATTTAAAATATTATTCTGCATATTTATTTTAAACTGCTTTAAAAAAAGATATCTGTGAAAAGAGTTTACTGAAGTGCATATCTTGATTCTCAGCACTAGTACAACATTCACAGCAATAATATGTTTCTATACTATGCCTCCAAAGAATCTTTATGTCATATTCATTACATTGAATGTCTTTGTAGGCTTTAGTCTCTATGTGGCAGTTGCAGCAACTTATGCTGTTATTTGTAAGATGAGCAAACAAAACTATTTGCAAATACAACATTAACTGTCAAAAAAAATCATCGTTCCTAACAGCTGCTATAAACTACAGTTTCAGATCATGATATAAATGTTTAGAGACACCTTGCCCATTTCTGGTCCCCAAAACACATTGATTTTCCATATGCAATCCTCTGATGATTCAGCCATGTTGTGTAAGAACTGTTTGTAGTTGATTAACACTAGGATTAGTTCTAGGTGCAGAACAGTAGGCATACACCCAGGGCTGTAAAATGATCCTTATCTCAATAGCTTTTGCCAGATCCCTGCCAGCAGCTAATGCTGGCAAGAAATACCTTGGGACATGTAGGGTTGTGAGCATTAGGGCTCCCCGCTTCTCACAGCAGAAGCAGGATAAACAAGCTGCTCTAACCTCATCCTCCACTCCTGTCCAAGCACACCCAAGGCACAAGACACCTTCACCTCTCATCCTTGCAGGGCAAAATTCAAGGGAATTCTTGAGTGCTCTGTGTCTGGTATCATGCCTAGGATAGCAGCATGTTTTACAAGATTATTCTGTATGTAAAGAATCTTTTGGAGCTTTTTCTCCTTTTATAAGCTGGTAACAAAAAAAAATAAGAAAGATAATTGGTCAGAGACACAGAATTAAAAGCTAAAATATTGTGCCTGTTTCTAAAAAAATTATGGACTGCCTTTAAAAAATAATCCTACAATGCAATACAAAAGCCATGTATTCGAAAATAGCCAAGATATTTACATTTGGAAAGCGACAGGTCAAATGTTAGATCTCTTGAAATACAAAATGCATGCCTGGCCCATGAAACATAAATAGAGCATTTCTCATGACTCTCTCCACATTCCTCGCTTTAAAGCATATTTTTAAACCAATACTCTGTGTAATATATAATGTATAAAGTATTGACAGATAATGAATAGTCAAGACTTTGAAGATATGAACAAAGAGAATTGATACGTTTCTGTTCTCTTTCAATATATTTTAAAATTGAGGAAGACAGTATGAAAATGTGCCCTTCCATCTTCCCATAACATGAGCCATAGAAATACATCTTGGAGCCCAACGGCTTCCCATAGAACTATCAAGTGAATAAGGTGTTATTCAACAAGGGTAACGGTGGAAACCTCTGCTCCTCTTCAATTAGGCTAAACAAAGTTCCCATCTGATCCTGTAACCCAGATTTACCTTTAAGAAAGTTAAATTAATCATCCCTTATTCACTCCAGCTCTATATAGATACTTTTAATTAGCACGTTTCCCCTTGGCTCTTCTCTTCCTTTAAACTTCGCAACATGTTCTTGACGGAACAATTGGTCTTTATTAATGTGTGACAGCTTAGAGCTGTAGTGAGCAGTTTGCCAGATGTTTGAACTCTGGTGAACCACTGTTCACTTGTCAGACTGGCAAGGAGAAACGAACAAATACCGCGTTACTCAGCCTCCCTCCTGAGCTGCCAGAGAATTTCAAACAGCTTCAAGGGCCGGAGCCAAAGGATCTGCTGAGAAAGAATAAGGTATGTTCCTAATGAGATCAGTGAGCCATGACTTTTCTAGAAAGGCAACTTGGTTTTTTATTATCTGCTGTGAATATGTGACACAGTCGAGAGCTGAAACATCAGAAGAACCCACGCTACAGGGAGTGCAAGGCTTCAGAAGGTCACAGCTTTCACAGATTCTCAAGCTTTTCATGGACTATTAAGTAGAGGAGGGGATAGAAGGAAGCAGACTACTACAAAGCATCACCAAACAGGCACATTTGACTCTGAAGATGTTCATATCTGGGAGAAGCAGCTGCGAGGTCTTCTGTGAGGTGTGTGGATTTTAATCACTTTTTCCAAGGGGAAGGAACAGAACATAAAGGTTTTTTCTCCTTCTTTTTGTTGCAACTCCTTCTTCAAATTTATATATAAAACACAAAGGGACAAATTAAGCACAGATCTAGCACTTTAAATTCCCAAAATAGGCCCCCAATGACATCAGTAAATAAGAAAAGGCAGATGCTAAAACATGTCCCACCTGTTCTGCTAATATAACATACACATGTGGCCATTTTATTCACGAGCTGCACTGACTGTAAGAATGGGACCACGTCCCACCAGGATGTGTTCATAATCTCAGTCAAGGACAGTCTCTCGGACATCAGCTGACTGCTATCTCTAAGTTAAAAAAGTATTTTCTTGATTCCACTGTGATACTTAAAATCACCTCATTTGAGAGCAGTATCTGTGCAAAAGAACTGGATTCTTTTCATACAGAAGAACGTAACGTGGTTTGAGATGCTCCCAGGATACACTTTTTATTGCAAACAAGATAAAACATTGGTTGATGCATGACCTTAAAAGGCCTTGAGGTTGTTAAATAGACTGAAATCACAACAGTGAGATGTTGCTATTTTGTAATAACCCCCCTCATTACATTGTTTACACTGCACTGAAGGACACTCGAGCAGGATTATATGATAATTGTCCTGCCGGATGTTTTTGGAAACAAAATGTACCTCTCCTGAGGCTGTGACAATAAATAGAAATTTTCTTAAGCATTCAGCAGTGACAGAAACCCAAAGCCAGTAAAACAGACTAATTATCTTTGCTCAGTGTTTTTTTTCTTTCACTCCTTTTTGTAATGATTTCACTGCAGAATCCAGATAAGAGGAAGAAGATGGACTAGGAGGAACAAGTCTCTTTTATGCATAACCTTTTATTAAAAGAAAAAAAAACAAACAAGGAAACTAAAAAGTTCGGATTTTTCATGAGCGTGTTCTCTTCCCCTTTTTTTAATTTCAGATGATAATTAAACTTAGATTAAGTCCATATTCTGAAAAAGCAAAAGCTATTTTTATTTACATGTGTGTGCGTGCATGAAAACATCTTTTGTAATAAAGTATAAACAAGCCAAATAATATGTTTTCCAACAGATTATTTTTCTTTTCATTATCTGTTCTTGACTTGGAATTGTTTGTATAGGAAACCCAGTAAGCCAGGGCTACAGCAGTGCCATGTACAGGACATACCTAAGAAAATGGAGACTATAAGAAGTGATGGGGAATATACTGACACTAAATACAATTTTAAACTTGAAAGGAGTAACTTTTGATCTCACAGTGCAAATGGAGGAAGGAAGATAAGTTTGATTGTGATTATCAGAGCAGAGCCTTTCTAAAGCTACCAGTCTTAATATTCCTACCAAGTGGAACACTTGGGAACGCTTTCACACATATTTGAAGAGAGAGAAAGGATCAGTAGTAACCCCTTGCAATTGACACTTCTGAAATTCCAACCATGCAGAGAAGGCAGAATGAGTGTGAAAAGACTGTACTGAGCTGCAGTTTTTCTTCATGTGGAAAGTCCAAATGGTCAAAGTCTTCCATCTTAAAATAAACAAACAAAACCATTTTCTGAGTCCAGCAGGTTTTCCAGTGTGGCAGTCCCTAGGCCATGATTTTTGAGCCCTCATTCTTCAGAGCTTATGAGCAGACTACTAAAGCTGTCCACGGTTGTTTGATGTGTTGCTAATGATTATAAATTGTTTTCACAGCTTTCTAAAGAGCTTCTACATTGTTTAACAGCGTGTAAAACTTCATTCAGTCATACCAGGTATCACTGAGGGACTTTGACAGAATCCACACAAAATAGACTGCTAATATGAGCTCACTTAATCCCATAAACTCTTGATTTTTGTGATTTCCCAAGTGATAACAAGAAAAATTGCAAATGAAACTGCAGCTTCACCCATCTCTTGTCACTATACCTGGCTCAATAAACTTGAGTTATCTTTTCCTGTTCCCTCTCAGCTGAAATATTATTTCCTTATTTTTATCCACAGGCCTTCCTGAAATGAGCAGTAGCACCTAGAGTTTTGTGTAACAGTGTTTCTGTGCTGATTCACTCACAATTCTTTCAGGACACTTTAAAAAAAACACTTTTTTCACCCTTAAATTGTAAATCCTGTGTTCTCACATTTTTAACTAGATGAAATTTGGTTACCAACAATATATTGCACAGACAAGATGTATCAGGGCAAATAAACCAGTAAACAGTATTTTCTTGTGAGTTTTCCCTTGATTTTTACTACACATCCTTTGGTACTTAGATTCAGCTACAATATCTGTGTTTTAATTGAAGGTTCTTCTATAGATGTCCAAAGCAAATCAGATGAAACCACATAGTGAATGAAGTCTTCTCTCCTGAAGTCCAGGGTAGTGAGCATGATGTGCTCCCTCCTCACTGCCCTAAGGATCTTGAACTCCACCATTTCATGGTCACTGCAGCCAAGGCTGCCCTCAAGATTCACATTCCCCACTAGCCCCTCCTTGTTGGTGAGAAAAAGGTCCAGCATAGCACCGCTCCTTGTTGACTCTATGACTAGAAAGAAGTTATCATCAATGTACTTCAGGAACCTCTGGATTGCTTATGCTTTGCCATGCCATGCGTCGAACAGATATCAGGGTGATTGAAGCTGACTTACTGGTTGGAGTAGCTGGAATTCCTTTATATTACTCTTCAAGTGTTCTCTTGATAACTTGTGATCTCTCCCCAGGCTCTGGGCATCTATCACTGGCACTGGCATCAAATTGGTAGGAGTAAGATGCATTGAGATTTCCCTCCCCCAGCATATTTAAAAGCCTTTGCCAGCTTGGCAAGCCTATGAGCAAAGTTGCTCTTCCCCTTCTCTAAGAGATGGGCTCCATCTACCCCTACTAGACCAGGTTTCTCAAACCATGGCCTAAATAGTCAAACCCCTGGCTGTAGCATCACTCTCGTACTCATTTGTTGATTTGCCAGGTTTAACTGCCTGTTTCAAATCCTTTCCCTTTGACTGATGAAAAACTTGCCTACACACCACAGTCCCTTACCACTGCTCCTAGGTCTCTGCAATCCTTCTTGATACTCCTCAGACCACTCCTGTCTCTATCACTAGTGCTCACGTGAAGCAGCAGCAGCAAAAAATAATCAGTGGACTGTACAAGATTTCTTAGTCTCTCAGTGGTATCCTGATACAAGCCCTCAGTAAGCAGTACACCTCTGCAGAGGGTGTGTCAGTTGTAAACAAGTGCCTTTATACCTCTCAGAAGAGTCACCCACTACTGTCACCTGTCACCTTTGCTTAGTTGCAGTGGTTGTAATAATTCTCTTAGGATGTAACTCTCCTGCTGCAATAGTACAATAGTACCAAAACCCACTCTCTTGTGTACTTTGGAATTATACCTACAATTTCAGATAGAATCTGTGCACACAAATATGTGGTGGCTTTTTTCCTCCTATATGCTGAGATAAGCAGGATCTAATATTTCCTCTACATATTAGAAATTCAGATATGTGAGAGATTAAAGCCCATTTCATGTGCTGAAGGATAATGACATTAATTGAACTGTGCTGAAAAACCTTGAAAAAAAATAATGGTAACACATGCTGCTGAATGCCATTATGAGTGCTATTTCTCCTCTGAATGCTTGTGTTATTAGTGAAACTTTCCCTGAAACAGTCTTTTGCAGTTTGAAACTATGGTAATAAAATCATGTAGTTTTGGAAGTAAACCTTGCAAAATGAGTTGTGGATTAGCAAGGGACACCATCGTGCCACTAACTCACCACCTTCAGACATCATAAAAATAAAATTAATAGCCATGCGAATATATATGTCTGTGCTATCCTCTCCAGCACCTGAGAGAGTGCTTCATGGCTACTGATACGTGTACAAAACATCAGTAGTTATCTATGTAATGTGTTACTCTTCTCATTTTTCTCTCAGTTTTATGTCATGCATAATCTATACTAACCTTAATTTTTAATCTCCAGAAAACACAACTGCCACAAGCTGAATTGACCTACAATACCAAGGAAAGAAAGGTGATTACCTGCTGGCAATTACAGCCTGATTCTGATGTTTGCTCTCCACTGTGCTGCTAGAACCAAAAATTATATAAAGCTGTTTGATCTCTGTAGAATTAAGCAATCATGTACAATAAGAAATCCCATATTTCACCAAAAAAAAAAGAGCAAGTGAAATGTAGCTGACCTACAAGGAGGACTAATGCAAATAATGTCATTCTATGGATCTTTGCCCATGAAATATTTGTTCTATATGGAACAGCCAATAACCCTATCATGTTAAGTGCTAGCTGTTGCATCTCTCTGTGAGAAGCCTAACACCTTCTTCATCTGCTTTGGCCAGAGGGAAAGTACTTTCCCTTGGCAAAGAACACAACTGTTTTGCAAGAAGCAAAGTAGTATAAGTATGAAAAACAAGCAAGGAATTAATTAGGATTAGGTGAAGGAGGAAAAAGTAATAGCATAAGTGGGATTGCCGGATCAAGGGAAAGAATGGAACTGGTAGACCAAGAAAAGAAAAATCACTTCGGTGGTGAACAAGACTAATTTTCTTTTACATTGGATTTTAGGGCATTACAGTTTTTGAGGATTTTCTGTCCACATAGGAATAACATGTCACAATCAGACACTGTGACAAAGAGAGGTACTTTACAAGTAGAGTATTACACAGCAACAAAATCTTAGGATAGGATGCTAAAGGAACCCATGACTAAAGAAATACTTCAGAAGTTTTACAAAATTGTGAGTAGCTTTCAGAATCTATATTAGAATACTGAGATATTTATACATCTTGTATATCTCTTTTGAAGAGACAGTATTGGCAGAAAGGGAAGGAGTACAGAGCAGAGTACAATTAAACTACACCAGCTTAGTTAGTTGATGTGTCAACTAACAGAGAAATTGTAAGTTACCCTGACGAGTATTTCAGCAAAAAGCAGCTACAGGCAAATCAAATTTATTTGGGTTTTGGAATGTAGACTTTGTAAGACACGGAGTTACTTGAACACAGAAGGGTGCTTAATCAAAATGTGCTTAATCAGACCAGATGCTGTCTGCCTTGAAAGTATAAAACAGAACAGTCCAAGGATGAAAAGTAAAGTTCTAATCACTTTCTGGTTTACATTGGAATTAGAATAAATGAGGACAGATTTTCAATGCTTGAATGTCTAAGATTTCAAAATACAGAAATGTTAAATACATATACACAGAATACATTTTCTACACTGTGATTATAGCCCAGGTCTCACAAAGACCAGGAGACCTTCAGAATCCTAATTAAGCAAAGTAAACTGACACAAGAACTTAATCAATCTCTACGCCACATTAAAAGTCAACGCTGACCAGTAGAAAATAAACATTTCAGAAAGGATTGTCAGAATGCCTGTTGTAACTTGTATACAACAACTTGTATATTATGTATAGCTATTTAGAAAAAAAGGGAATCCCTGGAGAAAGATCAGTGAAGGTCTCTGCTGAATGTATCAGGTGTTAAAAATTATTTTGAAAACAAAACCCACAGACTAGGACTGAAAACAAAGCTGCAACAACTTCATAATATAAATCCATGATGTTACTTCACCTTTGTACAGCTGTTTTCATTCTGATCACTCTATCTGGAGTGGAAATAGAAACAGATGCATCCTAAGAACAGTCACTGAGAGAGTCTTGAGCAAGGAAAGGCTGGAATTTATTGGAGAAGTCACTTTGGAGGAGTATGTATGGAAGAGTCAGCTGTTCTCAGGACTTCTCAGGCTATCTCAGGTCAGACATTTGATGCCAGTCATCAGTCCTGAGTATTAGCACATTTTTTAACCATTAATATGGCCTTTTTCCATCTCCTAGACATTGTTTTTCAACTCCTATTGCCTGAGGCATCTCACATGAAATTTCTCATAAGCTCTGACTATATGTTTGCTTCAATACAAATACACAAAAGTAACAGCAGCACACCATCGTTTTTTCTCAGCCACTTTCTATCTCTGCACACTATCTTTCATTTCAGCCTAGATTTCCTGCCAATCTTAATGGTCGCACTCTGGCACCAAGGGAAGAGCAAATCTGGCAGAGGGAGAAGCTGCAGGAGCCAGTTTACCAGCAGGGCAGAGAATTTGCTGTGGTTCTAATTGAAAAAAAACATCCTCATTTGGGCTTTTGCCTTCCCCATCACTCTCTCCCTCTCTCTGCTGGCTTCCTGTTAAGTTCTATTGTGTTTCGCCAACGCAGTCATTATATTCTCTAGATATTTGATTTACATAATTGAAGCAGTCCAGCTTATTTTAGGAAAATTACAACTTTGTGGAAAAAAATAACTTATACAGTAATTATGGCAATGATGTTCTGCTTTGTGTCAGACACAATGAAATTAGTGGGTTTAAAAATTAAGAACAAGGGCCTCTAAGCTCTCAGTGTCATTTTTAAAATAAGAGTGAATACTGTTAAGAAACAGCTTTGCATGTTAATCACAGTTGCTGGGAACATTTCTTGTTAAGATATATGATGTTCGAAATTATTAAAGGAAATATTGAAGGAAGGAAATTGATTTTTTCCACAGTAAAATTTGCCTGTCATTCTGTAAGATAAGTTTCCACTGTATGTGTCTATTAAAGAAGATTATTGTATGAAAAGTCACCTACTATACAAGAAGAAACGTTGAGGTCACGTTGATTTCATCCAGGATTTATGCAACTTAATTTCAGTCAGAGAAGCAAGATTCTGAGCGGTTTGGTTCTCATTAGCATACAGTTCCTTCATGCATAGGGCACATTTCCAAAACAAAAGGTAGAAAAGCAACCATGAAATAAATATAATAGAAAAAGAAAGGCAAGTGTAAATGCATACAAAGAGGTTGCAGAACACTCTAGAGATCATGTATACGAGAAAGAGAACTAAAGTGTGTTGGCAAGCAGAGAGCCATGAAGTAGTAGGAATCACTGTGACTAAACTAACTATAGACCCAAAGAGAATCTAAACTTCTTTGTGTCAGGCAGGACTCAATGAACTACTGATTTTTTTTTTTTTTTGACTTCACATTAGGTGTTTCCTTCAAAGCAACCCCATTGCAGAATAAAATACTCAGCTTTGTTTGAATAAGGATATTATCTACATGTAGAAGACGAAAAGAGTAGGACGGGAAAACACAGCAAGGGAGATAACTGTGTCCAGTTTTGGGCTCCCCAGCTCAAGAGGGACGGAAAACTTCTGGAGACAGTCCAGTGCAGGACCACCAAGATGATCAAGGGACTGAAACATCTCCCTTATGAGGAAAGGCTGGAGGAACTGGGGCTGTTTAGTCTAGAAAAGAGGAGGGAGGGCGTGGATCTCATTAATATTTGTAAGTATAAAAATAGCGAATATCAGGAGATTGAGGCATCCCTATTTTCTATTGTATCTAGTGACAGGACAAGGGGTAATGGGATAAAGCTGGAACACAAAAATTTGATTTAAACATAAGAAAAAACTATTTCACTGTGAGGGTGAGGGAACCCTGGCACAGGCTGCCTGGGGAGGGTATGGAATCTCCTTCCTTGGAGGTCTTCAAGACTCAGCTGGATATGTTCCTGTGTGACCTGACCTAGGTGGACCTGCTTTGGCAGGAGGGATGGGCTAGATGATCTCTAGAGGTCCCTTCCAACTCCTACCATACTGTAATTCTATGCATGAGCAAGTTGACAGAATGAATCTGTTGCAAAGCTGAATTTAAAAAACAAAAGTAAAACTATGAATAGAATGCAAGTTATATTTCTAAGTGCCATCCCACTGGGACAGATGTTCTCCCAATCCATGTCATTCACTGTAACAACTTCCAAGGAAACAGCATCTTTCTAAACATTATCATATACAGTCAGAGCCCACTGGCATCATTGAGTTTATGCTGCACAGTGTAGTTATTCGTATACTACAATATATCCTCCTCTAAAAATATCTCCCAGTTTAAGCTATGAGAGAGATACATCTAATACAATTTGGTCATTGTTAATAGCATACTATATGCATGTTAATTGCTGTGTTTTCATTCAAAAGAAATCAATGCACACATGTATGTACAAGGCATGGAACGTCTCAGTCATTCTTCAATAGACAGGATATGTTTTATCATATTACAGTAATGCTACTTATGAATAGTACAACAAAATGTGCAATTTTCACATGTTCTTAGAGAATCTTTCCCCCTTCATGGTTACCTAGACACTGCTGCTCTTCTTTTTTGGAGAAAAAAAATAAACCCACTAGAAAGCAAAGATTGTTTTCGTGCTATTGCTCAAGTCAACACATTTTACATATTGTTTTTACCAGGAGATTTTGCTTCTCATATAAACACAGTCCTAGTTATGTTTTCCAGATGTCTTTCCAGTTTTTAATTCTGTGATGGACAATACTCAGCTAGCCTCTGGTCTATGTTCCAGGTTTTTTTCACCTTTTTCTAGAATGATGTACAACCTGATACATAGCTTTCCTAAGAAAAATGCCACAAAGTGTCATCTCTTTCCTGTAAGAATGAGGCCAAACTCACTAGTTGCATTATTCACCACACCCACAGGAATTTTCTGCCACCTGCTACATTTCCTCCATAAACCAGCTTGCATTCAAGCCATCCAATTCAGACATTTTAGCAGAAATAATTGTCCTCATACACGACTCACCAGAAACTTCAGATTATACTCAGCTAAGCTTTAGAATTTATTCCATATTTGCAGAGGCCTCTTCAAAAGGATTTTATATACCAGGGGCATTTCAATATCTCACCTGAACAGCCAAATAAAAAAAGTTTTCCTAATCAGCACTCCTTAAGACCCTCTCAAAGCTGAATCAGGTGTTGCAAGGTCAGTTCATGTCAGAGAGGAATTTCCCATCATGTTGACACTCCTTCCCACAGCAAAGCTGCTGTGTAGTTAGTGACACTGAGCAGCATTGCATATTTCACTAGCATGTTGCTCAGCAGCTACAATTTCCAGCTGTTTCTACTGTTCACCTCTGAAAATGGCTTGTTTCCCTGTAAAAGCTGCCAGAAAAAAAAATCATCATACAGGTAGCCTTAATTTGAATAACCCATGAAATTCCGAACTAAAATGAAACCTAATTTCAATCACATTTGTTCCTATATGTCTATATTTACTTTCCTTACAGCTCCCCAGAGCTTTTCAGAGATGAGTATAACTTCTGTAGCCTTTTTTTTTTTTTCATTTTTAACAGAAGAGGGCTTTTTTGAGAGATGTAGGAAAGCCTTTGTGCTGAATAGCACTCTTTTCTTCACAGTGCCTTTTAGGGGTAGTTTCAAGTTCAACCCAGACAACACAAATGGATTTCAGGGCTGTCAGCTATCCCTGAGTATAACTTTATGCAACATATCCAGGTTCATATTGCCTGTTTTCTTCTTCTTCCTCAGCAGGCATTCTGAAGCCTATAGGGACAGTCTGTGGAGAGAGGTTATATTCAAAAGGTGCCAGAATCCAGCCTAAAATTAGCAGCCCAGTGCTTTCATCCTATAATTGAGTTTATGATTTATATTTTCTCACATTTAATTTGATTCAATTATTTTTACAATTAATAATACAATGGCCACCTTTCAATGATAAAATTACCTAATTACCTGATTGGCCAGAGAAAGATGCTACATTTTAACTCATAAGGAAGAGACTACATATCTGAAATGAAGTGCAAAAGGAACTCTACTCAGAGTAGCTAATCAGACAGTTATTGACCTTATAGGTACCACATAATGTACAAGCTGCAAAACACACCCTGTTTCAACACACTAATGCAACAACAAACTTATTGCAAATTGAATTGAATGAATTTACTCCAAATAAAAGCAAAGCTACTCTATTCATATGTTTCCAGACTTACAAGATGCTGCAAGGTTTGAAATATATCTGGGAAAGAAATACAGCTCACTAGAAGATCATAACTCTAAATTAATGGGATGGAGAAAGGGAAAAACCACAACTGAATAAAGCTGCTGTCTCTCTTCTGCATGCAACTAGGCAAACCCACAGAAACAAAAGTTTTAGGAATTCATTGGCTTTGTGATATGGCTACCCAGGCTGCACACAAAACTTGAGACTACTTTATCCAACACACAACTGAGCTGTAGAAGTAACTCTGTCCTCTAAAGAGCTTTAAAAAAATCTAACTCAAATAATACATTTTAAAAACTCTTCTATAAAACTTCAGAAAAATAGCATGAAACTGCCAAAAATGCAACTTTACAGGTCAGAAATAAGGGGACACAAAAGAGTTCAGGATTAAACACAGTCTGGATGAAGACTGTATATATTTATCAGCCATATGAATGGAATATACACAGTTTTTGTCCCATTTGAAGTTGACCATTAGCAATTACAGTCAAAGTAGTATCCAGCACTCCTTAACTAATCTCTCACATTGGCCATCAAGAGGAAATATATAGCAGTGAAGGTCAGACTATCTCACAGTCTTGTCCTAGTTTGCCCTGTTGAGCAATGACTTTGTAATTTAGACTAACATTTAATCTTGGATGTGAGTTTTTTCAGGTCTCCATGTGCATCCACTGAAGAAATCCACTAAATCTCCTATGGCAGGGAGAGGTTTGTTTTGTGTACAGGTACTCTTTCCCCTGGTAATTCAATCAGTAAAGGCAAACCAGCATATATTATGTATTAGCTTCTGTCATTAAGAGGTAGTGACAGGTTATCCAGCTCCATTTGGCAAAGATTTATTCCGTGCAAGTGTTGCGTACAGTGCACAGACTTCTACAATCAGTCTTAATGTATTTGAAGTAAGTGGGTACAACCTCGTAACATACGGTTTAAGGCCTTTTTACATAACCTTCTTCTTGCTGATGCACTTTGAAAATAGCTCAAGGGGGACAATCTGGCTCAGCTAGGAAGTGAGTGCTGCAGTTTGATACAAATCCTCATGTTTACCCCGTGAGCACTAAGCGGTTTGATTTCCTGTCTATCTAGTGTTGATTAGTGTTGCAAACTGGATATAGTGATAACTCAACATTGCAGGAAAAAAGCCTTCCAGACTAAGAAGGTTACTTATCCACTCTTTGGGCATGATGATACCTTTCCCCTCCACCCCCTGCTTGTTCATTTTTACTAATGCAACTTTATCAGCAGCCATTCTGAGGGCAGATGACCTTTAAAGGTATAAAAGATGTTTCCACTGTGCTATTTGTCACCTAGCTGGCACCAAATTACAGGGGACATGAGAAATGTCTGTATGCGATGCTTCTCCAGTACATATGGTGAGTTGAAGATGTGTCTGTAGTTATTTGAGGCAGATTACTTACAGTGATTCATTTACATAACATGTAAAAATTTGAAGACCGTTTTTTTACACACTTTCTACCACTCTTCTCTTATATGGACTAATGTTTTAATATACTTGTGTTTTATTTATAGATCTAATGAACACCACAGTAATTTGGAGAACCCTATAAAATTTCTGTCCTCACTTTAAACTGTCTCCTTGTTAAGGGAGTAGGAAGCCTCTTTAGATTTGCTATCAGTGACAGGCAGTTGAGTACTTGATCATAGGACTTGTCTGTGTACAAACCCATTTGCTCGTATAGAGGAGAAACCACAAAGGAGTGCAGGATTGACATGTGGCACCAGCCTGGCCAAGAGCCTTTTTCCCCCATCTTGGACATGTCTCCCCTTCTCTCTCTGATTTCAGACCAATCTAATATACCAGGTTTTACTTTTCTGCTCCAAGCTTCAAACCTTACTTCTCAACAACTCCCTTTGTAATATCATGGCCTTCAAAAGACAGGCGACTACGCACCTTCTTCACAGTTGCCTTTCAAAGAAGCCTTGAAACTTTAGATGCCAGAAGAAGAATGCTTTAATCTGAGCAGCATCTTCAACCAAGGTCTGAACGCTTATAAATCAACAGCCTGGGCATAAATCATTAGCCCCTTTCAGTGCAACACATCATTTCTAGTTACATTTCATACTACCAGTAAAAATGCACTTAAAAAAAATCCTAAGCCACAATTAAAATTACATTTAATTAAAAAGCAGCATGATGTGTTTCCCGTTTTTTTGCTTTGAGGCTGAAATAGTAAAAGAAATGAGTGTGTGCCCCCTTTAACAAATCACATTAACAACATGAAGTCAGTAACATGAAGTCAGAAATGATTGTACAGGGCCAATACAGAGGTAATTTAGCATACAGGTAATCTGCATAGTTGCTGCAGTTTCCCCTGTGTTTCATAAATGACTATTTCCCTTCAGTTTCAGGTGGAAGATTGGGGTGAAAATTATAGGGCTTTTTTCTTTAAAAAAATGTTATTTTTATTGCATTATCATTAATAATAGAATCCATTACAAAAAACACTGCATTGATTGGAGTTTTCTTAGAAGACAGGAATTACCTCCTAGTCACAGATCCACATGGCACATATCTGCTTACAGCTGTAATCTTAGTATTTGTAAAGACAGTGGAATTCTTTAAATGCCATCTTTGTCAGTGAAGTTATTAATTTGGTCATGGGAGATCCAAATTGGCATACATTTAACACACTCTCCATCAAGATAAAAATTTAAGCTTTCCTCAGTAAGACTAGCCCTGGACAAGGGTCTATATTACTACCTTCACCTAAGCTACCTCATAGGAAATTCAGAATGTCTGGAATTTTGGAGGAAGGCAATCACTGCAATGAAGGTTCCCAGCACTTATGCTTTTTGGAAAGCAGACCATAATCAAGTCTACTCAACCGTCTGACACTCAATTTCTCCTGAATTAAAATAGAAGTATGCATACCTACCTCAAGGAGACTTGAAGCTCAAACAGCTGCAAACAGAGAAAAAGTGAGAAGATTTCAGGAGCACAGTACCACAGATTAACATGCTGTCACTAATAATTGCTGACTTGCAATGCAAACAGATCTGTGTGCCAAATGCAGCTGGACATTTTTCTCTAGAACAAATTCTAAATAGGCAATAACCTGAATATAGTCACTGTACATAGTCTGAAACCATCCTGCTCTTCCAGCACCAAAGGTAGTATAGATGTGAGCTACAGGTTCCCCTTTGAGACTTTTGCTGGAATATTGTTTTGAAGAATAATGAGATTTTTACTTGCACCCATCTTCAAAAGCCTCTTTAACTATTCAGCCCTTCTTAGGGGGCCTTTCCTGGAATTAAGGTGTGTTTCCAGCATCAAGGTAATTATCTCCATCTAAAAACCTATTGGAGATAAAACATAATAGGTTCTGAGTAGTCACATCAATGTAAAAAAATCTATAGTTCCTTCTGCTAAGATTTTTATACAGCCTCACTATAGGAATGTAATAAAGCAGGTAAAAAGTTTGATGCAAAGATGGGATTTCACTTTTCCCCAGTACAGAAAGGGTTTTAGCTACTGGTAGTTGATGTTACTAGGCCACAATGAAAATCATTTCACATCTCTGATGGACAGTCTATCTGTCCACTAACTACAGATGTGAAAAGAATTGGTAAATACTACAAAAGTTGGTAAATTTATGGTTTTTTTCCAAACAGTTTCTTATGGACGTAAGCTCACTAACTTTGTGACTGAAGAGTTCTCTAATGGTATGTTGACATGTTTATTAAAATCTGCCTCGCCATATTTTTCGCCAAGCTTTCCTCTTATCTTTTCAAAATAAAATCTCTAGTAAAATGAAAGAAATAGAAAAAAAAAAGAAACACAAACAAAAAAAATCCCCAACAAACAGTTTAGGAAACAAATCGTGTATGCAGCTGGCTAATAAAGTACAGAATAGCTGCAACTTGACATTTAGATGTCATTAAATGTCAAAGATAACATACAAATGATCTGGGCTCAAATTCAGCTTGTGTATATAATGATAACATAATCAGAAGACACTCTATTCAATAAACTGTGCTATCTGCTGCAATTCAGTTTTGTTTCTTGGTCCTACCCTATGGTATTCATCACCATTATTATTAGCACTACCTAATATCATGGAATTTGTTTAAACCATAAAAGATCACAGCTGAATTATATTATTACACCAATTCCTGATGTTGATATTTTAGCAATGGTAACTTTACCTAAATTATTGCCTGCATTTTTTGGACTGTAGAATCACCACTAGTCACTAGAATTGTGCTCATGGCAATAAACAAACAAACATCATTAAAAAAAGAATAAAATATGCAGAACTTCCTCTTTGAATCTCATTTTTTATAAAAGATACATATTCCAGATAAATACTTTGCAAGTTGCTAGCACAATGAAGGATGAAGTGACTCATTAAGAGACAGTATGAGAATGAAAAGCCATTAGATCATATTGGATTCTGATTTATATGTCTCCAGAAGGAATACAGTTAGATTTTTACTTTCTCTAGCACAAGAACATCCTGTAAGGAAAGGCTACATTAGGAGAAGTTACCTAACAGTAGCTAACTGCAAATCCCAGAAGGGCAGAAATAGAGTCTCAGGATGTGGGAATCAAGCTCACAAGTGCTCAATGCCCCCCACAGGTGGACAGCTTTTCAACAAAAAGCAGCCGCATTAGATCACAAAGCAATGAAACCAAGGTCATCACTGCCCCTTTTCAAAAGGAAATCCCTTTACCAGGAAATGCCCAGCACTCCTCATTTTTAACTAACCCTGACTGTAGAAGCAAGTCCAACACTCTGCACAGTCTCATCATCAGTTTATTGTCTTGCCAGAGCTCTGCTGATTGAGTATAGGGCCTGCTCAGCAGATACTGTCCTGACAACATTATTACATTTTCCTCAGGCTTCCTTTCTCCCCATTACCTCTCCCCAAACAGCCATCTGCTCACCTTTATTCCATGCACACTGCCCTCAGTTTGGCTGATTTTACAATCTTGTTTAGTCATTTCAGCCTTAGTGACCCCAGAAGTCAGGCTTCATTTACTATCTTCTGGTATTCTTTACCTAATGGTAGTTCTAAGCATCCCTCTTTCAGTATCTATAGAGTCCAGTAGTTTCTCTGGTTGTTGTTTTTGTTATCTTACCTAATACAATCTCTTTGTGTAAAGATAAATGCATTTTCTCTAAAATTTACTACATGGGAGAGCCACTCTTATTAGATATCATTGGTAGGCTGACAAACTGTAAGTTTGTATAGTTTCCCAAGGATTATAAGAACTAGCTAATGAAGAGATAACTAATGATTTTGCTGGAGAGAAAGGATAGTGTCCTAACAGTTTTTTAAACAAATTATTAATGATATTGACACCAAAAAAACGTGCTAATGAAATTCACCATCAACACTCATTGGGAGATAATTTCAATTCAGAGAAAAGATGAAATATCTCAAAAGAAGAACTGAAGGTCCTCTGGGACTAAAGAGGGAGATAAAAGGACACAATACAAAGTCATGCATACAGCAGTAAAAAGAACTTCTGCTATATTCTAGAAACATGTTATCTATAGATAATTGGGTAACAATGAGACACTGCCGTGATTCAACCATAATAAAGGCAAAAGTTGACAAGAATTCTGCAGGACAAGCATTTCCAGTAGGAACATGGAAGCTATACGTAGTAAAAACTCCCAGAAAAATCTTGGTTTATCACAAGTAGTTCTGGATACTGACATTAAGGATGACAAGTTCAGTCTGTAGCAATTCAGAGAGGAGTATGAGAAGCAGGAGATGGCTGGAGAGCAGAGCCTGTGAGAGGCTGACTTAGAGTTAGGTTTAGGTAAAACAAGGACTACGAGAAGATATGATTACCTTCTACAGATAACTCTAAAACATAAATGACAATTTGGGAACAGAGCTATTTAAGCTAAAGGCTGTAAACACAGGCCATGACTGAATACAGGCTGGAAATGAGATTTCTAGCTATTAGAAAAGTAAAACCCTGGACTAACTTACTTCACCTACTCTCATAGCAACAGAAGCAGGAAAAAAAAAAGGCAGGAAAACTTTCTGGACCATAGCTGTCTGCAGTGGCAGATTCAGCTGACACTGTGCATTTGTCAGCATAAACCCAGCATGGGAAAAGCCACTGCAACACAGCTGTGAGGCTGTGGACGTGCACTACAAATACATTCAGTGAAAGAGCCAACTGCTTCCAACAGCTGGTGTTAGTGTCCCTGTGCTGAAGGTATTGCCCAAAGCAGACAAGTGGCCAAGCAGTCTCTGTGGGTGCTCCCCGAGTCGCTATTGCAGGCAAAAGCTGCCATGTCACTTTAAATTCCCTCACTGACATACACTAGCCGATTTTGCCCGAAGCAATTCAGGGAATGTTCATGAGAAATACTTTGCTGGCAGATACAGGTGACTATCAGCCAGATGTGGTAACTTCTTCCACCAACACAGCCAGACCGGAAGCATGACATTTTTCTTTATCTTGTCATATTGTGTCATAAAAATGGTACAACTGCTTATCTTGGACCCAATTATGCTGGTCTAAGCATACCTATTTTCATATAGTTCATTCCCAAATGTTTTATTCCACTAGGATTTATAGGGATATAAATATTTCAGTAAAATGCAGTGCTCCTAATCTAAATAGATACACTGGAGTAAAAATTATGTATAGATGAAGCCTAGAAGGAGCAGTCACTACCTAACTACTCTTGGCTGTTCTGATGAGACCAAAGCAACAATGGCCACATTATACTGAAGTCCTGACACAATTAGCAAGCATGCTGAACAAAACAAACAAAAAAAACCCACAAAACCAAAAAAAAAAAACCCACAAAACAACAAAAAAAAATCCACTTTAGTGCTCCTGAAAGCTTTACTGTACTTAGCAAGGGTTCATTTTCATTATAATATAATTGCAGGAATGGGAAATTCCAGGTAATTGCTGTTGTTGTGACCTTGATCTTTCAGTAATGAAATTAGTGTAATTGCTACTATTTTGATTCCTACCCTTTCATGGGCAGCTTTAAAGTTTGAGAAGGGCAAAGGTGATCCTTTTTTTTTTACCCTGCACCTCAGTTAGCATGTGGAAAACATCTCTTATTTCACTGAAGTTTTCTGAGGTTTGCTTTCCCATGTGGCTTAGAAATCTTTTCACAACACGTTGTTTAAACACTGCTGACAATCGTGACAATTAATAGTAATGATTTTTTAATTAAATAATTTTATTTAATGACAAATATCTCAACTTCTACAGCAGGTTTTGAGGATTAAGGAAAGTCTCAAATATTGATTTCCTGAACAAGTTAAAAATGCTCAAAGAGTGCCATGGGAGGGGTGGTGTATATATTATATACATATATATAAAAATTTACGTTTTCACAGAGAATGTTCAATATAATTAGAGCTCAAGAACAGCCATATCCACAGTTGAATACAATCCACTAACACGGAATTCTCAAAAAAAAAAGTGCCATCAGCAAATGCCTGTGGATGAATTTAAAGTCAGGATATACCAATACTTCCCCCAGAGCACTCTGCCAGACTTCAGTAATTTCCCCCTTGGGCTTCTTCATCTACTTCTTTTTATGCTTAGCAATTCTTACAGGCTTTGTCTTCCTTTAAACTATTAATTCAGGTTTTGAACACAACTTTAAAGAAAAGCATCTACAACATCTTGCCTCAAATGTACACGTTTTTTAATGTACAACTTGGAAGCACAATGCCATGTCCTCTAATTCTTGCATCAGAAAAGGCAGCAAGCAACTCTTTCCAATGCACCTTCAGGACCCTATGGACCCCTCCGAGAGCCCTTCCCTGATCATATCTTTTCTGTAAGATATATGATAAAGTAGAACCAAAACTTGAGAATCCAAGATTTCCAACCAGGCATGCACCTGTACCTGGACTCAACTGTTCGTTATTTGGCTTTAAGTCAAGTTCTTTCCCTTTGCTTTCATTTTAGGTTTCTGTGTGGTTTATGTCCTGTCTCTTCAGGTTAAGATATCTTTCTTCGCCTTGACATTCTCATCCATTTCTCCATCACAGTGGCAAACAGTAACACTGCAACTCCAATCTGCTAGAACACTGATTCTTACAGACAGATCTCTTGGCCTTCGTTCCTCAGATTACAACCCCCTAGGTGAAAGAAAATTGACGTCTATTTCGTATTGCCTATGTACTCATTCACCTGCTGTCAATGTAACTCCCTCTTTGTCAAAGGCTCTTTTTTTCCCCGCATTGTGCTCAAGCAAAACATGGTTCTAATTTGTTGTTGTTTTATTCTATTTTTGTTGAGCTTTCTTTATAATTGAAATCTACTCAGAAATAGTCAGAACTCATATAACCAAGTAGAAAACTTATTCAAGGAACAAACAGCAATAGTGTGTTGTGCAAACAAACCTTATCTAGCTACTAGGCCAAGACTTGCCCTCTGAAACAGTGCAGTCAATAGGAGTGCCTACATAGCACAGATGTACAGCTTCCATTCCACGTGTTTTGACAGAACTGGTATCAGAAGGGATGCAGGAACCCAGACCAAACAAAGCTGGCTCAGTTTGTTCCTTGACAGACAAGATCTCATTCACCATATCCACCTAACTTTTTTGTAGCTGAAAGATTTCTTTGAGCTACTGGATTTAGCAGGGTAGCTTCACCATCTCAGTTAAACTGCCTGGTAAATGCCATTTAAAGCTAGTTACTTGCTCCTCCCCTCTGCATACCAATACTCTCATTAACAGAGAGCCCAGGGACATAATTCATCACTATTTTTCACTTTACGTGTTTGTAACCATTTACTTATGAGGAATTTACAGGAGTATATCAGTGTGTATATACAATTTTTCTGTGAGTATGTCTAAGTAAATGTCTATGTTTGCTCATTGGTATGTGTATGTTCAGCTTGAGTTTGTAATCTAGACCAAGCCTCCTCCTCTGTAATAGCTTACTCAGTGCATATGAACACACACACACACAAACCCTGATGCTAACTGCCTTCAAAGTTTCAAGTGGAAATTGTTTGGTAAACAGATGGAAAGTTCTGAAAATATCTTGAGGACACACTCCAGCCAGGGGAAGCATTTTTTTAAAAAAAAAGTAGGTAGAATAGGAAAGCTTTTGTAGATTTCCATCAGCTAAAAATAAATTAACTTTTCAAATTCAAGGTTACTGTAAGTGACTATATATTACTGTGAGGGTAGACACAAGCTTCTCTCTTTCTGGTCTTGCTTTCTACCTTATCTCTGTTGAAAAACTCTAGATCTTCTCTCTGTTAAAATATTGCATAATCTCCAAATACTTTCTCTGCCCTTTCACCCTATTATTAAGTTCAAACTTCTTGGCACAGAAGTTCTCAGCTCTCTCTTCTCCCCGTGTTCCCCTGTTATTTCTCCTCTTTGCTTCACTCCTAGCAAGGCCAATTTGTTTGTCTTTTCCCACTCATTTCCACACTTTCCCCCTTACTGTCTCATGGGGCATCAAATTCTATACTGCCCAAGTGTGGCGCACAAACTTCTTCTGTGCTTTCAGTAAGAAGATAAAAAACATTCCTTCCTGCTCCACAGAGTGTTATTCTTCTGAGACAACAAAAGAGATAAAGGTGGGCCAAGGTCTTCCATGCTTATCTGGTCTTATAGGGACATGCTCCAGAGCTGGATCTGAATAGCACATGATAGTAGTCTAACTTCCCAAAGTCTTCACTTAGTTTCTGTTCAGTGTGAGCTACCTCTGAAGAAAATATTCTTCTTTTGATACTCGTGGAAAAATTCCAAAAATCACTCTGAACTCAGTTTCAAATGGCAGCAGAATTTGGTCCCAAGGAGAGCAAGCAAATTTTAATTCATCTTGGATTTGGCACCATAAAATCATATCATTAACAGAGGGACGAGATATGACCAGAACTTTGGAATGAGTGAAAATTCATCAGCGTTAACAGATCTTGGAATTACAGCTGGATTTTTCACATATGCACAACAGTAGCTAGTGTTCTTAAATCATGAGTGTTTATGACACCCCACTGAACAAGTAGATAAATCTACTGATCAGAATTTATTTGCTGCTTGTCACAAAAGAAAAAACTGAAATTATTCAGCTGCTGAAAACAGACAGAAAAAAAATGCACTGATTTTCAGTTAATTCTAAAGCTAACAGATGACAATGAGCAATATGCATATTTTGGTTTCAACGCGTTTTAGTCCTTCACACACTTTTTTTTTTACCTATGTCTCAGGAATGCATTAAAGCCTAAGTTTCAACTGTTGTGCTTAAGTGGAGAGAAGTGTAGGCGCCAATCCCCTATGCAATAGTTGCCATGGGGGAACTATGCTTTTTCTTTTTTTTTTGTGCATTCACTGATTCAAAACTGACATTTTTATACCCATTAAAGACACATCACAATGAAAATAACCTTCTCTACTACTCTTAAGTTTCAATTGTTGCTTTTTTGCCTGGTACAAACCTTTCCTGATCTGCATTCACATGCCAGGCAGGATATTCTCAAATACCAGAAGAACATGTCAGATGCTCTCCTGACGGTTCTATGAGCCCTGCACATGCTGTTTGCTGCAGACAGTATTCTGTACATCATCAGAAAAATACCAAGAAGTGGCTTTCAGGAACCATGGAGCAAAGAGTAGGATATAGTGTGGGTATGGACATGTGTTTATGCAAAAAAAGAGGCAGAAAGAAGCTGTTATCATCATTAAACATTGAAAAGCTAGGCAAGCATGCAAAAAAACATAGGAAACGTACTAACATTTACAAATATTTAAATGGTTGGTGCCAGGAGGTTGGGGCATCCCTTTTTTTCTATGGTATCTAGCAACAGGACAAGGGGTAATGGGATGAAGCTGGAACACAAAAGTCCACTTAAATATAAGAAAAAAAAAATATTTTACTGTGAGAGTGATGGAGCACTGGCACAGTCTGCCCAGGGAGGGTGTGGAGTTTCCTTCCTTGGAGGTCTTCAAGACCCACCTGGACACGTTCCTATGTGACTTGATCTAGGTTGACCTGCTTCTGCAGGGGGGTTGGACTAGATGATCTCTAAGGATCCCTTCCAACACTACCATTGAATGATTCTATGAAACTCCATCTAGATCTTATTTTGCTGTTAGACATCAGCACCTGGGAGGACTCCAGGACCAATCTGTACTACTAGCTTGCTGTATGACATTGGACAAACCATTTGCATACATTTAAATGCCATTTAAAATGCCTCTGCTGAATTTTACCGCCTTTTATATCAACACTGCAATGCTGCCTTTTCTTAAGCACCAAAATACTACTGCCTTCAAAGCCCTTGCATAACCAGATGACCAAACATTCATCTCTGTTTCCTCTCATGTGCAGCTTAAATGCATATCCTCACAGTTAATTGCTGAGCCATCCAATAGAGCCTGACCTGCCAAGCTAGAATCTGTACAAAAACCATGGCAAAAAAACAAACTCTCATCCACATGAGCATGCAATAAGCCAAAATGCAAGATATGAGGGGGAAAAAAAGAGAAAAAGTAAAAGTGACAAAAATCTCCAGGTAAGGGTGTAATCATTACTCATGTCATAAACAGTTCATCATATCAGCTACCTGATTAACATCAAGTTTAAAACAACTGCTGACAAGCCATCTTCACTGCAGCTGTGTGTATGAGTTGCTGCTAGAGATACTTTTCAGGCTGTATCTGAGCCTCACCTCCCTGCACTTTACATTTTGCAAAATCAGAGTTCTGTGAGCACTTCAAGAATAAACAGTATTATCATTCAGTTTCATCATGCAGCCAAACTCGTGAATCCTTCAACGAATGAAGTAGACCCCTGCTTTGCTGAGCTTTTGATCTAAAAATCTAACTAAAAGGCTTTTGCTGGTAAAATATTGTCTACTCTTTCTTTTCTGCTTTGTTCATAACATTCAGAAATGTGGCAAGCTTAAGTTTTCTGATGTGCTAAGAATGTTCACCTTCACACTAGGACAAACTCTTGGATTCTTATATATTCAGAGCCATGTCAGTAATCCACATTCAGAGAGACAATAAAGCCCAGAAACATCAAGAAAAAAAAAAAAGAAAGAGAGGAGGAGGGGGATTTATTTAATTTGAAATCATTCAGTAATTCTTCATCTATATGCTTGGCTTCCATTTATGACAATGCAAGGATGTGCAGAAACATTGCTTAAGAATTTTACATGACATTTATACTAATCAGAATAAAATTTCACCTGAATACTAACAATATTCTCCTTTGAGGAGACAAGTACTTAATAAAACTCTATTACAAGCACATGAAAGTAAATAAACCCATTTTTAAATAAGAAAATTATTTTGAAAATTCCAAAAATGAGTTTGACTGTCATAAACCAGAGGATTTGCCTGCCACAAACCCTCACTTTCAGCTTGACTATGCTTCTTAAATGACAGTTATCTGCATTTTAATCCCTGCACAGAAGTCTGCTGGTAGAATTAATAATTATGATCAAAACCCATGAAAGTCCGTGCTAATGATAAGATAAAGAACTTACTCCCATCACCTACAGTGAGAAGCTAATCTTCCTCAACGTCCTAATCTACTGACATACCGAATTTGATCTGAAATAAGCTCTTAATAATGAATAATCTGGCTATAAATATGATTCAGCTGAGCAGAAAATGGAAGATTAAAGAAGGAGCTCTGAAGAATTAGCTCTCTCATTTTTCCAATTTCAAGACTGCTTCTCCAGTGCCCTCCCCCTTCTGCCCCACGAGAGAAAAAAAATAACCAAAAACCAAATAACCAAACCAAAACCCATCTCATACCTTTTTCGATAGCTGCTGTCACCTTAAGGACACAAAGTGACAGAGCTAGGGTGCCAAGGTCCCTGCCTGGCCACAGCTTGCACAAGGAACAGTAGATTTCAAAAGTTTTTAATTTCAAAAGCATTAGGTACCTTCATTTTTAGATGCCAGGCTTGGAATGTCCTTGAGGGTATATGTATACTTTTGGAAATATACAACATGGAAAAAATCAGGGTCCTTTACAATCTATTCTTAATTAAGCATTCAAATATTTATGATGGGTGATGTTATTGATGTCATTTGACCCATGACTGAGCCACCTCACTGGTACAGTGGATACCTAAAGGACATCTAACTCTGTAATCCATATAAAGAAAAGTCAGTCATGAAAGACTGCACTGAATTTTTTTTTAGACAAGTGGGTCCACAAAAGTCACAGAGGTAAACACAACCCTGAAAATCAAGAACATTAAACAGTTCAACAAGGCCTGGAATTATAAATACATAAGTGCAAGCATCTTTAACAACAAACACATCACAAAATTTCTACACACGTATTGACTTGGATGCACAAGAGAAAAACATAACAAGCATAAAGCATTTTGAAAGTGTACACACTATACAATCAAATCAATGCTGTCTCCAGGCCTTTAAAGTAAAAGAGGGGCATTAGGAGCAGTCAACATAGTTTTACCAAAGGGAAATCATGTTTGACCAACCTGAAAGCTTTTTATGAGGATGTAACCAGGTGGATAGATGGTGGCAGTGCAGTGGATGTGGTTTACCTTGATCTCAGTAAAGCATATGACACCATCTTCCACAGCATCCTCACAGCAAAACTGAAAACGTGTGTATTGGATGATCAGGTAGATCAGGTAATGAGGTAGATTGTGAACTAGTTGAAGTGAAGAAGGCCTGTATCTAGTTGAGTCTCTCAGGGGTCGGTGCGGGGACAGGCTCTAAGTGGTTTCAGCTGAAACCCACACCCACAATATCCAATCAAGCTACTCCACCACTTTGTTTCTCAGGGCAGCAGCTTGAGTGTGGTGATGGATTGGTGCTCTAGGCACTCAGAGGTGCCTAGAGAACAACTGCTTTTACCTCAGCCTTTTCCTCATCCTTGGTCATCATGCTTACTTTAAAGGACGAAGATTCATGGAAGGAAGCATGGAGGAATGAAGCATAGATGAATGGAGGAATGAAAGCCCTTCCCAGTGCCCTGAGGGGTCTAATAATCTTAAAGGCCCTAATTCGTTTCACCTGGGACCCACACCCACCATGACCACTCAAGCTCCTCCACCACCTTGTTCCTCAAGGCAGCAGCTTGGGTGTGGTAATGGATTGGTGCTGAGCCTCCTGGAGAGGGTGGCAGGCAGGGTTAGTGGCTTGGATGGGGGCAGAGTCTTGCCTGATGTGAGGTCACTCCTGTGGCAAGATGAGAGTGTCTTTCAATTTTAAGTTCAAAAGCAAGAAGTGAATTATTAATACAGCCCTAACATAACTTATCTGCTGTCCCCTTGGAAAGATTTTAAGAGAGCCATATCTGTAGTTTTCCTGGGGTTTGGAAACATCCCTGACACATCATCTGAAGGTGGCTTTTAAAAAAAAAAAAATCTAATCTTTTCTAGAGCCTTTGGGTTTAATTAAAATTCTACAGTATTTAGTTATTTTTTAAAAAAATAGCAGCACTGTTTCTTCACCAGAACATTTATTTAAGGTAAAATTTGCTTAGCTTGGATACTTTGCACACTAATCTTACCCACTGGTGAGCTCTACCTTGTGCATCCTCCTTAGACAATTTTCCTATAAGACAACACCCTCCTTAGTATCCTCCTTAGACTAAACTCTCTAAGAAAGGTGATTTTTCCGTATTTAAGGTAATTTGTCAATCTCCTTGTGCTTCATTGTGACTGTAAATGTTTTCCCAACTATGCAAGAAGACATTCCAAGCAGGGGAAGGGTGGCATGATTTCGTTTGGCTCTTTTGTGTTTTCTTGGTTTTGGAAAATGCTGGATACATTTTTACATATGGGAATTTATTTCTACAGAACCCAGTGTAAAGTTTTGCTATTCATCCCTGTCAACAAGAGAATAATGACAAAAACAGGCCACTTTAACATACTTTTAGCATAAGAAGATAAATAATGATTAAGAGGCATTTTTCCATCTCCTTGAACAGGAAGCTTAATCCCTGGGACTCTCGAGGTACTCTTCTTCCCCTGAAAAATCCCCTTTTACTAAGAATAAGGCAAGGGAGGCAGGAGTAGTTGACATCTATGTGTAATGCTGAGACACTATTAAGTCCAGCTGTGGCCTCACATACTTCGAACCATGGTGTTTCTGATACAAGTCACATTGATGCAGAGGCGAAGCTGAGGGCAAGTGGCTTCCTCCCAGAAAGACTGAGAGGCATCTGGGGAATCTGTGTTAGGTCTGAGACACAGCAGCAACCCTCCTGCCTGCACTGGGAGGGAAATAGGTGAGCCAAGGGCCAGCTGCTATGAAACAGTGCCTCTGTGCCCTGGGAGGGCAGCATCTGGAGGGAGGTCTGTAGAAATAGATATACACCAAGCTGCATTTTCAGATATATCAGTTCAAATTAGATTACAATGCCCAGTGTTTCTTTCCAGCAGTAAGATGTAGTGCATTAGAGAATCTTGACAGAATGTTGCACTTCTAGGAATACATTCACAATGACTGTTTGGGGCTTGTCCTTCACTGAGGGATTGCTTGTTTTCTTGTTTGTAGCAATTTGAAAATGAGGCAAGGCTGAAAGCCTAGCCCAAAGCTTTCAGATAAGCTTTCTTAATAGTCCTTTAATTTTCCAAATGCATTTCACTAACTCACCCCCTAGTTGTTTACAAACAGAATTAATTAAAACCTGTGATAATCAATGGAATAGGTATTGTTACAGGTATAAAATGAGGAATAGAGGCTGAAAAATTGTTTTGTCTGACAGCAAGAGTTGGGCATAGATGTAAGCAGTACTAGTGTCCCTTCTTCCCCATCACACTTGCATTTTCTGAGAGTATTTTTCAAGGTATGCAAGTCACCAGGTAACATGTTGGCAGCTATATCCTCTTTCCTGCCCCCCATCACCCAAAACCCCCCAACAAACCCATCTTCCACACTCTCAAGTAGCAGATGTGCCACAGTTTATATAGAATAATTTGGAGAGAAGAAGCAAGATTTCTTTTCCAATCATGAGCTCGAGGGAAAGAATGAATTTGTGGGTTGAATCTCAAACAAGAAAATGGGTTAGGAGGAAAGCACTAAGAGGCAAGCAGTGTCAAACGGCAGGTGGACAAAACATAGCATAACGGTAACACCAGTCCACCAAGGAGCTGCACAGGGCATGGAAAGATCAGCGTCACTCAGCATTTGCCTGGGATTTGCAAGGAGTGTCCTTGAGCCAGCAGGAAAATGGGGCAACTGAAAGGCAAAAAGTGCCAAGTTGCTAACTGTACCTGCTGGGATTCCATTCATGCTTTAAATCCTTCAGCAGGTAAACTCGTCACCTCTGCATGGCCTTTGCCTTTGGCTTCTTATTTAATTCATGAATCTGGAGAGATAGAAGAGAAGAATTACCTGCTTCTCTTAATTTTGAGTTCATGTCATCTTGTAGCAGTGAAAAAGTCCAACACACCTGACAGTGTGTGTGAACTGCAAAAAAACAGCTCAGTGAAGATGGTCTGCTGTATGACAGATGTAGTATGGATTTGGGATTACTCAAACCTAAGTAAAGAACTGTGTGATTTGGTTATAGCCCTGGTAAGCAGAGAAGGGAAGTTATGAACCTGACTAAATGGGCATTTTGAAGGACAGCTAAGCACTGAAAATTAATGATGGTAATGATAGCAATTATGTAATTTTGAGTAATTAGCATAAAGGACTAGGACAACTAGGATACCTATAACTGATCTCTAGCTAATCTAGCTAGACTGGCAGATTTCCTAGCCATGGTGAACAGAGTTATTCAAGTAGACATATGTGAACACATCAGAAGCATGAGTAAAGTGTTTTGAGAAAACTAGGGAGCTGGTCAGAAGATGTTTTGCAAAGTAGTAGAATCTTTATGACATGAAAGGGCAGAGCAGATTCCCTGTTTCCAAACAGCAGAGATGCGCATAGATGATGCCATCTTTAGGGAATACTGCAGGAAAACTCAGCTTTGCCTTAGTTCAATTTTAAAGTTTGGCTAACTGATAACATGGATGTGTCCCACCGTGTTATCCCTGCCTGGAGCTGCTGTAAAGCTACGGCAAGGCTCCCATCTGCAAGAGTAGGTAATGTTGGCCCTAACACAGTGAGTAATATGATGCACCAAACTGCAGGCTACAAATTTCTGGCACTGCAGATGTGCAGAGCAGGGAAAAAGCAGCAGTCTGGGCTTTAGCCCACACGTCACCTAAATATTTACAATGTGTATATATATATATATAAATAGTCACAGAAATACATTCTTTCAATTGATTTCTAGAAACAGATTAGTCTCAAAAGACTCATTCTGTTTGAATAAGCATTCAGAATTATATCCATAGTGCTTATGAACATGAAAACATCAGGTGCAGTTCGAAGTATTGCACTCTATCACTGCGGGTACTGTGATACCTTGAAGCTAATAAAGTGCTTCAAGGGGTGTCATTTTTGTGGCAACACTGTCTTCTTGAGACAAAGAAAATCATGAAGAAAAATTAAGGCTGCTGATATTTTATCTGTCTGAAACTCATGTTTTTTCTCTGGTTAGCACCAAAAATGTTCCCAAATCATGGGAAAGGAGTTTATCATTCAGTTCAGACCAGTAGCGCTCAGGAGTCATTCAGTCCCAGGAAGGATGATACTGCTGGATAAGTGTTCAGCATAAAGGGACAAAGAGATTCAACTTCAAGTTCCTCAGCTCAAAAAAAAAAAAACCACCATTGTTTGAAAAGAGAAAAGAGTTCTGAGAATGCATTGCAGTTTTAGTAGAAGGAGAAAGGTAGAAAAGAATAGTCTGGGCAGTGTGCTTGTGGTGTGATTTTTGTCTAAACTAGAGCTGTGTGTGACCTTAAAAGCCAGGATATAGATATGGAAGATGGAGAGAAAATTGCTGAGGCAGTTGAGGGTTCGTTTGGTTTTTTTTTTTGGTTTTTTTTTTTGAGATTCATCTATAAAAGAGAAAAAGTTATAAGGGCATTTACAAACACAACTTTGAAATTTTCTCAGAGAAAAAGATTTTAATCACTTGAGCAATTCTAAGCACGGTGCCAAGCGTTTTTCCTTGTAGGCACTGACATGACAAAGCTCCTGTCCTGTACTTCCTCTGTCACTGGAGAATGCCAAATCAGGTCAGACTGACTGGATGTAGGGTTCTCATAGAGTCCAACAGCGAAAGTGCCTGCCTGCAGGTGGGACCTATGCTCCATCCCTTGTTACGTGTGCTGAGGACACTCCTGCCCTGGATGAGCCTTCACAGGTGACCAAGTAGCTTTCTTGCAGCCACAGAGCTCAGGTCTTCTTTGGAACATCAGCAACTGCTTCAACAGTGCCAGCTCTTACCCGCTGTATTAACCATATCTCTCTTCCCATACAGGCTGAGGCTCATAAGTGGAAACATTTTATTCAGATCAAACATCTTAATCATTTCAAAGTGATTTAATTTTGAGGATAGCTTTTACTCCAGGCAGCCTGATGTACTCCACCTGTTTGACTCTGTCTTGCCTTTACAGCCAAGCCCACAGTCAGCTTTGAAATTCTTCACTGATTACCAAATGCTACAGTTGCACTGTTTTCAATTAAACATATTCATTTATGGCAGTGCTTCTGCTGGCTGTGCTTTGAGCACTGTGATCCAATTATTTCTTCATTGTAGGATTATATGCAGCTACAGACAGAGTGAGAAGGCTAAAATCCCCAAATGTCTGGTTCCTCAATGAAGCAAACGAATTATAGAAACTAATAAATTCTTGGAAATATGTAAAAGAAGAAAGAATTGTAAGTTTATAATATACTTCAGAAATCCAAAGAACTAAAAGTGGAAATGCTGAGCAGAAAGCTCTGTAATCAGGGCATTGCAAACTGCCTTGATTCTGGATATAGCTATGACCACAAGCAATTGCCAGCTATGACAGTGACTTAAAAGGCTGTTTCACAGTATCAGTTTCCTAGGCAAGCCATTTACTCATCTGGAAAATCACAGCTTCATGGACGCACTGTGTAGACTTCTGAGTTCACTCGCTCTCTCGTAGCTGTCACTGTTCCCACCACGCTCTCACAGATGGTATCATTGCTCTCTGTTGTCAGACGTGTTTGTGCCAGATGCTATATACTGAATGCAGCTGGAATCACCTAAAATAACCATGATATCAGGCATCAACAATATTCCCATGTTGTAGTATCCCTTGCATTTTGGGGAAAATAAAAACTAAAGGCTTTCATATCTTTATCTGAAGTAGGAAACCATGCATATGATAATGCAGTATATGAGCTTTAACTAAAACACAGATGCAAAAGCACTCAGGGATGTGAACTTGTAAAGGATTACTCACAAATTGTCAATAGATCACCTAGAAACTCTTGACATTTGAAGGTGAAACATCTTTCACACACTTTGTAAAGCACAAGTTAAGACTTTAGAGCAATGTTTATTCAAATACTGTCTCCTTGCCATAGCTAAATCATGACAAAAGGATGTTTTTCTGTTTTCCTTCCTGTTCCTATCACCTCTGGTAGAAAAACTGCTTGGTTATTGTTGTATCTTGAGCCTGCGTGAATCTTACTGACTTTTCTTATTCCTTGTAGTGACAGATATGAATGGTCATAAAAGTGCTTCTGGAGAAAAACAACTTCAGATGGACAGATGATTTAATAGAGTTGCATTTCATTAGCTTCAATTAAATAGTGCTAATTCAAAGGCATTAAACCTGCAAGTGTATGTTCAAAGGTTTATCCTGGGCTATCAGGCAGAGCCATTGTTGAAATAGTTAGCCTGCAATTTTAGAAACTTAAGGTAGGAAAAATAAAGAACTTACTGAAAACAATGAAAAACATAGTTTGGTGTATGCGGAGTACATGCCGGGTATGCAGGTTACTCAGAGAAGCTGCACTTTTGTCTTTTTTTTTCCCCCTGAAAGCAGCAGTGTGCCAGTCAAAACTGTAAATCCTTGTAAGAACATTTGCAGCAAAACAACACAGTCAAATTTGTTCAATTTTTTTCCTGTCGCCAAACCATTGCAAACATTTTTCAGGAATTTGCAGCAAAAAAACATTAACTGAAAGCAACAGATAGAATTTTTCTTCATTTTGGGTTTAGGGTGTTTTTTGTTATCAGTATCAGATAATAATTGTTGTCCTTGAAAGGCAGCATCTTGGTCCTGTGAGGCCATGAAATGTTCTTTTTCATTTCTCCAGGGTTTTCAGACCTTGGGGATTCTTATATCTGAGTCCCAAATACATAAATTATTTCAAAATCTCATGATTTTAAGATTAATGGCAAGAATTTTCAGGGAAAGATGTGATTTTTATTTTATTTTATTTTATTAAACTTAAACTGACAAGGCAAAAGAGATCAATTAGTCCTAAGATATTACAGCAGAACATAATTAGTGGTCACCACTGGACTTTTCTATGTGGACCATGATAGGTCCGGACTGGAGCTATTTCAATTAGAGACCAAGTTTCAGGAATTGATTTATTCAACTGTTTCTTGGTTATAGTAGCTTGTGAGAAAGGTAGCAGCCCACTCTGGTGTGACTATACACATAGAGAGTAATCTCAGCCATCTACATTTCCACAGCAGAAAACCAAATTGTTATGGTCAAGCACCTTGAGCTGGCAATAGGACAAGTTTTGGAACCATGCTGATTTTGTCATTCAGGGATTAGTGTGACAGCAGGAACTTAAAAGCACTCTGAATTTCAGGCTAACAGCTGACACTTTTCTTAACAATTAGTTTTAAAATCCATCATTTCATTATTGGCTTGAAGGACACTGCAAATGAATACCATAGGTACCTCATTTACATACTTAATTGGATTAGTCTCCTGACTTTCAGATTCTAACAATTAATTTGTCTGGGTGATTTTTTCAGATTAATCCAGTGCATGGATTCACATCACTCATTTTTACTTTCAGAAATGAATTGTTCCCTCTGCAGTGTTATTCTGCTGTTGCCATATGACTTGTTGGAGAGCAAACAGTGCTTCTTGAAATAAGTGGGTGTTGCCACTTAAAAAAAGAAGAGCCCTGCTTCAAATTTTGGAACACCTGAATTTATATCCCCTGCAAATGTTTTTCTTTTCATTACAAAATCATAATTGAAAAAATCTAGTGCCTAACTTTATGTGCATGCAGACTCAATATATGAACATTTCCTGCTATGTTCAGTTACTATCTGTTTGATAACTAACATAGCTACTTGGGCAAGGTAAGATGCAGGGACACAATTGTCATGATCATCTGTTAAAAACACTAAAATCTAGGTTTTTCAAAATGATTAGCAATCCTTGGTTAACATTAGGCCCTTTGGAGCCAGACATGGGTTTTCTGTGTTTGTGGTGTAGATATATAATAACTGACCCTTGTCAACTTCTAGACATGAAAACAGAATAAATCTTAATAACAAAGACGTCACATTGAGCCGTGTGGAGAAATCTCCATTATTCAGACTTCTCTTCTCAACCATGGTGCTTGTCAGCTTGGTTGGTTGATTGGAAACTGGTAGAGAAGCATGCATCTCTTCTGATCTTCCATCCAGATCTCCAGTGCTCACAAAGAGAAGCTTCCTGATGTGATAGCACTGCTTATTTTGTCAAGATTTCTTTGTTGCACATTAAAACACTGACACTGGATTTGACATGGAAGTCTAAAGTTAAGCCTGAGCTCCTTTTCCCTTGAGAGTCACCAGTAATGGCTTTCCAGAGATATAATAAATAATTCTGCTGATTCTGTGGGGAAAATGTTAGTTTGGGTCTGTACTGGTTTGCTGACAGGTGTAAAATGTAAAATTACCTTAGGTTCTGCTCAACAAACTGTTCACACATATGAACTATCTGTTAATTATAACAATTACTGATGCATTTAAGACTGAGAAGCATCATCCTGAAAATAATGAATATCCTCAGTCTCCATAGAAGCCAGTGAATGATACAACGGCTTTACCTCCACCTCAGCTTTAGTTATTCAAGTGTCTCCTGGTTCTTTAGTATTTTTGGGTAATTAAATGAGCAAAACACATGTTTAATTTCCTTTTTTTATATATTAGTAGTGTGTGTTTAAAAGACTACACACTTTCTTGGCACATATTTCTCTGTGCTTTGCATTTGTATTACCGCTGAACAGAAGTGTATAACTCTAGCAATGAGTTAAACAAATTGCCTTAATAGTGATAGAATGGAAGAAGATACAGGACCCAGGACACATAACATTAAAAATTGTATATTATAAGATTCATTGAGCCTACAAGCTTTCCGAGCCAGATCTTAATCCTTTACTTAAAAAAAGCTCAACCTAACCCAAACATTACAGTCCCTCTGGCAAAAGGCCGAAGCTGAACTCTTAGTGGAATACAAAGAAATCCTATTACACAGGTTTCATGGGGCTTTGGGCTTCAGCTCTTAATATATTGCTACTTCCAAGTTCATTTCCTTGGGGGAGGGCTCCGGTGTCTTTACCAGTAGAAAATGTCTGTTTCTACAAAGAATTGCAAAGGTTGCAATTCTCCACAATCAAAACTGAACAAGATCATTCCCATCGGATATTTCAGGGCAAGAGCCATGACAGCAAACCCAAGAGCAATGACAATATCAGAAAGCTCAGCTAATATTAAAACTTCTTATTGTAGGCATTACCGTACTTCTCCAGTTGCTCAAAAATAAGACAAGTCTGTATAAAACACAGAGCATGGCAATGGAGTGCAATGGATTTTTATTGTTCAGAGCTCCTACTAGAATCACTGGGTGGTACACAAGTTCTTCCCTTTCTCTTGCTGTGTAGGTAGCTAAACCCACCAGCCCATAAGACAACAATAATTTGAGGTTATCTAAATTAATTTGCTGGAAATATCTTCTAAATGGAAGCACTCACTGGAAGACATAAAACCTGGTGAGCCGCTGCCTGGCCTTTGCTCTGCTGAGATGGAGCTTAAAGGAGGGAGGAGACACAGCTGATATGCTGAAAACATCCTGGGAGGATCTGTCCAGCAGTGACATTCAGGCCAGTATTTTCAAGCTGCTTTGTAGCCCTTCCCTGCTAAAGCAAGAAGTGTGTGACTATCTGAGTGGTGATCACACTAACTGTACAGGAGGAAGCTGTGTGACCTGTTTTCCTCTATGTGAGCATCTGTGGTCAAGCTCTAATTTTAACTGTCATAAATGCATTTTTTACTATTTTCCATTTGTCAGAATAAAAGCCAATAGAAGCTAGAGCAGAACTTTAGAAATCTGATTATTGTGGTTTATTGTTAAAAATCATGAGTAGTCATGCTTGGGATTTAAAGCTCATGACTTCTGAAAATTGATTTAATAATTTTATAATCAATTGCAATAAATGCTGGGGGATGGTTATATAAGCATCCTGGTTTAAGCCCAGCCAGCAAAAAAGCACCATAGGGCTCCTCATTCACTCTTCCCCTCCCAGTGGGGTGAGGAGGGAGAAAACATAATGAAAGGCTCAGGGGTCAAGAGAAGGACAGGGAGGGCTCACTCACCAGTTATGGTTACAGGCAAAACAGACTTGACTTGGGGGGGAAAAACATCATTTTAATTTGTTACCAATCAAATCAGAAGAAGGTAAGGAGAAATAAGCCCAAATCTTTCAGACAACTTCTCCCCACCCTTCCCTTCTTCCTGAGCTCCCAATTTCTCTACCCACTCCCTTGCTGTGGTGCAGGAGAACACGAAGGGGGATTGCAGTCAATTTGTCATGCATCACCTCTGGTGCTCCTTTCTCCTCAGGGGGAGAGGACTCCTTACACTGTAGTTGTTGAATCTTAAAGACTCTTCTCTGTCAAACTTACCGGTTTCAAAACAATGTAAGTATTAGGCCAGTGCCAGGTCAATCTGCTCATCAAGATGACAGGAATGATTAAGTAAGGAACTGCTAATCAAGAATCACTGTCCCTGGAGAGCAGAACATCCTGGAACATACATATTGTTTACTATAAAATTTGAAAATGCCAGATTATACCATCCTTAGAGAAACTGTCTGCATCATACTACTGAAAATCACACATGTGGTCAAAAGACCCTGCCCAGGTGAAGTCCCTAACTCTTGGGCACAGACAATACAGGAAAATGGTTGTGTAGTCTTATGTAAATGACTTGCTCAACTGTTAGCTCTCTTATCAGTGCTTGTTGGTTTGAGCACAATGCCCTGGTTCTGACTCCAGTTCTGGATCACTTGGCTCACAAGCTTGGGAATCTTCTCTATTTATGTAGTTTAAACAACCCTTAAAGCCTATGCAAGAGGGAAGAATAGCACTCAGGTCTTCTGGCCCAGACTAGTGCTGCTTCATTATTTCCTTCATTGCTTCCTTCATCAGTCACTCTTGTATATTACATGACTCTTCTGGAATAACTGAAAAGGAGTAATTCCTGATGCATTAAACAATGTCTTATGCTTAAAACAGAAGATTACTAAAACATGTATTCTTAAATTTCCTAAAATTTCTTTGTCATGTTCAGCCTGTAGAGGCAGAAAATTATCAAGTGCTTTACAAAAGAAAGACAATGCATCAGCTTGGAATTAGTCCTGTATCAACTGGAAGGAAGCAGAGGTAGTCTCCTTGCACCCTCTGCCAAGCTGGCAGTTTTTCTCGTTTCCTCATGGCCAAATTGTGGACTGGAGGGATTTCCAGAGAGGTTCACCAGGGTCTCCGTGTTGTCCTTGGTGAAAATTGCAGGTAGACACATGAAAAAAAAGACACAAATCCTGATAAAATATACTTAGAGCATCTTGTTACTGAGCTCTCTGCTTCCTGTATGTCTTCCAAACCACGTATGCAGTAATGTGCTGACAGAACCAAGCTTTGCCACCATCAATGCTTCAAAATCAATAGCTTTGCAGAAGAGCAAACTGGGTTCCCCTGTACCTTGTGCATCATAACCCCACCAACAGCTCCATCTCTGATTCCACATGCTGTCCCCAGCAGCTGAGAATGACAAGGGAAGGACACAACTTGATTGGAAATCATCAGAAGGAGTGAGCCTGCTGCACTGATAATTCTGACCTGAAAAGAGAAGCAGCACAATGGCATGGCTAAGACTTTTTTAAACACAACTTTTTTTCCTCTCATGAATTGCCTTTCACAAACAGTGCATCTGTTTACTTGCTGATGAGATTTGCAACCTGAATCAATATTAATCTAGCCTTTGCTCAATGCAAGGATGTAAATACTAGTAGCAATAATGTGAATCACTTGCATTCCCAGAGCTGGAACAATATCAATTTATCAAGAGAATTGGTGACCTTCACTATTGCAAACCTAGCCCTGTTCAGTAATGAGTGATATTTTGACATCTTCATGACTGCCTGCAGGGAATAGGAGTGATGTGGACTCCCTTTGCAGTCACCAAATTTGGTTCCTGGGCTACTATCAATACTGACACTTGGACAGCCTGAGGAGACAGTCTATGGTGGCAGCTCCCTGCTCCCCCCTCCTGCTTACACTTCTCATAGCTGAGTTGCATTGGCAAGAAGAGGAGCATCTTGCAGGGAGGTGTTGTGAGATGGGGAATCCTCTGCCAAGTAATGGCAAAAAAGAGGACTTTGGGCAACACAGCATCACACATGCAAGGTGTTTTAAGCATTTATGCCACTCTCTCTGCCAAGGTGGGGTTTGTTGCACACTGTCCTGAAAGAGTATTATACTTCCCGTGTATTTATTCTGCTTTTATTTTATGTACAGTCTCTGTTTGGTGTTAGAAAGAATGGCTTCAATATTAGTTTGTAATCAGCTTCTTTGAATCATTGCAACTACACTACACCCATGACATCATTCCTCGGCTGGAGAAAACTTAGCAGCATTGTGAAAAGAAATGCTTTCCCTTTTACTGAATGCATCAGTCACAGAGAGCTTGAAGTTACATAGGGTACTAGGAGAAAAACCAACAGAAATCCCCCTTTGCTCTCCTACAGAGCATTTACTTTCTTTCTCCACCACAGACTTGCTGTGGCAGTTTGCACATACAGTGCAGTTGCAATAGCTAATCTAAGTTGTGCAGAAAAATATTGCTTATTTCATGCTTATAGCCTGGATTCAGAATTTTGTTTCAACGTAATGCTAGCCAAGAGGATTAAAGAAACATTGAATGGGAGCAGGTAATGCTGCAGTCCCAAAGAAGCATTTTCAAGGTTTTGCCTGCTGTACCTAACTGAAGAACTAATTCTTTTGAGGTTGAGTAGTCATTAGTTAGCACTGTCAACCCTTAGGAGTAAATCCTGACAAAATTCAGTATATCATAGACAGATATGTCTAATAACTGCATAATAATACAAAACCATATAATAAATATAGGTAGTGCAGCTATTCAGAAACTTCAGCGGTTGTTGAGTTCAATATTTAGTCAGATTTCTTTGTGGGCAAGCCTACTGTAGCTTGCAGTAATCGAAATCACAGAAAAGTCTGAAAGTGTCTTGCAAAAAACTTTAGGAAAGTTATTTTTAAAAGTTTGGCTTGCACTCCCCTCTCACCCCAACAGCAACATCAAGGGAGTTGTCCAGGGGGGCAAAGAGGGGCTTGGAATGACTCATGTTGTCTCAATCCAGCCTTCATCATTTGGACTCCAGATTTGGAGGGCCAAAAAGCATAAAATCACTTGTCAGTAGGAGGATTAGCTCCCAAGGCTGAATTCATTTGGAGAGCTTTATGAGAAGTCATCTTGATAAAAGCCATAATAATGAATCGTATTCTTTTGTGATAATGTTTTGAATCATTATTCAGAGAGTCCACCCTGTAGGGGCTTTTTGTGTGTAAAGCTTTTTAAATGTTTTTAGCTAATCTTTATTTTTAAAAAGAACCCTGCTCTCTGTTCTGCTGTGCATATTATGTTTGATCAATGCTTTCTTTGTGCCTGAAAAGCAGAAAGTGTATTTTTCTTTGTCATTTTATTATTGTAATCTGCTATACCGTTACATTTTAATACCAAAGAGCAGCATGTTCTAACTTTTTATATTTAAAGTGACACTACTGTTGCTGGTTTTTATTTTTTTCACTGCTAGTGAAAAGTGTTAGGCTGGAGCACCACAGATTACTAGTCCAACCTTAACCAGATTACCGCTCTCTACTTCTAAGTAAACAGATCTTTGAAAATGCAGGCAACAGGGCTCTCAACTCTTGTCAACTACGATCCAGTATCCTCAGACTCACTGAAGAGGAGGCTTCAGTGAGCAAGGAAGGGCTTGGGAAACAGATTTCCAGAACCCTACTTACTGTTCATTGAATAAAGTTAAATCTAAATGCCCATATTGTGCAACTGAATAGTGACTTTCTTTCATTACACTGTGTGCTTTACATTTTGTTTTCTTCCCAGACAAGACTTCCCACAAAAGCCTGAGGTCATGCTGTATGTTTATGTTTGTTTGTAAGAGTAGGGACTGGTAGCTAGCTATCAGTGAGGTAGATTCCTAAAAGAGTTCTGGCTGGGCATCACAACAGAAAACTCAAGATGGTACAAAAATCAGCACAGGTTACCCTATGTGTATTGAAACTTTCCTTAGTCCACAACTGTAACTGCAAACCAGCAAGGTCCTCAGAGTGATTTCTGGTCCACATGTAGTTTAATGCTGTGGGAAATTACCTCAGGGGAATAGACAATGACTGATGTCATTGCAGTGTGTAAACACTGCAAGAATTAGGAGAATGACAATCTAGGTGATGTCTGAAAACCCCATGCAGATGGCTTGGTAAATTAGAGACTGGCAAACATATTCTTAGCCATTATCAAACCTAAATGAATGTCTTCACAGTTCAAAAAAATATCATTAAACTATGGTTGGGTCCTAGTGTAGCCTGACTTGGGAAGCAATGGCAGTGGCAGGAGTGAGACAGGCCCCTGGGAGGCAAACTTCCCTGAGATGCTGTGACTAAAGGGCTGCTCTAATTTTTTGAGCTCACAACCAGGTTAGGAGGTGGATTTATCACTTTTGTGCTGTCAGTGATAGACTTGCTATAGAAGAACCATCCACAGTCTGGAAAGCAGGACACTTAGAGCTGCAGGAACAGTTAAAAGACTGAAAAATATTCTTTATAATGCAAGACAGGATGGTCCTTCCTTATTAAAGACAATACTCTATCACTGACTTACAGTCCATACATATCTGTGTAGGAAATGTAAATGAAAACTGAAGTGCTTCATGGTGCCAGGTTAAATGAATTCTGTTGGTTGATTCTGGAAATATTTAATTACTTTTGTGTTTGATTTCTTTTTAGAAAGCTAAATAACTAACTATTGGAAGAGCATTCTGTGATGTATAAATTTAACATCTGTAGAAAAAATTGAAATCAAATCTATATGTTTTACCTTTAAAACAATATTTTACTTCAAAGAGGAATTTAATGAAAGAAATAATTACTTTGATTTGTCCAGCTCAGACAGGTGGCAGGAATATCCATTTGGGGCTCTGCAATTAAAGGAGACTGCTGATTTTGCTAAGGGTAAAAGAAGTATTTAAAAGGTAAGAGGATAAGTGAAATTAAAAAGAAGGAGAACATACATGAGTTTAAATGGAAATTTTGATTTTACCATTACATTCAAAATTAGCTAATTGAGCTTCTTTATTCCTAACTGCAAGATTATTTCTATTTTAGCTAATGTTTAGCCAATCTGTTCATACATATTTTTCTTATATGTGTCTAGATATACTGCTAAATTGATCTCTGACCTCTGGTATTTTTTCTTCTCTCTCTTGAAATATTTCTCAGCCACTTTCCAGTATTGAAGTTCCCAGAAACTAATGAAACATTCCACACACATCCTTTTGATAGCATAATGCCTCCAGTTATGCAAAATAAAAGTGCTCAGTTGATGACTCTAATTAGCTGTTAAACAGTCCGCTTCAAGTTCTTTTTGTGCTATGCTCTTGCTGTTTCTTATACCTTCAGTTTTCAGAGAAAATATACTGTTATACATTTATTCCTAAATAACTGTATACAGATGTAGTGGTTTAAACCCCATTGGCAACTCAGCCCCACACAACCACTCAGTCATCCCTGCCTCCGGAGGATTAGAGGAGAGAATCAGAAGAGTAAAAGTGAGAAAACTTGTGGATTGACATGAAAACAGTTTAATAGGTAAAGCACAAGCTGCACACATACATGAAGAAACCAAGGAATTCATTCCCCACTTTCCATGAGCAGGCAGGTGTTCAGACATCGCCAGGACAGCAGGGATCCATCCCGTGTAGCAGATTATAGAATCACATAATCATAGAATGGTAGGGGTTGGAAGAGACCTTCAGAGATCCACTAGTCATTACTCTCCCCACCTCCCCCTGCCAAAGCAGATCAACCTAGATCAGGTTGCACAGAAACATGTCCAGGTGGGTTTCGAAGACCTCCACGGAAGGAGACTCCACACCCTCCCTGAGCAGCCTGTGCCAGGGCCCCCTCACTCTCAAAGTAAATTAGTTTTTTCTCATGTTTAAATGGAACTTTTTGTGTTCCAGCTTTATCCCATTACCCCTTGTCTTGTTGCTAGATACAACAGAAATAAAGGATGCCCCAACCTGCTGACACCCACCATTTAGATATTTGTAAATATTAATGAGATTCTCCCTCAGTCTCCTCTTCTCTAAATAGCCCCAGTTCTAGCAACCTTTCCTGATATGAAAGATGTTCCAGTCCCCTGATCACTTTGGTGGTCCTGCCAACCCTGGAGATCTGCTGGTAACCTGGGAAGACCCCGCAGCAGAGGGGTGGCTGTGCCTGAAGGGGCCGTAGCTCTGTGGGGAGGCAGCTGTGGAGCAGAACACAATGGGAATTCTGCACCTGGAGAAGACCTACAGAGAGGAGTCAGTGAGGAGCTGCAGTCCCAGGGAAAGACTTATCTGAGAGCTCATGCGGGGCCATATCCCATAGGAGGGACCCATCTTAGAGCACGGAGGGGTATGAGGAGTTCTCCTCTGAGGAGGAAGGGGCAGCAGGGACCACTGACGAGGCAGAACCCCCATTCCCTTATACACTGCTGAGGGGGGAAGAGGAGCAGGGTGAGGGAGGAAGGACTGAAAGGGTTGGTTGTATTTTCTCATCATCGTGCTCTGCTATATTTTCTGGTTTTTTGTGGTTTTGGTTGATTGAAGATTAAATTGGTTTCACTTTCTGAAGTAGTCTTCACATAGTCAACTCTGTTTTGTCCAAGTCTATAACTGGCAGTGGAGCCTTCACTGTCTCTGTCTCCATCCACAAGCTCTTGGTTATCTTTTCTTCTCCCCATCCCACTATGAGGTGTAGGGGGAGAGGAGCAAGCAAGCGGCCGCATGGTGCTTTGTACCCGGCTGGGCTTAAACCATGACAGATTCTATGAAGTGAATTATTTGTGGGAAGCTTTTTTACTCAACATGTCAGTTAGTTCTGTATACAGCTACGTTCTGCAAGAATCTTTCTTCCATCTGATTAGTCTGACACAGCTGCTCTATCAGGGATTTACACTGCAAGCCAGAAAAACACATCAGCACATTTACAGATCTGATTTGTTTTGTGGCTGTCAATGGAAATGACATGTACACATGTAAAATTAAATGCCCACATTACTGGCTCGGAGCCTTAAGATCAACATGCAGAAAAGCCTCTGCTCCACAACTATTTCACTCACCCCACAGAGAGTAATTATAAGGACAAATTTGTGACACACTGAAGGAGAGTTCCTTTCTATCTGCCAGTTTTACTTATGAAGGATAAAATCTTTAAAATGAGTGAGCAACAGAGTTTGGAATTCTTATAGCTTTGAATGAGAAAAATGACCAGAAGGACTGCCTGACTTTCAGCCATCCTGCTCCTGCTGAGGCATCCACCAAGGCAAGCAGGATGGTTACTCAGCTCCTAGGGAAAGTTGATCAGCTGAGAGCAAGATCCCCAACCTAAGCATGGAGGCATCTAAAGCATCCAGTAGAAAGGGACAGTGCCTTAAGATTTGCCTGCCCTGTGGTAGCAGACAGCGCTGTCAAGAAATAGCCAGGGACAGAGCTGCTTCTCCCTCTTTGTTCTTTCTCACCTGTTTTCTTCTGGACTGAGTACAGTTGAGACCAGGTGCTGGGATGGGTCCTATGCTCCTTTCTCTGCATGCTCCACTGACACAGTGTTTTAACTGCCTGTGTTCTTTATTTTGGAGATTAGAGATGCAGGCTGGGGTGGTAATATAAATCCTTTTGAGAATCTGTTTGAAAAAAACAGGACTAAGCTCAAAGCAAGGGTGAGCCAAAGCATCATATCTGAGGTGTCTGTTTCCTTGCAATGACTCTCACAGAACTTGCACCTGGTAAGGGATAGATGCTTCAAATTCAAGTGTTGTGAAACTTGGAAAGAGGTAATGTTGTGACCTGCATGAAGATCTTACCTCTTTCCCATTGACCCATGACTCAGCCTTTTTATGTCTTTACTCAGTAAAGCACAGTTGCTAGCAGTTGTGCCTGAGTAAAGAGTGCACAGTCTGTCTGTGCGTGTATCCAGACCTTTCTTTCTGCTTTCCCTCTCCACCCTTCTTCAGTTCTCTATGCAGACTGACTGAGTTTTTTAAAGCGGCAGGTATAATTGCCTTATACTACATTTGCTTGTAATCCCTAATTTAAGGTTTCTTCACAGCAACTAATTCTTTAACCTGTCAAAGAAAATAAATAAATAAAGCTGTTATTTAATGAACACTTGGCAAGAATGTGGTGAAAGATGATGCATCAAAAAGAGCTGTTTATTGATATCCAATTAAATGAAACAAAACAAGGTACTCTTCTGGTATAGCACAATATGTCACACAATCTATTTCCATCCAGATGTTTATACAGAATAAATTATTGTAGTAGGCGTCCGGAAGATCTCGGATTGTAACGCGAGGGGTGAAGAGGAGGTGAGAGGTCTGGCACGGGGCAGAGATAGAGGAGGTGCTTATGCCAGCAGATATAAGGGCATAACATAAACAATGAGAGACAGAGACAGAGACTGGGACGGAGACGGACAGAGACGGAGACAGAGCACCATCCACACCGTGTGTGCAGTGATCCTTTCCCTCGACTGTCGGAGAGCTGGGAGATCAGCCTGAACCACCACGTAGTGTTGCCTGCAACAGCAACAAATTATAAAACCTGTTAATAGACTTAACTTTCCAGCTTCCACAGAAAATATTTTTTTCTGTGCAAATTATCATTTGAAAAAGGAGGGAAGTTCAAAAAAGCTATGTTTTGTCTTGCAGAATAAATCCCACTCTGAAGACCTAAGGGGATTGTATCATTCCCCAGCATTTTATCACCTTTCACATATCCCGAACACATTTCTCTGTACTTTTCTAACCTGTACTTTTCCTAATCAGGGAAATGTTGCTGCTGAGAATTACAAACTTTCCTGCTGAGAACGTGAGCATACACAGTGGAGCTAAGGAACTGAATACATGCAGAAGTGGTCAAGACAGCATGTAATTGGAAGTGTGTGCATCTCCTTACAAGATTTTGCTGCAAGGTACTATTCTTTAAATTTTCCTGGCACTTAAAATATCCATTTATTATCATAAGCTTTTTATAATATGAAATGATTCAGTTGTTCTTAAGATTTACTGGGAAAGCTTTAGGCTTCAGCTAATGAGTTGCTCCTGGCCCCAAAATCACATTTTAAAATTACTTGACTGAACCAAGAAAATCACATTGGTTTTGATTTTTTTTGTGCTGCCTATTTATTGCAAGAAACAAAATGTTCTTTTGGGTCCAACAATGCCTTCAATACCCAGATGTTTGTTGTCACAGAATTTCTGAATGGTGGGATAAGAAAGGGCCCTCCAGAGCATATCCAGCCCAACCTCCCACTAAAGCAGGTGCCCCTCCATCAGGGGGCACAACAATGTGTCCAGATGGGTTTGGAAACCTCCAGCGAAGGAGCCTCCAGCCTGTGTCAGGGCTCCCTTACCTGAAGACCAAAGTTTCTCCTCATGTTGCAGTGGCACTTCCTTTGTTCCAGTTTGTGCCCATTACCCTTGTCCTGTCACTGGCCACCACAGAACAAAGATTGTCTCCATGCTCTGTACACCCGCCCTTTAGGTATTGATCAGCATTGATAAAGGCCCCCCTCAGCCTTCTCGAGGCTGAATAGTCCCAGTTCCTGCAGCCTTTCCTCCTCAGAGAGATGCTCCAGTCTCCTGATTGTCTTGATGGCCCTGGGCTGGCCTCTCTCTCCTGCAGTTCCTTCTCCCTCTTGAGCTGGGAAGCCCAGAACTGGACACAAGACTCTAGATGAGGCCTCACCAGGGCAGAGTAGAGGGGGAGGAGAACCTCTTTCAAACTGCTGCCCACACTCTTCTGATGCCCCCCAGGGTGCCATTAGCCTTCTCTGTCACTAAGCCTTGCTGAAAAGAGGATAATTATGTGCCTTCTTAGGCCATTTCTTTGCCTACAGGCTTCCTTTCATATATGGAGGGAAGTGTGTAGCTGCCCCCCGTCCCATACTGTGCCCCTTTGGGAGAGTCTGAAGTGACTCACATGCCACAGAAGCACATGGCAGGGAGGCAGACAGTATTCACACCTAGAAATGAGCATCAGATCCTCAACTGCACAGTTCTGGGTCAGCGCTGTCTGGTTTTGCCAGTCAGCTTAAAAGAGAAGTGAACCGTGGAATTAAGGACCTTTTGTGTATTATAAACTGCTTGCAGGCACAGAGCCTAAGAATTGTCAAATCGAGCGTTATTGTCTGGTCTCAGCAGCCTTAGAGAGACATTGGACAGGAAATAAAGCATCTCAGTGATGTCATTTGTACCCACGAAGGATGGTAGGTATAAAATCAGAGAGTCTATTGAAACTTTGTACCTAATATGCAAGGCACGGAGTCTGTAGGCATTGCAGAGGGTGTGATATTTCACATATCCCATTCAGATTCTCTAACAGGCCATTTTCATAACGAAACTCTGTCTAACAGGCTCATTTTCCTAATGCCACTCTGTGTAATGGGCATTTGCTCCTCCATTCTCATTCTCTCAGTAGGATGAACAGTTACAGTGCAACTGTAAAGGAATGTTGCATTTTTACATATTTCAATCAAAGTCATAAACCAAATCAAGTATTCCCAATTGTTCTGAGCAGAACCTAATTTTATTACCCACTTATCAAGTACATCAATCAGACGTGGGGTTTTGGGATTTTTTTTTGGAAAATATTTTCCTTTCTGGTTAGCTGTTTTGCAATTACCCCTTAGTTTAAAGACTGTGTTTCTGTGCTGAAGAATGGTTATGTGTGCTAGTGGCTAATGTGTTTCTGTCAGCAAAGAGGAATTATCTTATTTTTGCCCATTATTCAAATTTAACACACAAATCCCTTGGTTTTGAGCATGCTGTGTATAGAAAGGACACATGGCTATTTACTGTACAAAGGGCTTGTGCTGTTATGGAAAGCTAGGCTGGATTCCTTAATTTTTCACACTCAGGAGGGCAGAGGCATTTCAAAAGCAGGAAACTACAATGAACACTTCATAACATTTCTTTGTGAAATTTAAATAAAATTAAAATGTATCAGTCAAGCAAACTTCTGCATATAAAAACAAAAAAGAAAAGATAAAAGATATTTTCCTCCCAACTATGCCAATTATCTAAGGCTCTATATCATAGGAAGCAAATCCATTGCTCCTCTTACAGGTGCATGACTTAGAAAATTTGTAATGAAATAACACATTTTTAATGCTTCCCTCATCTCCCAGGATTTCTGATAGGCAAGCATTTATTTCGAAGAGATTGAGACAATTGACAGAAATGACGAAGTTTTGACTAAGCCATGGATACTTATACAGTATCTCCAGATTATCAGTAAATCTCCCTATGAGTAGCTCTGTTCCAGAATCCTTATTCTGGGATAAGTGTCATGTGTCTCAGTCCTTGCCATCTGAGATGATAGGATAGGATAGGATAGGATAGGATAGGATAGGATAGGATAGGATAGGATAGGATAGGATAGGTTGGAAAAGACCTTTAAGTTCATTGAGTCCAACCGTTAACCCAGCACTGAAACATCCAAGGCTAACCCATGTCCCTCAGTGTCAGATCTATACAGCTTTACATCCAGGGCTGATGACTCAATCACTTCCTTGGGCAGCCTGTTCAAAGGCTGGAGACCCCTTTCAGGGAAGACATTTTTCCTAACAGCTAATCTAAACTTCACTGGCATAACTTGAGGCCATTTCCTCTTGTTCTGTCACTTCACCACTTGCAAGAAGAAGCTAACACCCACCTCACTGCGATCTCCTAGTTCTAGAGAGCGAGAAGGTGTCCCCTCAGCCTCCTTTTGCCAGACTTTACTACATTCCTGTGGAAGTTGCACTGATACACAGGAAGAATAGGTCCAGCAAAACACGTAAGAATTGCATTGCTGATGATCAGAGCAAAACTGAGCACTGCACTCCTGCAGCAACTCTGAGTGCCACTTGGAAGAAGGGAATGTGCTACAGCTGAGAAGAGAGCCGTAGTTTTTCTTCCTTATGGTGACTTTGCAGACTCTTATGGCGACTTTTCAGACTCTTATGGTTTGTTATGGATGGTATGACATGACACAGCACTTCAGAAGTGGCAGCAACCACCACTTGGAGTGCCTGTGTGAGAAGAGAAGGCAGGGAGCAGACCATGGATTTATTTGGGAAACTGCTGAAAACACTTATTCACTTTAAAAGTAGCATAATGACCAGACATGGATACCTGACTCTCAAAATGCATATTGTTGTTTACTGTGGTATGGTTTATCACAGCAAATGACTTTCAGAGTTGTTCTGCTACTAATGAAACCGTTTGGGACTAACATCAGTAAAAAGAATACTCCTTAGAAAAACAGCCATCACCAAATCACAGCAAATGTTCCCATCTAGTTTTAGCAAACTTCAAGTCTTTGAGCTGTCCTTTATCAAATGTAGCTTGTGATCTGCTGCCTCTCATCTACCATCAACATTGGAGTACTACCATTTTCCCAGAAAAGGTTTGTGCAGGGATAAATGAGAAATAAAATCTGAACCTTTCATCACACGGATTCTATGCCCAGTTGGGCATAAATCATTCAGGAAAGAAAGTTAATCCAGCTCAATGGGCTGGAAGGTGATTTTGGTGATCTAGTAGCTGCCTGATAGGTAAGTGTCCATCACTGCAGCAGCCGTATCTGAGATTCCATACAGAAGCAAAGCCAACAACTGGGTGGACTTTATACATTTAATTAGATTTTTGTTTCAGCTACACACAATCACATCTATCTGTCTTATTCTTAGGAGTCATCCAGAAATAGTTCTTCCTTTTTATCCAATTCAGAGATACAATCAAGACACAGACACACTTGAGTCAAAGCAGCGAATGCAGTTTATCCTGGTGCTACCCTTGCTATAGTTTATACATATGTTTATATAATATAAGACGATTATATTCACAGTTATCCAACTACAGTCACAGAAGAAGAATCAGAACTAAGGGGGAAATCTTTTCAATTAATGAAGGACAAATTGAGTTATTAATCTGATACATATCTCTTTTAGTTACAGAAAAGAGCAAGCCAGAAAGCTGACTTTTTGTGAGTTTCCTGCCTTCCATGAAGATGTACGACTACATTTGCATTAGGCAATGCTTTCCATCTCTTCCTTCAGTAGGGACTAGTGGTCCATATCAAATAAAATGCATCTACCTGAACATCCAGTATTTCAAGTACTAAGTAAAAACACAAGCTCCCTATCCCCACCTGCTCCACTTGCCTTAACTCTACCTTGTTGTTTATCTTGCTTTCGCCTGTCTTTAATTCATAGACTCTGGTATGAAAAGTTCTTGCGAAATTCATCAGTTTTGAGTTCTCTGTGCTCTTGATGGTATTTTCCCAGTTCAACTTTCCTGATACCCACCTTCATGTATATGGACTTAAAGGATTTAAAAGCACTTCTCAGCCTATCAGCTGAATCTGAGATGATACAAGTCTTTCATCCTGGGAAGGCCTCTCATCCTTTGATGTGTATCTCTGCATGTGACTCAGAAAGAATGTCAGGAGGTGGGCAGGCACAAAAATCCACATGCTTTCTGCTCACAACTTTTGCTGCTTTGCAGAAAAAAACAGTAAGTGTCCTGAGAATACATTTAGCTGTTACCATTCTCAGTGCCCTCCTCATACATAAGAAATGCCCTTCATTCACATCTATTGCTTTCCCCCTTCCTCCTTTCACTCTATGAAAAGAAATTATTTCTCCCTTTTGGTATAAGCATGATTTAACATGTCCATTTCTTGTGCTGTTGGGGATACCAGGCAGAAAGGGGACAGAAAATGCCACATTTTTTTAAGGCCAGGAACTGACAGAATAGACTGGTCACAGTGTCTGTAACTGTCTGGGAATCCACACCGAAATCTGCATGTGTGATGGAGCTTAGGTTCCAGATCATCCCCCTTTCTTACACAAATCTTGGATGATCTGAAACAGGTGCAGAGACATTTTGCAATAAGTAGCTATGCACATGCAGTACAGGCAGAATTGCTTGATCTTAATGCAGTTGCAATTAATTTGCTAGGAGAAAATTATTCCTTTGTGTTCCATGTACACGTATTTGGAAAAAACACAAAATAGTACTTTAGGTTTCTGCAAAAATCATAAATAGTTTCAGTGTAAAAAACAAAACAAAGCAAAAACCACCAGATAAATTTCATTGTCTAGGAACTTTTCTACCAAAAAACCCTACTGAACAATAATCCCTGGAGTCAGCTAAGAGTGGGGCTATGAGCCACCACTCTCTACTTCTCAAAATATGGTGCTGTTTCACTCGAAATCTTGGCAGGCAAATTTCTCCCTCCATCTTCCCTGAGTAGAGGGCTGAAGTTTGCTTCCAAAGAGATCTTGGAAAGGCAATACTGTCACAGCCTGTCGGATTTCAAGGTTGGGCTTTGCTTCACATTTTATGAATACCACATACGTATCTAAACATTATTTAGCCCACCTGAACCTGACTAAACTATTCGTAGATGCTGTCACAACTCTGAACATGAATGTCAGGACATAATGTTTGTGGTGCCTAGTAAAGCTGTCCAAGTAAAACATTTGCCTAGAAATGGTTCTTTTGAGAGCCACAATACATATAGGTGATGCTGTGGCCTATTTACTTTTGGTGTCATGTAGTTCCAGTGCCATTTCTGTTATGATTTGAAGCATTGTTGTCAAATCAGTGCATTAATAGAACAAACAACTCTGTGCTACACTGCTAAGAGTTAGTTGTGGTCTCACTGACAGCCATCTGTCACGTTTTTTAATACTAGTACCAAAAAATGAGCCTTGGAATTACACAACAGTTATTGCTCTTTCAAAGTACAGTTTTATGACTTGGAGTATGCCAGCAAGGTGTGGGTAGTTGAGGGGAAGGGAACGGAATCATAGAATCATTTTAGTTTGAAAAGACCTTTAAGATCATCAAATCCCACCACTCACCTCACATTGCCAAGCCACATCAGAAACATCTGAAGGGGAGAAGTTCAGCTACAGAGAGAGTGGGAATGTGTCTTGGAACATCTCATTGTAAGTCCACAGCTAAACTGGCAAATGATAGAGTCTCAAACATTATCAGCTTGGCAAACCACAAGAAGCCTAGAAACAGGAGGCCTGGGAAGCAGGGAAATGGAAGCTGGAAAAGGAGGGATTTTTAAGGGCAGAGGGAAAAGAAAGGTCTATGTGGAGTGCTTTGGCTCTCTTATTTTGAAAAATATTCTTCACCTGCTGCAAAATAGGTGTGACTAGTGAAGGGGTCATGCTGTGCAGCTATTAGCCCTTCTCCCCAAGTGGAATGGATGGAGACAGTGTCTTATAGGGCAGAATGCGTTTTGTATGGGGCTGGTATGGGTGTTGGCTGTGTGAAGCTGGGGAGAGGCTGTGGAGGGAAAGGGCAGCCCTTTCCCAAGGTAGTGAGCCTTGGAAGCTAATAATCTGTAAGAAATAAAAAGCAGGTATGAGTGTCCATGGTGAGGCTAAAAGAGCAGAGCACTGTGGATACAGGCTTCTGGGAACAGGAGAATCCAGGTTTTAAGACTTCTGGAGCCAATGGCCTACAGGAGAAACCTGTAAGCTGTTACGTCTTAAAGTATGAGGAGAAAGTATCTAGTTCTGGCTAAGGAAGTTGCCAACAAATTGGCAGAGGGGTACACTATCAGTATGCTATTTCATTTGTGTTCTGTTAGGGAATTCCTGTTAACTCAGTATTGGCTTTTCTTCTGTACAGGTCACAGGAAGACAGGATATGCATTGCTGAGCCCTCAGCCTAATTGAGAAAGAGCCTCTTACAAGGTCTGTTTTCTATCCTTGCAAATACATCTTTTTTCTTTTCTCAAACTATTCAGGTTTCCCCTTGCATTTAACCAGCAATTTGAGTAGGTTGTAGTCTTGGAACAGTGGGTATCTGAAGCTGGCTTACCAGTACAACCCTGTGACACCCTTCTACGCAGACTGGGCCTACCTGCGGAGTTGTGCAAATGAAAATCCATCCCTGTTTTATGAAGAAGGAACTGCTTAGTTATACCAAGAAGCAAAATTATGAAACAATGATTACTTAATATGACTAGGAGCCAAAGCATGATGTGGACGATGCTCATGCCAAAGCAAGAGATGCTGTAACAACAAGGACCAGTGAATGAAAACGGTGGCTTTGCAGTCTAATAGTAATCCCACTAAACCATTTAAATGGCAAAGCTGAATAATATGATGTTGGTTTTAGCTGGAGGAAAAATATTTTGACTCATAACCTTCAGAAGGTCAGGGAAACATTAGGGAAAAAAATAAGGAAACGTATATTTATGTATAATAGCCTTTGCTTATCTTTACCAGTCCACAATTACTATTTCTCAGACCAGCTGTGCAGCGTACATGTCAAACGATGATTGTTGAGTGCTTGAGTCTGTGGGCACACCTGGAAATCAGATCCATGATTTAAATATGCCATCATCTAAGACTTAATTTGCCATCCAGCCCAGAATGGAGCTGTACTTGAAAACAAACTTGTACTAAAGCAGTATTTGAAAACAAACAAATCCTGTAGAATCACAGGCCATTTCTGGTAACCTCAGTAGGACTTGGGTTTGAAACTATTATATTACTGAATTAAAATTGTCAACTTTTGACCTTGTTGCAACATAAGTAGTTTTGGACTACTCTGCTTCCTCTGACTGCTGGAACAATCTGCAAGCTAAAACTCTGTAAACTAATAACAAAGTTGAAACTTGTGCCTGTTTTTTTTTGTAAAAAGGGATGGAAATGAGACTGCTTCCTGAGAGGTAGTTTCAAGATTAGCAAAGCATGTCTGCTTTCAAAGGAAGAAAGGAAAAAGATTGAAGAAAATATTTGTGTATTTGTTGAATTTTTTTACTGGACACTTTGGGAAGCCGTGTAGTACTTGCATTAGGAACAAACGGAGCCTGTTTTAAAAGGCTTGAACTAAAACTTCCTGACATAACAACAGGGAAAAAAAATCACCAAAAATCCTTCTGCAATGTGTACTAACAAAAAAGAGGCTTTCTGTGTAATCATGGGCATTACCTAGAAACTCTTCAGCAGATACACCTTTAAGAACTTTTACTACCCACACATACACCATAGCTATTTGCTAGGTAGACTGTGCCAATGGACTGAGAAATCCCCCAAATCCATTATAGTAGATCTTTTTGCTGCAAAAACTTACCTTGGGTCTAGGAAGTAAAAGTGTACTTCTTTCACTGAAGCTGGTGTCAAAAGCATGTGACCTGTCTATAGGAGTACACCAATGAATAATAGCTAAACAGTATTTGATAACATAACTTCAGTCAGCCCAGCCTGCAGTATGTCCATTTATACCCAGGAAGGGCTCTGATACTTCCATTATATGAAAACATAAAATGTCCTTTTGCTGATAACTACCTCTACATAGGAATAATCGTGAAATGCAGCTTTCTCATTCAAATGTCATACTATGTAGACCTTATGTATGACTTAAAGCTGAGATAATCATTCACAAAGCCAGAAGAGGTTTGTTGTCTAACCTTAAGCATGCATGTGGGCAATGTGTGAAATATGATAAGTGCACCTGCATCACTCTCAAAGCCACCCTCAACACTTCAAGGGTAACTCCAAGTCATGACAGATAATCCACCTCCATTACCAGGGGTCTTTGCTTTCTGTATACCCGGGAAACTTGCCCTTCTTCTCTTCTCCCTTCCCTTGTGTTAGTCAACACACATCAGTTAAGTGAGCAGCTAATCAGTACCAATATAAGTAGATAACTAGCACTGGTATTACTGTTTTTTTTTTAAATGTGCAATACTTCTCAATACCATTTTTAGTTTTACAATGCGTGTACACAGAAATGATATGTAATAGCATAGATTAGTTTACTGATACAGTGTTCTTCCCTAAGGAATGATATTCCACCATATCACCATGGCAGAAGTGATGTTTCAGTGCATAAGCATGTAGCTGACCTAAATGCAGACAACTATTTGTGCAAATTTGCAACAGACTCACTGAAAAGCCATGGCAAGGATTCAAAACAGGACTGTTATACTACAAGATGCAGATTAATACTTGACTCTTGTAGTTATCTGAATCTGAGCCAGTGAGCCTGCAACTGCTTTCAAAGAGCAAGTAAAGGTTTGCTACATTGCAGCTATACATCAAAGTAGAGCAGAGATGCAATCGTGCAGCAAGCTATTTTAAAAACTTTAATGAGCCGTTTAAAATAAACTCATTGCAAGGTAATTGAACAACACCACTTTTACAATTAAATATATTCTTTCAGCATGCAAATGCAGCACATTAATCCCATGACAGGATAGAAAATGTAGTGAAAATGAAGGGATTCTGATATGTGAAAGTCAACTCAGTAATTTCTCATCACTTCATGGTGCTCTTAAGCTGCATAATGAAAGAATGAATTGATTTAAACAACATTTTGTTGGAGCAATGGGGTTTGTGGAATTAAATTGACTTGATGGTTTGCTGTAAAAGCAGGCCTGCGTGGCATTATGTTATTCTTGAAATTAATTTCTTTTCCTCTCCAGAGTTATGTTTGTTTTGGTTTGGGGTTGATATTTTCTTTCTTACTTATTTCCATAACATCCACTACGGACTTCTGTGCTCATTTTCCACATTCATTGCTTCGTTAAAATTAATAAAAAATGCTTACTCAGATCCTTGTTACCAGGTTCCTGAATACAGGAACCAGCAAGAATTCTTCTGTTTTTTCTTAAAAATAAGAACTATTTGTTTGGTTTTTTTAATTTGTTTTAAATCCTCTTCTCGTCTCTGTTAGGGAATATGGTGGAATAAAAGAATATTAACCAGGAAAACACAGATTCCGATTACACAGGGCTATCAAGGGAAAAAATGCTCCAATGTAGTGTTTTAATGAAGCAACACATAGCACCTTTCAATATATCTAGTTTAGTCACAGTTGTGGACAGTCAAGGTAAACATTGTGATATTCATAAGAGGAAATATCCAGGTTAGACAAGTTTCCTGTGTTGGGGGTTGGACTTGATGATCTCTGGAGGTCCCTTTCAACCCTATGATTCTATGATCTGGGAATCACTTTAGCTCTGTGAAACATCGGCAGTGTTCAGACAGAGAATGTGATGCTCAGGCTGGATCAGATGAGCCAGATCATAAACTGTGTATTTCCATTGCTGTTACCCAGCTAATGTATCACTTTCTAGCCTTATGTTCTTGATGTTCACTTGATGTTCTAGCCTAGACTGAATACTGTACCATCAGGAAGGAGATCTCATTGGCACAAGTAGGAGATATGCTGGTGACTCAAAGGGCCTTTCATTACTAAGTGTCTTCCCTTTAGTTTATAACTTCAAACCCACGTTGTTTGGAGAGAGGGAGCGGCTGGGCACATCACTTCTCAGCCTGAAAAATAATCACATTTGCTTGAGCTAAAGAATGAGCAATCTGGTAAAAAATGTCAGGATATGCTTATAAAGACTGTATGTAAATACCTTGCATGATTCTTTCTCACTGAAATGGTTGATTGTAATGATGATTGCCAGATATTGGACTTGAAGATTTAGTGTTTCTTATACTTGAGGAAAGCAGACTTAGCACTTTGGCTGCTAACGTTTGCCATACCTTATAGTGCCCTTCCCTTAGCTTGATATCAAGGATTGGTTCTTACTGAGTGTCTTCAATAATCACAGAAACAGGCAGGTATGCAACACTATACTCTGCTGACAGAGCAGTGGGGGTTAGTTACTTTAACACACTGTTTTTATCAAGGCTCACTCACTTGGTTGCGCTTTGTTCGCAAGAAAACCTCAGCATGGGTTTCACTGGTCTGCAGTCTCCATGCCCAGGGAGGGGGATGCTGTCAGATCCAAGGTGGATAAACCTTGTTTTTTCTGGCCCATACCAGGATCTGGGCTCTCACCATCTGCATTTCTCTGGTTTGATCCATTGCCATAGCATCTGAACTGCCAGCTTTTGTTAATGCAATTACTGTGACAAAAACCTCCAAAGTGACGTGCCCAGAGACAGAGAGTTTGACTACCGCATCCCAGTCTGAAAACCCTGCCAGAATTCCCAGTGCAGTCCTCAGAGCTGCACTTCCCTGAGGTGCACACCTCTTCACATCCTGCAGCTCTTGTTGTGCTTGCTTTCTGTGGTGGTTTAGCCCTAACTGAACAATAACCAAACCACCTAGTCACTCACTTCTCCCCAGCTCAGCAGGATGGGGAGGAGAATCAAGAGAGAGTTGTAGAACTTTCTGGGTTGAGATAAGGACAGTTGAACAGACCCCCACAAAGAGCAGGCAGTTACAGTGACGGCCAAAGGACAAAGAAAACCGAGCGATGCCCAGTGTAACTGCTCACCGCGCTCAGCCCCGCCGGCAGAGCTGCAGTTCCCGCACTGGCCGCAGCGCCGCCCCGGCCCGGCTGCTGCCCTGATATCCCGAGCGTGATGGCACGTGGGGTTGAACAGCCTGGCCACGGCCCAGCCGCAGCTGCGGAGAGTTGATGCTGTCCCGGCCAAACCCAGGACGCTTTCGTGATGCAGGATGGAGCCCTTTTTCTCACCTGCGTAGCAGAGGTACAAAAATAGAGTGCGAGACACAAAAGGTTTTTCAAGCACTACTAAAGGCCTCTTCCTTGTGATGAGACGAAAATTTCAAGGGAAGAATGACAAATCACAGACTAATGTATGTCAGTTCTTTTTTAAGCATGCCAGGGCAGTTCATTAAATGATGGGCACTTCTTTCTCCTAATATTTTCCACCTGATTTCTATATACCAGAAATATCAGGAATAGTTACTAGAAATAGTAGGAAGAGTCCATTTCAAAATGCCTCTACTATATTGATCACCTTTGCACATCAATGGCAAGGAACCCAGCTGCTTATGTTTATTTCTAGTTCACCTTTTTTATACACTTCATGTTTCTGAGAGAAGGGAAGGATTTTTATCTCTGAGCTATGGAAGATGCTCAGTTTCTTTGTAGACATGCTTGCTTTGTCAGGAATGGTCTCTAGAATTAATTATCTGGATGATCTAAGTAGCATGTAACAAAGGACCAAATACTACAACCTGCCTGAATTGCAAAGCCATCTTCCATTTTATTGCATTAGAAGCAAACAGCCATGATCAAACACACCAAGCCTGTTCTTAATGTATCTTCCCGGCGGTGGCATCTAATTTTAGCATCTGTTGGTTCATTCTGCAGCCCTGCTTCAGACATAATGTGATATATTTATACCAGTAGTGAAAAATATTTACAACTGAAATATTAATTCAGAGGTCAGTAATTTTGCTTTATTTCCTGCAGATTTCATGGTCACAATTTCACAGGATTTTACTGAAGTGCAGGAGGCCGAGTGAGTTGCTCAACTCACACAAGGGGTCAGTGGCTCCTCCCAAGTTTAGAGCTCAGGACTTTGCTGTGCTTTGCACATCAGGGACAATTATCTTTGCGTTAAGTTAATTTTTTGAGCCATATTCTAATAGCAGAGGTACATGTATTGCTTTCACTATGCACAAGGCAAGTTAAATTTATGTGTGCAAAGATAGAATATGGCTTGTGATTTTTTTGCATCAGATTTAATCAATAAACTTAACAGACCAAGTTTTTTCATAGTTTTTCTCTATCGACTTTTGCACAGTTACACCAGAGGTTAAATCTGTCCCGGTGAGGAGAGCTAATTCAGATTAAATATTCTGACCACTGTACAGCAAAATACTGTAAAGCCTGGCTGTTGGTGGCAGTGTCACTGGCTGTGTAAAGGGACAGTCTTGTGGAAGTGACATGCAATAACTATGCCTTAGGTCATAAAGGTCATAGAATCATTTTGGTTGGAAAAGACCTTTAAGCTCATTGAGTCCAACCCCTCTCCTCACACTGTGAAGGTCATCACTAACCCATGGCCCCCAGCACCTCACCACCTCCCTGGGCAGTCTGGGACAGGGTCTAACAACCCTCTCAGGGAAAAAGTTCTTCCTCGGCTCCAATCTAAACCTCCCCTGGGGCAGCTTGAGACTGTTTCCTCTTGTCCTGTCACTTTTTACTTGGGAGACTGACCTCCACCTCACTACAACCTCCTGTCAGGGATTTAGAGTAATAAGATCTCAGCCTTCTTCAGGCTAAAACACCCCAGGGTCCCTCAGCCACTCCTCAGCAGACTTATTCTCAAGATCATACTAAGGCAGCTGAATAAGAAATCAATGTCCAACTGCACCCTGTAGGTACTGATTGAAGAAGGAGCACCACGGACACTTCTCACATCAACTGTGGAGATTTTCCAGTACAGACTCTTGCTTCTCTTAGGAGCTGAGATTTTTTATAGTTTAGGCTGTTTGTGTGGGAAGTGTCTTGTCCGTGCTTAACAGAGAAAGATGGGATATTGAGTATTCTATTTTCTTTTAAAAGGTATATGCTTCCTTAAATATAGCAATGTTCATTTTCAAGTGGGTACGTAGACCCTAAAGTTGAGATGGTATTAACTATTAATAGTTATTAATAATAAAAAACACTGTAATTATGTATTCCATAAAAATGCAGAGACATTTGCTAGTCTATTGATATTGTTTAAATAGTTGGTTGTGGTTTTTCTTTAATACTGTTTGCAGGGTTTAAGGTACTTCCTTATATCTTAATATAAAATCATATCAAACACAATTTCGCAATAAATGAAATGCCAGATCCCCTGTTTCTGTCTTGCTTATGCTACTCTGTTCAGTTCAGCATGGCAATAACAAAGGATATAGCCAAGATCCTTTAATTAGGAGGGGTTTTTTTACCACATAGTACTGGGGTTTAGTTTGATTTTTCAAATATAATTATCAGCAAAGATTCAATTGGGAGCTCTGCTTAAAAATATATACTATACCATGGTCTTTACTTTTTCCAAATAAATTACCTGTTTTAATGGCTGTTTTGTGTATCTGCTGGGAAGCACATGCTAATCAAGTAGGAGCTTTTATGCGGAGAATCCAGGACTGAACAGTAACACCAAACTGCATTGAGTGACATTCACCTCATATAAAGGGCTGGCATGAGACTGAGCACAAGTCTTCCTATAACTGGAGGGCAGAAATGGATTTTAAGTGGTCTACATGATGCTCCTCTAATGACAGCTCCCTCTCCACTGAGCTGAATTTTATGCACAGTGAATCTTGTAAACCAAATGTCATGCTATAGTAGTGATGTAAATGATGTAAATAAAACATAAAGTGCCAGGATCACCAGGACCTAATTCTGAAGCCTTCACTGTTAAGCCTAACACAAGCAAGAATATTCCCCAAGTGTGGATTTCAGAATTGCTCTTCACAGAAATCAAATCCAATGCGTGGCTGTGGCAGATGTGACTCTCTTACGGGAATGCCCTAATTTCAAAGGCTTCTCACAGATTCTCATATGAAGTTGTTGAGGGTGTTAAATTAAGCCTTTGGGTATTAAGGAGTACCAGCTACAATAAATACAGAGAAACCTAGGATTTTCTGTGCTGGAACAGATCAATGAGCCATTTAATTTGTTATCCTTCCTCCAGCAGTGTCTGGAGCTGAACACTGTTGAGAAAACCCTCTTCAGAGCGTGTGTGCTGACAAAGTTCTGCTGTATCTTTCCTGAGAAATGTGGAGTGGCTGAGCAATAGATCAAACTTCCTTAGAAAAATGAAAACTCTGTCTTTAAAAGTTACTGCTTCATGAACTTTCAGGATAACTGGTTGTGACAAAAGTGTAGGTGATTTCCAGTGGAACATTGCAACATCAGAAGTCCATCCTGATATTGAATGCATGCACAACACCGTTTCTGGTATATCATGATTTTAAATACCAGCCATCTGCTGAAGATTATATCATTCCTGTGATTGTTACTAAGCAGCACGATCCAGACCAGTGCCTTCTATAGCTGTAAAATAGGAAGCCCTTTGAAAACACCAATATTCTTCTTGGTTAAATATGTGTCATGTTTTAGGGTTACGACTTTGTTTGTTTGTCTTTGTGGTTAGTTGTTGGGTTTTTTTGTAATAACCCTGAGCTTTTGCATAATGAGGCTGACAGAAATTATTTTTATTTGATGATTCTTTCAGCTGCCTGTAGTGTGACTTGCCTGAAACTGTAGTAAATATTCTGAGAGGCTAAAGTCTGTTGAAAATATCAAGTACTCTACTGAAACATTCAAATTTATTTAAAACATTAACTTCCTTCTCGTTTAATCTTTCATTGCTAAGGGTTTATAACTGATTTTATGACTTTGGGATGATTAATTTTAATGCTATTCTTTCTTTGTTCTGTAATCAACTTTCTCCATTTTCAGTACTGATTTAATTGTACTTTTCTAAAATCATCTGTCATCTTCCTATCTGCATATTCCACTCAAAGTAGTAAAGCCTTGTCAAGATACTGCCTTGTTGGCTTGCTTTATTGGAATGTGCACCTGCAAATCGTTCATGGAAGATATAGTGCCTCTCAACACTTTTTAATGTCACCCCAGTTGATCATAGGCTCTCTCTTTCATCAATGTATCTGTAAGCTCTAGGCATCTGTTATGACAGCACGTTCCCTTTTGGGGAAATCTCAGTAAATGCTATTACTGTCACTGAATTGAGTAATTTCTCTCAGTTTAATGTGGGTTGATGTGAGGCACACCCCTTGGACAAAAGTCTTAATGAGAGGTACAAAACAAACTAGCAAGAGGAGGTAATTTTAAGAGGTACTAGTATTTTCTGCTCTTTCAGTTGCATGATTCTACTCTTCTAAATTGGAGGAAGACAAAAGAGTAGAAAAATAGCAGTAAGCTTGTCCATAAAACAAAGGGTTTCCTTTGTGGCATGTCAGATGACAACAACCCATTGAGCACATTCAGAGTTGATCTTTATGCAAGAAAGAGCTTTAATGGTAATCTAAAGTCACAGAGTCCCTGCTCTGCACCGTCTGTGTGTCAGTGCAGTTGGCACTCAGACCTTTGCAAGATGCAGTTCACCTACCTGGAGCCATGGTGACAGTTCCGAAGCTCCTTCGCTTTGCTTTCCTTTTGCTCAGCTGCACAAGCACATCCTATTCTTTCATTGTTGACAAAAGTGTAAAATAAAGATTCCTTTGTGAACTGAGTGAGGCATAGGTGGCTTAGCTTGAGTCCTGCGGAGTCAGATAGTGGTCGAGGGCTACATACAAGGACAAGCGCTTACTCAAACACAACCAGCTACAGTCAGTTGGTATCAGGAATCCTAAATTCTTCTTTGAACTGTGTTCAGCATGTAATAACAAGAATAGATGGGTTTTCATATTTATACTTTACTACTAACAAAAATGAAGAGATAACCATCGCAGAATCACAAAATCTCAAGGTCTGGAAGGGACCTTGAAAGATCATCTAGTCCAATCCCTCTGCCAGAGCAGGGCCATCCCTGGTTATATGCTGAAGGCATACCATAATGCATTAAACAAGGATGACAAGTTGAGACATTTGTGCCATAAAGCAATGACTATTGTTAAGTTATTAACAATACAATAAGTACAATATCTTCTTCTAAGAAACTACTTTGTGGCTTCTTTCCCCTTGCCCTTGTAAGCTTAAAACATTGATTTCTAACTGAGAATGTTTTTAATAGCAAGCAATTACGTTAAGAAAAAAATAGAGATATAGATGTTGGCAATAATAGATCAGGAAAATGTTCTCATAATAATGATCAAAGCTTGCTGCTTTTCTCCCAATAACTTTTATTAAAATTGATATTATTTATCCTTTACATGACACAAAGTCCATGCCATATAACAGAAGGGAAGTATATGTGGTGGTACCTGGATACCGTGATGAGAGGCACACCAGGGAGGCCAGCCTTGTTCTGCCTGATTCCTAGTCACAGCAGTAGTCATAGAAACACAGCACAGAAAGTGATGTGGAGTCCATTCTCCTGCTCTCACAGGCAATCACAGTATTCAATCCTATTCATCAAACCCCATTTTAAAAGTGGTTTCATTTAATGAAGTCAATTAGGAGCAGAGATGGATGGATAGATTACATAGATAACTGCGTATTAACCTTTTCTGGTTTTAGTCTCTTCAGTACAAGGATTCTCTTCTCTTTTTTTTTTGTTCTTTTTTTACCTTGGATCTCTAGTGTGCCTCTGTTTCCTCCCTGGGTTGGGTTCTTTTCTGTGGAAGGAACAGATTGGTAATAAAACCCTGATATCTCTTGTGTGTCTGATAGCAAGAATGCATACTGTAGAGGAGAGCAATCCCTGTGATATTTTTTCAGCCTAACAAAAAGATTGTTTTGTCATTAAGTGATTTTTCTCTGTTGTTTTAATAAAGGCAACCAGCAGCCACGTGCCAGAAGTATAACAGACATTAAGAAAATTGTTTCCTTCTATACCTATAATTGTGCTTCATTAATGAACAATGAGCAGCCTTTTCCATTTTCTCTATAATTTGTACGGATTTCAGTGATACGGAAAATTATATGGGAAAGGGTGTTGATTTGATTTAAAGAAGACTCAGGTTTAGTATTTACAGATTGTCATGGCTGACGTGAAGCAAGCTCTTCACCTTCCTAATGCTAAGGCAGGCTCCGAGCAAGAGATTTCAGGGTCTTGGTATTTAGTCCCAGCACCAAGGAAGAGGACATCATTGCAGCTGTCTGAGAGCCTGACCTGGCATTTATTCTCTTAGCAAATTTCAGATAGCTAGATTACAGATTTCCTGTAGCCTACCAGGCTTTTTGCAGGGTGCTTTTGAGGTGCTGCCTGTTTGTCTCTTCTGAGCAGACTGGCCATTTCAGAGTTTCTTCAGTAATTTGCCAGCAGGCGTGGGAAGGCTTTGTCTCCTCTGGTTTCAGGACTTTTGTGGTTTTGCCCAGCCAGCAAAGCAGAATCACAACAGTCTCTCACACAGTGCCTCTCATTCACTCCTACCCTCGTTAGGATGGGGGAGGCTCCAGAAAAATAGGAGAAAGAAGATAACCAAGGATGTTGTGGATTGAGACAAGGCAGGGAGGGCTCCCTGCCAATTACAGATCAGGGCAAACCAGACTCCACTACTCAACTTAGAAAGGAAAGTAGGAAAGTTTATTCTACAAGAAATAGAAGAGAAAAAAAGCAAAAAGGGAGTAGGATGATGAGAAAATTACAACCAGCACTTTAAGATCTCCCTCCCCCATCCCTCATTTCTTCCTGGGCCCAGCTCACTGCTCCTGATATCTCTACCTACTCCCCCCACAACGGCTTAGGGGGGCAGAGAATGGAGAATGTGGTCAGTCTCTTACAGATGGGCTCTGCTGCTTCTCTCTTCTCTGATGATAGACGACTCCTGGCATTCTTCCCCTGCTCCAACACGGGGTCCCTCCCATGGGACACAGTCCTTAACAAACTTCTCTGCTGGGGGTTGTTTGCAGCAGCTGCGGTTTCTGCCAATACAGGGTCCTTCACACGGAACATCGTCCTTAATGAATATCTCTGGTGTGGGTTCTTCCGCACAGCTGCAGCTCCTGCAGACACAGGGTCCCTCCCATGGGACAGGGCCCCTTCTGGGCATAATTTTAATGAGCTGCTTTGTTGTGAGTTCCTCCCCACGCCTCTGTGAACATGGGGTCCCTGGCATGGGGTCTTTGATAATGAGAATCACTGCCCATGGCGAGGGGTCTTTAGCAAAGTGAGTCACTGCCCCTGATTTGGGATCTTTAATGAAATGCAAGCAAATCTCAGCTTCACCAGTCCTCTCTGCAGGATGCAGGCGAGTCTGTGCTCCAGCACACCTCTTCCTCTCTTCCTTCACTGACCTTGGAGTCCACACGTTTTTTTCTCTCTCTTCCCACTCCTTGCACCACCACGAACTGGAAAAAAAGAAGGGACAGAAGAAGAAAGAAAAGGGAAGAACCCTCTTCTTCCGGCTTCTTCTTAAAAAGTGATCATGGAGGCATCTAACTGGCTCAGCCCCAGAAGTGGGTCTGGCTCAGAGCTGGGGAGACTTTCGAGCAACCTCTTACAGGAGCCATCTTTATAACCCCTTCCCCCTTACCAGAAATGGCTATCATGTCAAACCATGACAAGGACACAGGATTCACTCCCACAGAGCACAGCAGAGAGTGACAGTAGGATGACAACATAAACATTATAGATTTGGGGCAGGAGATATTATTTATCCATTTGTCAGAAAGCAATTATATATCTGTAACAACATTTTCATCACGGAATGTCTAAGGCAGATTTTAAATTCTTACTGAGTAATTTTCCTCTCACAATTCATTAATTTTCAGTTACAGGGTCCATAGGCTATTTTTGTAAGTCTTTGCCCAGAAGTAGGCATCTTGTTTTACTGTGGTAGGCAATACAGTTTGGGGGAGCTAGAACTGCTCAACACTCTTGAAAATCAGTATGGAGATTACACTGAAATGAGTTTTAGCAAGTGATCTGTTAAGGAGGAATTCCAGAGAACACACATGGCTTTGGAGGGCTAAATCTAACAGTTCTGTAAAGGGGAGAAAAGCTAAACTAATTAATCCTCATAACAAAATGTCCAAGTATGACAACATAGGCTTTTTGTAACTCTCCTCCCAAATTTACCTAATTAGTACTTTGTTTTCTCATGTTTGGCATTTTGTTTTCCTTTAGGCTGTTATGCTTAGTCACAGTGCATGGTATATATTACTCTGGTCCTTGTGATTTTCTTAGAGTCTTGCTTTGTAACCTTGGAGAAGATCAGTATCCTACTAGGAAAGAGTACTAGGCAAAAACTTGATTGGAAAGAGGTTCACACTTTTTCTGTTCACAGAATGGTTAGTTCTCTGACTTCTCATTTGTATGTGTACATATTGGAGAAGGAAATGGAAGTATAACATGACACACATAAGGCCCTATATCAGAAAGGAGTTATCTATCAAAATTTTTGGTACACTTTTCCTCAGTATTGCTTTGTGTTGCAGACTTTCCTGATGTAGTCTAGACTGGGCTCTAGAACAAAGCTTGAATTTCCTGAAGCCTTGGAAGCTTTCTGGAAGCAGCAGTAGCTGTACCGGTGTTTCTGGGATGCGTTTGAATGAGATATTTCTTATTTAATCCATTCATAAAACAAATATTCATACCAGTATTTCAAAACATTTTGCAAACCAATGTGTTTATCACCCTTGGAAGTGGAAGTCAATCTCCAGTGTATTAGTCAGAGGAGAACGTTCAAACAAGAATCATCCCTGGAGTTCTTTAATGCTGAAAGTTAGAAAGTCTATATGTTTCCATTCTTTATATTAATTTCTTTTTAGTTCTTTCTGGCCATTCTTTTAATTTCAAAATCCAGTACACCTGTGTCTGAGATGAGCTAATCATAAAGCAGCAGGCTGTAAGTACACATGTAGAACATGTAATAGTCTTTTCTCCCAAACACTTCTCCATGCATACTCTATTCGACACATTTCTGCCAGCAAAGGCACTGACTTTTCACATCAGCAGTAAATATTTTCATTCCTGTATTTGGCCTCTATTTAACAAAGTGTCAGTACTTTACAGATTCCTTAGCAGAGTAGATTAATAGTTTGTGTCTCTCTAAGCCATATCTGCTCTGCCACTGCAACTACAAACCTCAGAAATGAAGGCACAGTGTCTGGCACAGACAGCTCCTCTGGCATTCATTTGCCTCCACCCACTCCTCATCACAGCCCACAAATCTGTACTGCTCCTTATACCACAATCTTAATGTTACCAAAGAGAGTTCATTGACATTGTTCGTTGTCACGTTTGCGAGATAAAGCCAATGAACGAGCTACTGTTAACCCAATTTATTTGCAAGAGGTATTTTCCAGGCAAGGAGAAATTACAGCAATTGTTCATCATTAATTTTGTTAATAGATGTGTGTTCATTCGTACTCCCCTGTAAACAAGGCGCTGCATTATACAGTAGGCACGCTGCTGAACTTGGGATGCTGTTTAATGTCCTCCGTTTATTCTGTATAATCACAACATTTTCCAAGAAGCCATGACTAATAACCTTGAGGCAAGGCTCTTTGTGAATTGTGAAGAACCAAGAATCTGAGCTTTGGAACCAGTCCTGAATATTATAAATCTTCACCTATATCAGAACCTGAGCAAATGGAAAGTGAATTATTGAGGCAACCAGCTTAGCAAGATTCTAAAAAAGGATTAGACACATATGAATACTGTAAAAAAAGCTTCTGCAGTTACAGTAGGTAGGATAAAATTACAAGGGCTATCAGCCCACACGCTTCGAGGCATAAGCTGATCACCAGCTTGAGTCAGGAAGAAATGTTCTCTCATGGGAATTATTTTTGTCTGTAATGCAATTATGTGCATTACAAAACACTTAGATTCCTGATGAATCAATCATTGACCACTATTGAGAGACAACAAACTAACATAGACTCACTGATCTGCCTCTGATATGGAAATTTCAAAGTACCTGATCTAAGACTTGAGGAGTAACCAACCAGATTTTAATGAAAAATTTCAGACAGAAAACCCAAAGCACTTTATAAGGAAAACAAGTTTCAGTATCCTCATTTTACAGATTAACAATTGAGACCAAGGAAAGGGAAGAGACTTAACCCAAGTCACAAGTCATGCACCGTCAACTCAAATGTACCCTACAATCTTCTGAGCCTTATACCAGTCCTCATCCTGCTGGGCTTGAATCTGTAGCTTGTTCAGTTCAGTCTTCACAAATTTGTCTTAATGAAAGTTCTTCATAAATCTGTTTAATTGGGAGCACTCTGAGTTGATTTCATGGGACTGTCTTCACTTAAATCATTTGGACCAGTCTCCTATCAAGAACTAGTTAGGGTTTGCTGCATGGAAAAATAGACTATTAATCACTGAGTGGGAGAGGTTGGTCCCAGTGAGCAGGAGATGTGAACACTGGCCATCTGATGATGTGCTCTGCAGCAACCTGTACACAGGTAGTTATAATTCTCATGTGCAGAGGTTGTTTCTCCTCCTGTTCCTCTGTCTCTGGTCCCTCAGGACTATTATTCTCCGTTACTGACTCTTAACTATCAAAAATAGCCTTGTCCCACACAAAGAGGTGTGTATGTTACACAAATACAGTGACTACCTTGCAAAGAAAACATTAATTTGGTTTCATTTCAAATGTAACGAAAGGGAAAAGATTTGTTCCCTTTTAATATCATGAGAAGGAGATGACTTTGGAAGGAAAAGAAAACAAGGAGAAAGGCTGAGAAGGAGAGCTATGGAATAAATGTAAAAAAAAAAAAGGGCAAGTCATTGGAGTATGGAGTAGGAATCTACATGGGGTAGAAATCCAGTCAAAACTCCAGAAAGGTCTTAGGTTATCCAAAGCTCTTTGTTTTGGTGATGTCTCTTTCTGCCTCTGTGAGATGGGTTATCTGACTGGTTCCTCTAATCCACTTTTGCATAGAATCACAGAGTGATAGAAGGAGTCTACCTGAGGTGTAGTAGTTCTCAATCCAAGGAATTCCCTAATACTGTTGTTATAGGAGGGCACCTCATAAAATCGTTGGACTCAACTTTGCTGTCATCTCTGCAGTACAGCAGGCCCTGCAGTGGTTGTTTATAGTTTTGCTTTCCAATTGGATATGTCTTCCTTATGTCATCATGCATTTGTCACGGATTTTGCTGGGGACAAATATTGGCATATCCAAATGTTGACAGTCCCCTGTTTAATCCTGCTCCTGTTGAACATAAAAAATCCTGCTGAATCCCTTCCTCTCTGGAATGGGAGCTTACAGTACATAGCATGGGCAAGACTGTCCTCCAGAGCATACCAAACAGCATCCCAAAACCATGGCTTTCCAAGTGCTCAGGTCCTTCTCAGACTAGTAGGTTACACTTTCAATGGCAAGTTCTTGGTGCTTTTGCTGGTGCTGCATCTAGTAAGAATACAAAGAAAAGTAGGGTCATGCATCTGATCTGGACTCTACAACAAATCTGGTAACTGCCAGTACAACTTCCATCATGAGTCCTGGTCTCTTAGGAGACCATCACGCCATAAGGGAATTCATATGCAAAGTACCTCCTGTGACAGCAGCCAGGAAAGTTGGCTGGTGTTACTATGGCTGAACACTGCAGATCCTGGCTTGGGTGTAGTGCTGCAGTGTAGGTGACCTCCTTTGTATTTTTAACATGCTTATGTTCCTGTTTCTCCTTGATCTTGATACAGTCCTAACTGCTTCATGGGTCCTCTTGAACCGAAAGTCACTGAAGTGACACTTTGTCATAACATTAAGTATATTTCTTTTCAGCTGTCCAAAGGAAAAACCAATGACAGTGTTATATTTGTTTGAACATGGATGTCAAATCAAATAAATTGTTTTGCCCAGTGGTCACTAAATTTGTTGCTTAGTCTTTAAAGATTGATGGAGATAGGAGAGCAAAAAAAGATCAAACCAAGCCAAATTGAATGAAGCCATATCAATATTAAAGTTCTGTACAAGTTCAAAGAAAAGAGACATTTAACTTTATGAGATTTATACATTGTTGTAGGCACTGTGATATATAGTATAGGAATGCTGAAAGAGAACTTTGTGAAAAAAATCTAATGAGAAAACTGGATGAAAGGCCGTCCGCCATCCAGACCTGCAAGAAGAGAGGATTTGCACTGTGAATAAGTGAGAATATTCTGTGGTCTGGTGGACCAAAGCTAATGAATTTCTAATTTTACAATTAATACCATCTTTCTAGCAACAAACAATTACTTGTTCCTGCTCTTGCAATATCACCATTTACAGTGTTTTAGGAGTAGTACATTTCTTTGAAAAGTCATCTGGCAGAGAATTCCTTTTCATTCAATTCTGATATTTATGATATTTACTGTCCCATTGGCAATGTGCTATTTTGGTTTTAACATCATCATTTGATCACAATGTCCAGTATCCCCAGGGAAAACCAATCACATCATTGGTCAGTTTTCTCTTCTGTTTGGTGTGGAGGAAGCAGAAAACTTTCAGCTGTGGCATAGCAGCACATGTTGAGGAAAAAGACTGCCGAGGTTGGTAGATCCTCAGCAGGTACTTCTTGCTGCTGTTTTCGTATTCCAACAGTGTCAAAGAGATGCTATTAAGTACTCTTGAATCTAATTTCCCACTTTTTTTTTTTTTTGGTCAGGCTTTGGACAGTATCAGCTTCTGTCAAAATATCTGTATTTTACATAAATACTCAACAGGCTAAGATGAAACTCTGTTACATAAAAACATTATAAATAATACATTTTCTTTTAAATCTTTTAATTTGATTAAGGCTATAAAACAGACAAATCATGCAAATGTTATTCAATAACTAGTTTATCTCTGTCAGAAAATATGGAAATCAAAGGGCTCTAAAGCATTTTTGCATCACAGTTAATCAGCATTTTAGACTTGCAGATCACAAGCAATATGTGAATCGACTGCTGTGCTAGGACATCACATTAAAAATTCTTTTTGAGTTCTAAAGAAGCTTGTCAACATGCATGTTCTAGTAGTAAGTACACACAGTCACTTCAGTGCTGGCTCTGAGGTTGCCCATTTCCTGTCAAATACAAGGGCAAGTTTCAATCATGAAATGAAACCACTATGTTTGAAATTCATCCTGGAATTATTACCAAGAGCAGCCACTGCCAAGTTATTCTGCTTTGCACCTCCATAAGGCCTTTCTCTTCTCAGATCTCAAAGGGTTATTTTTTGCTGCTGTGGGTTAGTTCAGCCTCACAGCATACAGCCTCTGTAGCATTGTGAGAATCATTAGAGCCAGGTGAAGCGTAACACAGAGGGGCTGCATGCTGTAAGAGTCAGAAGGGTTGTTTGTCACAGCCAAGCAGCACAGAACTGGGACAAAAAGACAGATTCATCAGTGAGCTCATTCACTTGGGGCAGTGCCGTGCTACTGAGCAGCCGTACCTAGAAAGAGCAGAGTTACTCAGCTGCTGAATTCACCTCAGAGGCACCAAGAAGCTGAGCTCCCACAGCAGCTTCATCCCCTGTCAAACGAGGCACAAGGGTGTGTGTAGGCCTGGTTCAGAGCTGAAAAAGGCACCAGGGGACGGGGAACAGACTCTCCAAGTCATAACTTGTGGCATCGTCTTTAAACAGAACTACTCCAGATCTCTGGCACTCACATTGTTTTGGCAAGGAGCATAAATACAGAAACTCACTTCTTCCCGTTGAGAAAAGATCAACAGAATTTTAAATGTCATTTCATCAGATGATGAAGTCAGAAGCATTGTCCTTAGTTTGCTATCTCATCTGCAGCACTGAAACCCTGTGACTGTAAGTCTGTCAATACAAGGCTTATGATGAATTTTTAAACCTGATTCAGTTTTGGTTCCACATCCAACCAGGCCAGGGATCAAGATGACCTTTGTTTCTAAACCCTTCCATCTCCAGATGGCATTGAGTGGTATGTGTTGTGGTCATTGTCTTGCTTTTGCCTAGAGATGTCTACAGCCCAGTCTCTTTTGTGTGACTGGGAATACCAGTACTACTAGGGGTCTGTTCAACTTGGGTATTCTCAGGTGGCCTTTTGGGACATAAGATCCTTTTCACACAAAAAAAATGGGAAACAAAGCATCCAAAAATGCTAAAGTCATGTCTTACAGAGTTATGGTACTCTTGGTTGAAAGACAACACCCAGAATCCCACTGATGGCAAAAGCACCATATTAAGGGATCTTGATGGATTAAACTGCTATGGGAATGGCTACCTGGATCACCACAGAAGAGACAAATCTTGCCAGAATTTCTTAGTGTTGTGATCCTTCATTACTCAAGGAATTTTCCTTAATAACAGCACTGCTGCTATTGCTGGGAATGTCCAAGGTTGCCCATCAGTTTAGCAAAAGGCTTTTTAGCAACCATTTGACAGCTTATACTGTTTAGATCCCTCACTGACAATACAGAAAGTGTATTCCACTTTTGGAATGGAATCATGAATATGATGGAAGTCCATAAAATCACCAAGAGAAAAAAAATCTCAGTTTAGACACATGAGAGTTTGTGCTAGCACATGGGAAGTAATGTTTAATTGGAGCTATTTTAGCATGTGGGTAAGGCTTAAGCTACATGAAACCCTCTGGGAAAGGATTGCTGTTGATAACTGGCCAGCTTCTACTGTGGAGCAATCCAGCTTTGAGAGATTAATGAGTGTGCTAAAGCATTGGTAATGGTTTCTTTCTGAGAATTTATTTTCAGACACCTTGATCTCTTGTCATATTTTTTAAAATGTGAGAAGTAATACTGATGCCATAGGCAGAAAACAGCTATCTCCTTACTGCAGTATGTACAACCAGAATAATGCTCATGAGAGCTTTACAAAGATCAGCATTTCTTTCGATGAGGATGTCCAAGCTCAAGCATGTAGTACACTACCATGTCACAAGTTTAAAGGAGGGCTGGCTGAGGCAACGTCTGCATGGCTGTCTAAGATAATGCAGCCAACTTGGCTAGAAGCTTTCTCTGGGCAGCCTGTGGGTTATAAGCAAAATAGTGAGGCATCTCTCAGGTTAAGAGAAAAGGATAGGCTCAGAAAATTCTCTTAAAACATACTTTGTCTCTGAAATGCTGAGATATCACTATTGTAGAGCTATTGATCAAGTTCACAAAGCAGATACTTCTACCACTAAATGCTGAGTAATTAGAGAGGTGCCCTACAAACCTTGTGAAAAATAAACCCTTACAACTGAGAATTGCTAAGTGTAAAAGACAGGTGTTCCCACAACGGTACCACTCCAAAGACAGTCAAACAGTGAATTGGAGGCTGAAGAGAGGCTAAAAAAACCCATGTTGGAGTCAAAAAGGCATTAAGAGTAGAGACAGGTGATAACTGCATGCCAGCCGTTCCCTGATAACCCTCCTCAAGGGACCACAAACAAGTTTGCACTAATCTGCCTTAAAACTGACACATAGAGAGCGTGGAGTGTCCTTTTCTTGAGGTTCCCAAACCTGCCTGGACCTGTTCTAATGTGTCTCCTGATCCAGGGGAACCTGCTTTAGCAGGGAGTTGGGCTGAATGAGCCCTGGAGGGCCCTTCCAACCTCCACTACTCAAGGATTCTGAAATTCTGTGGGAGAATGTATCTCCATGTTCTGGACAAATTGTACTGTACAGGTATTATATATCATCTGACTTCATAGATTGTGATTGTTATGGTCAGGGCATTTATATTTTAGGCAAGGGCATTTTGTCAATGGTTTTCAAATTAACTGAATAATAATTTTTTAAAAGCCCTCAAGATGTTGAGAAACAAAACAGGATCATTCCCTTCTGTATTATGCATAATAAAATTTAAATCTTTGTTTCATAGTCAGGAATTAGATACCTTATGCCCATTATTCTGTTGAAGCTTTTGAGAAGTCGGTGTTAAGGGGATAGGGGAGAGGGGACAGCATCCCAGCTGCATCCCCTGTAATATGGTGTTTATAGCAATAAGATTCTACACAAGATGAATAAAAGATAATTCCGTGCATATGTCACTTCTGGATATGATAAAAGCTTGATTTGATGTTTATTTGAAGAAGACTCCTGGTGATTGTCTATTGTCATAGCATTAGATGGGAAGAGAGAGAATGAGTGACTCTGTGAATGTGACTGCAGTAACAAGGAGACCCTGCAGTCATGTCTTGTTAATTTACCAAGGAGAATGTCACATTTACATTTCAAATTATCCCACTGCACAGCTCCCAACTTGCTAGGATTATCCTGAGTTTCAAACCATCCAGATTCTGGTTTCATTGTTTACCCAGATTATGCTAATCCTTCACTCTCCCTCTCTGCTACCCCACCAGAAATGAGAAAGAAAGAGCCCTCTCCCGAAAATGTAACATTAAAGAGAATTGCCAATCCTGCTCAGCAATCATGAGATGATTCCTCCAAAAGAGCAAGGTGAAATGTCATTTTTATTATTCCTCTGCTTCTCCCTCCCCCCACCCAACTCCTTGCAGGTAGATATCAGGAGTAAATTTTCAGTGTAATGTGCAGGGATTTAGCCATGTGGATCCTATTACTGCTGTTAATTAGAACACATTAGCAAAGCCAGCTAAAAATGTGCATCCTTTAATGTTTATCTACCTGCTCTCACTTCTCATCCATATCCTGGGCCTTATTCTGATCTCTTACTGGTATTTAGTGGCAATGATCTGTGGGAAGTTTTCCTTACTTACATGAAAGCAATAAGACTGGAATTTTCTCTCTCCCATCTGTGACATTTATGCAGATGCCACATTGTCTTCTCCATTATTCTGCTTGTTGTCTATCAGGACTTCTTCAACATAAATTATCAGATTTGACACTTTCTGAGGAATGTAAAGGTGCATGAGTCCATGGGACTCGGTGAGATGTACCTGTGGGTCCTGAGGGAAGTGATGGATGAAAAGGCTCAGACACTATTCATGGTATTTGAGAAGCTGTGGCAGTCTGCTCAGGTTCCCAGGGATTGGGAAAGGGGAAACACAACCCCATTTTAAAAAGGGAACAAAGGAAGACCAGGGGAACTACAGGCAGGCAGTCTCACCTCAGTGCCTGGCAGGATCATGGAGCAGATCCTCCTGGAAACTATGCTAAGGCACATGGAAAATAAGCCTCATTTTCCACATCCATTTTCTACTTACTTTCTTATACAGCAATGTATAAAAGAAACTTGGTTCTACAACTACTGTTTCGTTGAATTTCAGGTCATGAGTTAAATGGGAAGGTGCTCACTGACTTTTCACAGATTTTAACCCTGTGAAAATAAAGCATTGATTTATTTATTTGGCTTTTTATGGAAACATATCCAGTTCCCATCACATAAGAAGGGCTTTTTGCTGAGGTTGTCCTTCCAGAAATCTCTTTGACCCTAGGCTCCCTCTTCCTGTCCCTGTGGCTTCAGCATGTGCCCTGATTCTGCTCTTTTGTACCACTGCAACACTCAGTTGGACCCAGCTAAAATGGAGTTGTGCCAGCACTGGATGCATTTGAAAATCCTGTCCATCATGGGGGTTTCTCTGAGACTCCAAAGATAACCTGTGCCTTTACCTGCCACCCAAGGAGCACCAACTGACCAAGGGCAACACTCTGTATCTGCCTCAGCCCTGAAGTCGGAGGAGGGGTGAACATCCACCACTGTTTTCCTTTAACTTCTGCTCCCAGGGCTTTGTACTAATTAATTTTTACAGCACCCTTTATAAGTGAGGGAAAGAATGCCATGGCTTGACTGCAGATGGAGGGGGGAAAGGAGCCTGATCAAATGACTCGGTGACAGCATCAGTCTATGGCAATCAAGACAACAGGCTACAACTTCAGCATCTGTCCTTTTTGTTGATACTTATTAATGCTTCAGTGAAAAGGGCGGGGAGGGAAAGGAATCTGTATACTTTTTTACCACTTCTGTGGTAACTCCTCCATGGGAAGCCCTGTCCATTTACCTTTTCACCAGGTCAGAGGCAAGAGAGCCAATGTGATGGCTTAGGTGACGACAACATTTTGTGCTCAGAGCCAACTTTGCCTGCTTTCGAACACAGCAAAATCAACAGTCTTCGGTAGCTGCTGCTCATTGTTTACCAGTAATAGATAAATATCACCTTCAATGATTGTTGTGCTTCAAAACTTTTGATTGAGTCTGCAGGAGTCAGTGCATTCACAACAACTCTGGGCAAGGTGTGAAGGTGAGAGCAGGGAGCAAATAAACTTTACAGAGGTCATTTTTAGCGCTCCATTCTTTCTCCTTGGTTCTGTGTCAGCACAGGTAGTTTTACGATGCTGCTTTTCAGCTGCCTGCTGAAATTTGAGCATTTAATTTCTCTCTTGCAAACTGTCACATTAGCCTGGTGAGACAGAGCTAAATGGTGCTCAGATGGAACTGTAGGAGCTCAGGAAATTCACAGCATTAATGACCCAAGAAAGAAAATTATTGAAAAAATGCCTCACCCTGTAAGAGCCCATTCAGGCTGTTTAAATAGAAATGCTGCAGTCAGAAATACTTCAGACTTAATCCTGGAGTGGTTCAAGGCTGTAAATGCAGTCCAAAGTAAGACTTAATAACCTGTTCTGTCCTGGGCTTCTTGTGTGGCAGGGCTCAGAAAGCTGAGGGCAACCAGCCCAAGGCCATTTTCCTTAGGGAGAAGACAACACAAAGCAGTGTGTAACCATGATGGTGGTTATGGACAGGGAGTCTCTGCAGCACCAGCCAACATATGCTGCTTGCATAAAGCTGCATTGCCACACCTTCCAGCCCTCCTCTGCACTACATTTAGGTAATACTATCAAAACAACAGAGAATGCAAGTTTCACTAGATCCCAAACCATCCCTTAGCTAGCAGTCCTTCATGGAGGTGAAGATAAGCATTACTATTATCCAAGTAATAATTAGCTAATTAATCAGTCTGTCTCCAGGCATGCCTCAAGATCATATTTACAATACCTTGTCAGGCCCATGGAGGATTCGTTCAGCTGAACTTTTCTGAACATCTTCTGAAATGTATTAGAGGCAGAAGGATTCTAGGGATTTAAAAACTCTTAATGTTGATCTCCAGCCTGTCTTCACTGCATTTCAAAGGCTGCACCCCTCAACATCCCTCGCTGTGGCACCAAGCGGGTGGCCAGGCTCACCAAGTGCCCATTGTTTCTCAGCTTCCCCCAGACTGTGGAGCCGAGGACAGAAGCTGGATTAACAGAGTTTTGCTCTTCACTGAAGATTCTCTTGAAATAAGGAAGGGCAGTTGCAGGAGTAACAAGGAAGGGTTCTTTCCTTCCTTCCGAGAAAAATTAGAATATTGCCATAGATTTTTACTAGAAAATTGGCAGAAGTAAGCACTTAGGCTTAGGCCCAGTCTAACTAGACATGTGCCAGTAAGAGACAGGCATTCTCAAAAACCATTATACAATGTATTTTATTTATATAGTTCACTGAAAGCAAAAAGGATAAAACTACCTAATAGGTATGATCATATTTCACATGCCATGAAGGTCACTACAAATGACAATTTATTCATAAATATGTAGAGACTAAGCCCATATTGCAGTAATTTTCTTATATTCACACATGTTGGTTCTCAAATTCAGCTACGCATCACAGGAAATGAGAGATGTTCTTTTCAGGGTGCTTAATTGTTTCTGCAAGCATGTTTACCACAAAGGAGAATTCAGTAGGAAAGTACAACTCCTGGTTTTTTTTTTTTTGTTCCATTTGGCTGCTTATGAGATAAATAATCAGGATACATTTATAGCTTAAGGGACCGATTTGCCTGAGATAGGATAGTTGATTATATTATTCTAAAGAAATAATATGTAGCATCTCAAAATAATTCCAGCTTGTTGTTCTCAGCTCACTAATGTATAATGTTCCTTGCAGAAAGAACAGCTTTAGACCAGCTCCAATCTGACAGTCTGTTTTTTAGTGACACTTCTTTCATTTACTTATAGAAGAGGGCTTTTTCATCTACAAAACATATTTATCTGTTTGTTAATATAACGTTTATTTTCTGCAAATGAAATTCATGTAGTTTAGTTTATTCCTTCCTATTAAGTTTCATATACATAGCAGTGTTTCTGAGAATTTAATTTTCCTAGGCTAGCTGGTGTGCACAATTAAGTATTTTCTATGCTACGGTGAAGAGAACTAGTTATGCTTTTTGAGACTATCAGTTGTAATTATGCAGTTTTAGACTTTTATGATTCCCACCATTATTTAAGTATTTGGCTATGGTTACACAACATGGGTTACCTGAGAGGTAAGAACATATTACCTGCTTTAAGTATGGAGAAGTAGTGAATAAGTTAATGTTCAGTACATATTAGAAATCTATGGAAGAGACAAATGGAAAACTCATTTCTGAAACAGAAGAGGATCATTCATGGGGTATAAGATTTGTTGCTGCCTGTAATAAGAAGAGAATCATTTAATAACAGACTTTGGCTATCACATTTAAAGCATACCATTTTGTAGCCCTAACACAGGAGGGCTGGAGCACCAAACACACAAAAATAGTGATATTACAATCAAACATAACAAGACTCACTATTGGGTTTGTCACATCCTGGGTTTTTTTCTTTTTTAAAAGAATCATGAATACTGTTTGCAAGTCCACCTAAACCAGGTTTTAGAAATAACGAAAACTTAAAATAGAAGAAATCTGTTATGGAATTTCACAGATAATAGGCACAGGTGTGTCTTCATAGTTTTTATAACCAAGGCAAGATGATTATTCAGTACTGACTTATCACTTATGTCTAAATGGTATTTAGTTCCTGTAGTATCTTTAAAGGCTTTTGAACTCTGTTGTGCTCTTAAACTGTATACTTTCAAGGAAAAAATATAAATAAAATCATCTCTAATCTGCTCAATAGTTCTGTACAGCCTTACCTAGAGATGCCTAGCACTACTGAATTCTTTAACTTTACTGACTCAGTGCCTTTAAGACAACGTGTATCTCTGAAAGAAAGCCTTTAAACTGAAGTGAATTTCCTTGAATTATTCCTAGTAAAAAAAGTACTCACTGATTCTTTCCCACCTGCTTCATCCTTGTTCCCTTCAGCCTTAAAAGGAAGTGTCACTGAAGTTGTATACGCATTTTTCCTGTGATTGGGAGCAACCTGACTGCATGCAATTTTAGCTTTTTTAATTACAAATATCTAGTACTAATTACTGTCTTCAATCAAGAATCTCAGTGATTCTGATGTACTCATTCAAGTCAGAGAGACAGAGCCCACAGTGCTTAGCTATGTACCACAATTTGCCTTTCCAAAAATTAAATGCGAGAACCCTGCATCTTCAATAAACATATCATTGCCAAAACTGAAGAGCGTTCAGTCTGTTTCAAACATTTCTCTCCCTGTGGAGTGTGATCCAGTACCAGCTTCCCCTGGCTGGGGAATTTTTGGTGGTGGCTCACTAGCTGCTGCCTCTACTTACCTTCCACAGAAACAAATCTGCCAGGCAGAATGCCAAGATCCAGAACAGGTCAGCCTCTGAGCACCCCTTAAATACCATGCTGCCAGCCAAAGTTTACTGGAAAGAGGCCAGCTGACACCAATTACATGTAGGTGGGACAGATTTAATGTCTTCATGACTAATAGCTTTAGGCAGGGATTTTCTGGGCATTGAATCAAGCTTTGGTAATGAAGAGAAGTCACTGCCACCATATGCAAAGCCATAAACTAGCAGAAAGGCATCCTACCCATTCAAATGGGTGGTGTTGGCTTGTTTGGGGGTTGGTTTTTTTTTAATGTAGAGGAGTAAGTCTCTCTCTCTCTATGCCTTGCTTGCTAACATGAATCAGACACTGGCTTGGAATAATATACCTGAGCTCAGCTTTTCACAGAAACCTCTGTGTTTATGGCTGATGTGTACTAGAGATGATATGGTAATACACACCTCCAGTAACAGCAAACATGTTGTCATTGGCTAAATTCCATTTATACTGGTGGTCTGCAGCAAGACATCATTCCAGCATCCAAACTCCAAAACATCCAAAAATAACCAGTGTGAAATATTTCCTAAAGGTGATTATAGTGCTGGTAAAGGGGTGACAAGGACAGGCAGCAGCTGCTGATCAGCACAGCCTGGGACACAGGTGCATTTTCAGCTTAAGTCTTGATGATGGTTTGATTATGTGTAGGCTGCTTGTTGGTTTTGCAATCTCTTTACAAGGTGAACGTGACCTTAGATATGTGTTGTTTGTGAATAGAACATCCTTAAAAGGATTTCCCAAACATATGCAGCATTCATTTTTCCCCCATGGAGGAATCAACCCACTTCAAAACTCTCACAGCCCAACTCACATCTGGTGTTGTAGCTTAATGACTTCTAGAGAATTAAGCTAGTTTGCACATAAAAAAAACTTTCCTTTTCCCTGTTTCTCTGCTCTCCCAGAACAACCTCAAAACATTTTATTTGATTGCTCAAAAAGAGTCAGCATTAATGCAATACATACTGAAGATACTCCACTTTTTGAGTTCCCAATAGGAACATGATTTGCCAGAGACAGTGATTCCTTGGCTGCAGCTCCTTTCTCATGTGGGGCTGCTCTGCAGCCCACAGGCTCCAGCATGTCCTGCGCCATGGCCGCCTTCTCACACAGTCTCTCGCCCATCCGGGTGCACTCATCCGGAGCTGCTGGTGGCTCTCAGTCCTGCCATTGCCCTCCATGGGTTGCAGGGACACAGCCTGTGTTCTCACCATGGGTTGCAAAGGGGTCTCTGGTGCTCCTCCTTCCTTCCCCCTGCTCTAACTGTGGGGTCTGTGTGGTCACCTCCATCTTCTACCACTATTACACCTCCTCCGAGCACTTCAAATTCCCATCCTTAAATAGTGATGGCAGAGGCGCGAGATTGGCTCAGCCAGGCTGGAGGTGGCTCTGAACCCAAGAGCCAGGGGAAAGTCTGAGAACTCTTTACTGGGTCTTCACTGCAACCCCCTCTCCCTGTTACGAAGTAAAAGCAGCTCCTGCCTAAACCATGGGACTTCTTTATCTCACTGAAAATGTGATGATTTGGGTCTTTTTCTTTTCATTTTTATCAATATTTTTTCCACCCAGGCTTTCTATGAGAAAATATACACACAGAAAAACACATCCATTTGCATTACAAACATTTTTCCAGTGACAGAAGACAGCACTGCTTTTGCTTTCCTTCTGATGCTTTCAGTCTTTCCTTTTAGGCTATAATCTTCCTCTGCACTTTTAAAAGGGAGAATCTGCACATAAAGGAGCCTCCAGGCTTTTACAAAGAGCAATCAAAATTCTCTGCTCTTTATGGATTTGAAAAATGGTTTCACTGATAGAAAATGTGGGCAGCTGTTGGTCAAGAATCACATATCCTTTTGCAATTTTTTCTAAAACAGCATAAATTTCTGAATGAATGAGAATTTTCATTAAATGATGAATTCTGCCAGTGTTGGCTTGAACATAGATTTGTAGTTTTGTCCCTGATGTGAAATATTAATTTGGCTACCTTCACCTTCTGAGCTGTCCAGCTTTACTTAGAGTGTTGCATTCTCTCTGATCATTTTCCAGAATATCTGAGGTTTTATTAGAAACAGTAAATGTGGAGGAGTGTGAGGAGATTCCAGTTAAGAAGTCTTATGGTCTATTACTTGTATCTTAGCCAAGATGCTTCCATTGACTTCTCTTTCATGTATTGTTTTCTGTTACATGTGATCTATTTAGTATTACAAAACTATAGGAAAGCTCCTGGTTATGATCCAACAGGTCTTGCTTGAATTTTATTTAAGTTTTCAAAATCAGCTTCAACAGCTGGAATAATTATTGACCCAAAGTTTTCAATCTGACTAGTTTGAGAGAACAGATAATTGTCACAGAAATAAAAAAGACTTCTGCCTGTTATGGATTGTCAGCTGAGTCCTTTCAGGTGATTAATAATACACTTGTTCTCTTGAACATTTTGACATATTTTGCAATAGCATAGTTCCGGCAAATATTTCCATCTCCCATGTTTAAACACAAGACTGAGAGAAAAAGTGTAGGGAAAAGCTAATATGCTAGGAAAATTAATTCTATTCCCTGGTTAGTTTTTTCTGAGTTGAGTTCAGAAAAAAAAAAGGGGAAAAAGTAAAGATCTGCCATTCTGTGACATTCCTGATGAGCCCACAAAGTGTGAGAGATCATAAATAAATATTAAAACAATAAGGAGATGCAAAGTTTGTCAGTCAAAGGCTTTTGGCACTGCCTGTAGTATTGCACTGAATATATTTCTCTGTCATCTGCTATGGAACATTGTTAGAGAATAATAATGGATAAGTTAATCCCAGAAACAAAAGTAGTGAGTTTTATTGGGAAAACAAAAAAAGATCAAAAAAACTCTGAGGCAAAGAACTTCACAGGATTATTAACCAGAACTACTGATAACACAGGCTAGGAAAACCTTGTAAGAACCTCTACGATCTAGGCAAAAAATAACAGGCTGCTGCTGAATGACTGAATTCTCCTGGATTCTATGTTTTTTTCCTGTGAACATGAGCTTTAGCTAATCCATGTGTTGTTCAGGGTCCATTAGTGAAATCTGTCTCCAATTCTGGCATTTAATGGCCTAGTATTTTTTTTCTTGTTGAGTACAAAGGAAGTTTGTCCATTGGTTCTGACCATCTATTTGCAGGACTTGTTCTGACTACTCCAGAATAATGTAAACATGTTGCTTTTTCTGTTTATCCGGGTTTTACCAAAACATGCCTTGCTGCATCTTAAGGAAATGTGAGTCTATTAGCAAGTAGTGAAGTTAATCAGTTCTTGACTTTTGCTATAGTTGCATCTCTTGTGTCCACTTTCACCTGGTCCACCTTGAAATGCCAGCAAATCCCTGTGGATTTATTGTACTCCTAAACATTCACCAGCCCTCATGTAAGAAAAAATTTACTATTTCTTAGGGAGAGATTCTTAATGGGACAGAGAGGTGCAGATCTTAAAGTCAGTGGAAACAGTCACTTGTAGCAAGCAATTTGGCATAGTTCTTGCTCTTTAAAGGAAAATATGATGCTGCCTGGGGTTTCCCCTATATAAATAGAGTATCTAAAAGATTTGAGACTGGCTTGATCCTGAATATTAGTGCCTGGCTCACCAACAATCATCTCACCACTCTGGAGCTTTAAAATGGTGGGTAGCTGACAAATGAGAGCATTTGGTGTATACAACAGCAACAACTGAAGTTGTTCAGTTGTACTAGTTGATGTTGAGAAAACCTTTAAGATCCTCACGTGAAAGATGCTGAACAACCATGAAGTGTGGTTATATGAGATAAGAAATAATATTAGCGTTATAAAAGCAAAATGAACTACTTTGCTTGCTACTCTTTACAGTATAATTCAGAGTGCAAGCAATGTCTTGATCTCAATCTAGGGCTTGGCTGTAATCCCCTTGCATAGAAGAAGACACATTTTCTGTGACTACTGTTGACTAATGTCTAGAGCAGTCTTTTCTATGGGCAAAAATCTTCCAGGGTCTCAGTGTGGGATTCAATAATGCCTTAGGATGCTCTGTCATTTGGTCATATCAAAAAGGTTCATTGGCAAATCCCTGACAGCGAATATGAGTATCTTCATGCATAATGAACAAAATTTGGGCTCATTTTCAGAGACAGGTATGTAATATTCTTCATTAGTATTATACTGGAGCACTTCCACTGCGAAGTGTGTTAGGGCAGAAAGTTGCTTTGGATATTCAGAAGCTCAGTATCCACCATTCATCATCTGTAATTACCCACACTTTTGTTACCACTGCAGCCAAGTGCAATATACAACCAAACATTTCTGTGTATATCTAGTTAGGAGGGAAAAAAAGTTCATAAAATAGATTCAGTAATAACAACAACATCATGTCTAAATTATAGTGACAAGAATTACTTTGTAACACTTTAGAAACCTATAACCCACCAGGAGCTTAAAGGTCTATTATGGTTAATGAGGCTAGTAGATGTTGTACCATTACAGGAACAAATGAACAGATATATGAATCACAAGAACAGATTGCAGTCTTAATAATTTTTCTAATCTAAACTGAACCAATACTCCTGTATAGAACATCTATCTGAATGAAACTTAAAGTGCTGGCTTAGGTGTTAAATTATAGGACAATAGCTAGACACCTACCAAGTATTACAGGACAATTAACAGATGAAATCCTCCTCAGGGGTAGTTCCAATGTGTCTTGAAAAATGCTCAGTAGAAGTACTGATGATGGCTGCTTCTGGCTCCATTTTTACAAGTGAAATTATTTTTAAAAGGGTTAAAATTAATTTGTTCTGCCCCTTATTGTTCACTTGTTGGAAACGTTAATGCTGTGTGACTGAAACTCTCTTCTCCACAGTGTTTTGAGACTAAAATAACCTGAGTGTAGTTAACGGTTCAAAAGAATTGTTGTTGGCCTCAGCACACTCCAAAAAAATAATTCCATCTTGCCTTACTTAGCTAAGCCTTGTCCTGCCAAGTGAGGAACACCTGGCGTTTCTGCTGTCGAAGGCCAGCATCGCACTCTACAGACTCAGAATCCCAGAATCCCCAAGTGGCGGGGGTCGGAAGGGCCCTCCAGAGCTCATCCAGCCCAATCCACTGCTAAAGCAGGTTCCCCTCCATCAGGCCACACTCAAACATGTCCAGGTGGGTTTGGAAACCTCCAAAGAAGGAGACTCCACACCCTCACCTAAACACCAAAGTTGTTTCTCCTCCTATTTCAGTGGTACTTCCTGTGTTCCTAATGTGGCTGCACAGAGTTGGCAGAGGGACAGTGAGAGATCCTCGTGAAGCCAGCACAAGAGCTGTCGACTTTTTGGGAGCTATTTTATTAATTTATTATTTTAATATTTTATTATATTTTGTCTAAAGCTCAGTCTCCTTCAGTTCAGAGCTCAGTACAGCCACAGAATTTTATCAAGAATGCACATTATTTAGTATATAGTTGCTTTAATTAGTGCTATTCATGTTGATAAGAAGATTGCACCATTTCTATTATCCTGCCTGTCCAAGATTGCTAATGGATGTTAATTATATGACTCGTTTTCAATTGTGGGCCTTCTGTAGGACTGTAAAGGGCTAACCAGGTCTTCCTCTTGCATTTTCCCATTTGCCTATTGAATAATTTCAAGGGTTTGTGCAATATATTTGCTTGAAATGGGAGTTCTTGCACAACAAGGGAGCTGGAAGTAAGATCCTGGCCTTACATTTGGTTCATTTAAGGAGCTAAAAGAGCAGGTGACATGCATTCAGTTGTATTTTAGAAGTTATATGTAGTTCTCTTGTCTGTGGTTAAAAACAATATTTGTAGAAGCAGAGACAATGCAAAGAAGAAAATAAAAACGACACTATGCAAGGATTATATCCTAACACATAAGAGAGGGAGTGATTGACGAAACAAAATTAATTCTCTCTGCAGGAATAAGAACTCAGGGGAATATGAACATAGTCTATAAATATTTCCAAGGAGATAATACAAATGAAAGAAGGGGATTATTAATGTTATCACAAGATGGCTGTAAAAGAAGCCATGTCCTAAATGTAAGACAGGAAAAGTACCTAACAGCAAAGATAACGAATAATTAGGAATAGTCAATCTGTATGGGTTTACAAAACTTTCTGGGTAATATCTTCGGTTCACAGGGTATCACAAAACCAGCTTAAGCATGTCAACAACCCTACCTTCTCCTGTCAGATTAAAAGCTATTTCACCAAGGAGACCTCAATTTAAAAAATCTCTCTTCTACCTACAGAGTAGCCTGTGGCTCCTGCAGAGACTGGAAGCTGAACCAGGCTGACACAGGTGCCCTACAGTTAAAGCCGCCTAAATACTTGTACAAGCTGGTGGTGGCTTTTCCAGGAAGGAGGCAATTCTTCTGAAAGCTTGGTGCTGAGCCACAAGAGTTCCTGTAAATGTGCATCCACCATCCACATCAGTGCTTTTAAAACACTATTTATTTCCATTTCCTCAAAAAAAAAATAGGTCTCTTCTAGTAACCTTCCTTTTTAATGTGTTTCAAGACACTCCTTTGTATTCAGCCTCAAAAATTCTTATGTGCCTTTCACCCCAGACTGGCCAACAAAACTGACTATGAGAAATCAGAATTGGTGTCATGACATTCTGCTTTTGTAACAGCACTTTCACTGCCATTAATTGAGCCGGACAGGGCAGATCTAATCCCTTCCTGAAGTCTGGGAAAAAAAACTTCAGTGGGAGTTGCAGCCAACAAGTAGCATTGACAGCAACACCAAGGGCATTTGTTCACAACCTTAGCTGAGTCAAACTCTGATTTCATAAAAAGGCAGTAAAAAAACCCAAAAGCTGCTTTGGGTACTTTGAGGATGAGAGTATATGTTTGTAGTACAAGCATGTTAAAAGTTTAAATGTTTAAATACCTGCTGCAAGAAAACAAATTTACTGTAGTACAAAAGGATTTTCCTATTAAATTACTGTTTTTAAAAAGAATCTAAAATCTTTAACTCTTGGAGGAAGCTGCATTGATGCTTTGTGTCCATGGTGAAATAGCTAATGATGAAAAGTCTCTCTCGGGCAAGATGGTGGTGCAGTACTTTCAGTAGTAACTCAGTGTCAGTCAAGTTATGTGCTGTTACTTTTGCTATCAATCTCTTTTCAATCACTTTTGAGTGCAAGATCACCTACGCTGTCCACCTTCAGGGACTCGGATTTCTTCTTTATAATAAGAAAAATAAATAGTACAGAGATGAAACTATTTAATGAGTATGAACTTGAACTCCTATTTTGTCATACTCTAGTCTCTAGACTTCTGTTGCTTTGTTTCTGTTAAATATTTCTGCTGTGCTGTTGGAAATGAGAGTGTTTACAGATTTTCTTTCTTTTAAATAAAACCTTTTAAAGAGCATCCTACATCTTCGCCACATATGCAATAATAATAATGCCTTGACTAGTAATAGTGCTGAGGGAGGAAAGGCTGTGAAAGGTGAATGTTAAAAAACAGCAGTATGATTTAAAGACACGTTTAAAAAATGCCTCCTGGTTCCCAAGTTCCCCTCTTTCCTTTTTGTCTTTTTCACCTGCATGAATGACTCGATGTTAAATCCTTAGGAAGCGTAGCGTGTGCAAAATAGCAAGTGTCAATTGCAACACTGATGTATTTGATAGCTAATGTATTAAATGTATTGTCAAATAATAATATCTTTCTCTGATGTAATGCATATGATCCTAAAGAACTGCAGAGTATTTTGCTAGTTTGATATATAATACGAGTTGGTGAAGCATGACACAAAGAGGTGGTTGGTACTGGTTTGAAATAGTCAAATAATACAAACATGCACAGTTTCCTTCATTGTCATTTCACTACAACTGTTAGAAAAAGCCTATCTCAGGAATATTTCAGAAAATTGTAAGTAATTGTATGAGAATCTTTCTAACCCATCAAATAAAGCCAGATGTATCGGTAATTTTGACTCAAACAGTACAGGGCTCAGCATGTGTCACAACATCTTTTCTCAAATTCCTTTTTAAGTGTAACAGTGTCATGACATTACACTTGTTGTTCCTGCATGTTCCAGAGTTCAGAAGCAAATGCCAGCAAGTCACAATTCTCCCCTTTCAAAAAGGACTAAAAAATCCTGCTTTCTAGCCCACCAAGGCAGCAAGACAACGGCTTTCAGTCATGTCATTTTTATGGTTAGGAAACCTATCGCCAGCCCTGGGCTCCATCTGGATGACTTGGGTAATTGTTCCCCTCTGAGGAACGAGGAAGGACATATTTTCTGTCAGAGAGATTTTAAAAGGGATGGTGAGTCCTTGAAGCTGCTTGAGGGGCTGGCATAGTTCATCCCTTGGCATATCGATGCATTCTGGAAAGACAGAGATAAGTAAATGGAGAGATGACTGTCCAGCAATCATCCATGAGGTAGTAGCTGTTTTACAGTGCACAGACAGATGATGCTGAGGAGTTTAGGGCAAGAAGTGAGAAGGACCTTACATCCAACCAGAAGAAGAAAGAGGCAATTGAAGATTTTTGATGCAGAGAGGTGTGACATGCTGGCATGCATCTTTCCTTGCCTCTGCTGAAGATTTAATTGTGTAGAGAGTAACTTGTCCCTTGCTGAACACGTGGCGTTAGGAGCCCCATCACATGAGGGAACATGTGATGACTGAAGACACCATTAATTCTTGGGATCTGATCATTTCCCTTGCCCAGAAAGGATGCAGTTCACCAGACCCCAATCACTGTGCTGCCCTGACATGATGATTCTTGAATTAAATACTTGCTGTAATTATATGCAGAGCCACATCAAATCCACAGTGGCTGCAATTTTGGCAATTAGTGTCAAAGAGGGACCATGTGATAAGAATATTTTCTCACAAGGAGGATGAAGCCACAGTCTCTGAAGACCAGGCTTAAGATTCCCCAGTTTTACTTATCAAAGCATGCTAGTCACAGTTTACCAGCACCACATAGGTAGCACCAATCACTACTCCACTTGCTTATCCAGCTGGATGCTGCTTCAGAACAGTATTGCGTACCAGCTTCAGTATCACCTGAACACAAATGAGCTGCAAAATGATTTTCCAGTACTGCTTTGTGTGTGGCAGTAATGCCCATTAAGTGCAGCCTTGTGAAAATTTGCATGCATTTCATTGATAACAATGTGCTTTTCAGGCAGTAAATTTCTGCTGGAGTTAATTACTACCCCTCCGAGGTGGTTAATAAAGGTAATCAAATGGGCTTTTCCAGCGTGGTACCAACGCAGGAATGTGATAGCCGCTCATAACCTGTGTGCTTCATACTCCTGCTCAATTAAATATTCCTCAAATGGTTAGTATTTAACAGCTTGTGATGTTTAAATTCTGTCTGATCCATCTTCTGATGCTTATCACTCATTAAAAGAAAACACACACACACACACACACACAAAACAAATCCAAACAAAACCAAAACTGCAGCTCTTAAGAAGAGAGTGCTCTGTGGAGAGTAACACTCAGCCTTGATCCAAACTGGAGTATCGCAGCTTGGGATTTTCCAAGTGGGAGACTTCAAAATAGCCCTGAAGAAACAAACAAACAAATGTCTGACAGTAAATTCTAGGGGCATAAATGACAGCGTGAGTTAATGAACGAAATGACCTTTTCAAATTCCAATACAAAGGTCTGTAAAGCTGCAAAAACCCTGTACATTTTGTGATCAGTATGTGAAGGCTGTTTCCATAGGCATGTTTACACATAGTTTTCCTACTGAAGGCTCCCAGTTGTGGCATTCTGTAGCTGTAAGCCATATTTATGTGCAGTTCTGCTAATCCCTGGTCCCAGGGCTGCCTGAAGTCTGTAGAAACACTTTGTCTCTGTAGACAAGTCCCTGTAAATCTCTCCTTGTCGAAGGATTTAGTTCACTGATTGTCAGCCATGAGATACTTCATAAAACAATTCACAGAAGAATACAGCTTTCTCCTTGTGCCTTTTACTGGCTAGGTTGTTACACTAGATAACCTTTTAATGACTGTGTTCCGTTCTAGCTTGACTCCAGAGATAGAAAGAAAAAAAAGAAAGAAAGAAAGAAAAGCTTCTTCCTTAATTCAGTGTTATTTTTCACACAGTGTCTGCTGCAGCAAGTTAGCCGAGATTGATTTGGGCTGGTTTCATTGGTTGGGTTGGGGTTTCATTCTGAAATACCGTCTGCTGTGTTAGAAACCAACATGCAGCTCCCAGAGGGAACTGTGTGAGTTTGGGAATTGTCAGGTTCATAGCTCCAGTACCCAGCAATTTTTGGTTTCTCAAAACACATTCGCTCCTCAGCCTAAGCAGGTCCACTTCAGAGAAAGCAAGCGATGCCAGGAAAATCAAATACCTGGCACCGAGATGGGAACTGAACAGTTTTTGTAGCAGAAATTGGATGCAGTTTTTGCTAAAGAGGAAGCTGGAGGCAGTGGTGATGGGATGATGTGTAAGAAGGGCATTCAGCGTGGCTGCCTTGTCCCAGAGTCTGTCACGGAGGACTGCAAAGCCCAGGCTTTCCCTCAGCATTGCTGAGCATTGGTCCGTATTTGCATGGTCCAAAGCAACACCAACAGATCTAAGGATCACATGTGGTCTTGCCAAATAACTGGAAACCTGAGCTGCTGTGCTGGACTTTTGTCACTCCAACAGCACTGCAGCACAAGACCCATTAACAGGAGTGTCTGCCTAATGATTTAAAACTGATGAGTATGATGGATGCGAGGCAGTGTGTACTACAATTAACTTTCTACATTCACTTGGCTTAGGTGATGAGAGCAACTGGATGGTGATCATTCCCCCGAAGGAGTGAATGATTCATATGGTTTAATATGGATTAATTTATATGTAAATCACTTGGTAATATTGCAGCTTCTGCTTGAAAATCTGTCTGCATTCAAGAAAGGAAAGCACGTTTTTTTTGACTACCAGAAGCTTTATATTATAAGACTGTGTCAATTCTGTTTTAAAAATCTATCATGGAACTCCAGAGGTTCACTTTTTCTAACTCATGAGAGCAGAGACATTCTCAGTGTCTGATCTGAGCCCCTCATCTCGCCCCCCTGCTTGATGAATGCTTTCCTATGGAGGCAAGACTTGACAATCAATCAGCAATCCACATTCTTTTATGACTTGCTGAGACTTAAGTTGTTGTTTCGGGACACAGTGATGATTTTTAGCACATAATTCACATTGTGCAGTCTGGCACCAAGGTGACATGGTAGCTTTTGGTTCTCAGACTGGATTAGCCAAGTTCTATGAGAAATTTTTTTATGACGAATCTTTTTACTACTTCCACTCATCACCAGAGACAGTTCTTTTGCATGTGAAAATAATAAATTGGTTTGTTAAAAATTTCAGACATTTTATGTGTGAATACTTGATTAACACTTGTGGTGGTGATAATGTTAGTGATCATTTTATTTTTAAAAAATTATGAAAGCATTACATTCCATTGGGATGAGTATGACCCAAGTTGAATTTATTCACAGGAATATAATATTTTTTTTAATTTTCTTTCTTTTTGTAACTATTCACCAACTTCTAGCTCTTGTGAGAAATAAACCCTTTACTTCCTGCACCATTCTACAAATATCTAAATGGTGTGTGTCCGCAGGCTGGGACATTCCTTTTTTCAGTGGTATCCAGCAACAGGACAAGGGGTAATGGGATGAAGCTGGAACACAAAAAGTTCCATTTAAACATAAGCTCCCTTCCAATCCCTAACATTCTATGATTCTATTATAAGAAAAAGCTATTTCACTGTGAAGGTGACAGAGCCCTGGCACAGGCTGCCCAGGGAGGGTGTGGAGTCTCCTTCCTTGGAGGTCTTCAAGACCCAACTGGGCACATTCCTATGTGACCTGATGTAGGTGGACCTGCTTCTGCAGGGCGGTTGGACTAGATAATCTCTAAAGGTCCCTTCCAACCCCTACCATTCTGTGAGTCTATGGTTCCCAAGAGTGAATTTGTGACAGTATTAAATATTCCTTGCAACAATTGTCTGTTTTCAACCGTGTTAAGTTTATAGGGAGATACTAGGGCTTTTTTTCCAGTTTATTTTTAGTATTTTACAAAGTACAAAGAATTTTCAGACTGTCCTAAAGGGGAATTATTTAGCTAGTCCAGTCTGCTTTTCATGCCACAATTCCACTCTGCCAGAATGCATTATTGATAGAGAATAATGTGAAGATATTATTTAAGGCATCCCACTGAAATATTTCCATAAAACTTTTTTGTTTCAATATTTATTTGAGAACACTGGACAAAAATCACTGGTCAGAAATCTCATTCATTCCCTAAACAAAATTACAGTAGCTATCAGGTTCGATGTGTAGATATTCTTTGTTCCAGTTATAACAGAGAGGTCACTGGATATAGTGGTCCACAGGCCAAGCCCTGACAGTAGCTGATGGTTACCTTCTGCTAACCCCTACCAGCTGCTGAACACTGAAATCTTAATCTCAAGAGTATTGGTCTCCCAGTACTCACACATAGAGTCACTACAGAGCAGAGCCAATAACCTAAACTCTACCTTGAAGTTTAGTAAGGAAATAGTAATCATAGCACCTTTCACAGCACTGGTAGGCACAGTTTTTACCTGCTCTAACCACTAGATTAGAAGCATAAAATGCCTTAAGCTTCCCTTTGTTCAACAAAAAATAAATAATGTATCTCCAGTGCCAACAGATAGACAGAATTTCCCTTTTTCCTTGACTGTACAAGAGGCCTGTAATAGCTACATTCCCAACTCCAGGCATGTGAGCTGTTACAGTGAGCTGTAATAAAACCCAGCTGTTGTCCTTGCATCTGTCCTCAGCATGATGAGAAAGGATGAACTATTTTCAAAGAGCTACTAGGGAGGGCAGATTACAATGCTGGGCCTCCCATAGACTCCCCTGTGCGTGGGGGAGTGTGTATCCTCAGTAGTAAAACTGTGTGACCAGAGGACATTTTCTTGCTCACATTAATACAGCCCCAGTGCTGCTGGTACCACCTGCAGCTGCAGTGTGATGATGATCACCATAATCAGAGTTCAAATCAGCTTTTCTTCCCATTGGGCAGTGAGGTGACATGAGAATTATGTGATTAGGGCTGGGGCTCAGTGATTGTTTTGAGATAAGGGCTCTGGGAAAAGCGAGAAAAATACAGTCTGTAATGCTGGCTGTTCTTACTGGTGGGGTCAAAGGTTTCAGCATTTCCCAGTGCTTTCTTATATCATATCTTCCTCTCTGCTTCTCTGATCAAAAAGTCTGAGGTAGTTTACTGACAAGCAAACTTTATCTGTTCAGTTCAGGTGCTATCTTCAGCTAAACACCATTTTATACCAGTCCTAAGTAACAAGGAAACATTACCTGTGCCAAGAACACGAGTATTTCAAATCTGATTAGATACATAAGTGTCTCTGTGGATTAATTACCAGAATTTCTTCTGCTGGATTTGGCAGAGAGACACTCTCTGACTAGAATCACCAAAAAAAAATTCTTCGCTGTTAATAGTTTAACATCTCTGGAGTAATGTATTTCTACCCCCACACCTCCATTTCTAAATGATTTCAGCCTTACAATGTCATTCTTTCAGTTTTAAAAATGACCAGTCCTTCTGGCCAAGATTGTTCTTAAAGTTCAGAGAGGAAAAGAAGTTGCTCTCCTGTATCTTTTGCTGCTTGCTTCTGCTTACCTGTGAATTATTTCCTTTGATCTAGTAAATGCCTAAGTAAATCTCAGGATCACAGAACCACACAGAAGCCCAGAATCACCAAGTGGTGAGGGTGGGAAGGGCCCTCCAGAGCTCATCCAGCCCAACCCTCTGCTAAAGCAAGTTCCCCTCCATCAGGCCATGTGCAGGTGGGTTTGGGAAACTCCAGAGAAGGAGACTCCACATCCTCCCTGGGCAGCCTGTGCCAGGGCTCCTTCACCTCAACACCAAAGAAGTTTCTCCTTGTGTTTAAGTGGAACATTTTGTGTTCCAGCTTGTGCCCATTACCCCTTGTTCTGTCACTGGCCACCATATAACATAGACCGGCCCCATCTCCTGGGCACCCACCCTTCAGGTATTGAGCAGCATCGATAAGGGCCCCTTTCAGTCTCTTCTCCAGGCAAATCATCCCCAGGTCCCACAGCTTTTCCTCCTCAGAGAGATGCTCCAGTTCCCTCAGCATCTTGGTAGCCCTCTATGGGACTCTCTCCAGCAGTTCCCTGTTTCTGTTGAACTGGAGAGTTCAAAACTGGATGCAGGACTCCAGATGTGGCCTCACCAGGGCAGAGCACAGAGAGAGATAAAGATGAGTTCTCTGTATGGACAGTGAAACAGGAGGACCTAGCCTGTTTTTTTTTTTTTTAGCTTCTAATAGTCCTGGAAAGCCAAAACACCTGGTACTTCTCCTGAGGGTAAGGAGCTGGTGTGGGGCATGGACAGGGCTGAAGAAGCTACCTGTGATGCCTCGAGGCCCACTGCCCAGGCTGATTCTGACAGCCACCGTGGAGAAGGACCACCCCAGCTCTCCACAGGGCTCTCCATCCACAGCCCTTCTCCATCCCTGTCTTCTTGCTCTCAGGACAACAGAAGTTGATTGTGCTAACATCTATAAGCCTCACAGTGTTCCCCAAGTAGACTTACTGCGTGGTAGAAAACGACTCACCTAAAAAGTTTGCAAGGGCCATTTTATGGACCCATCACTGCAAATTTCTGCCTGTCCCTGGAAAGCATCGATCCACACACAAACAAATCCTGCATAAAGTTTGTCTACGTGGTGTTGACATATATGCAATCACTTGCTATCTGGTCTTACTTTTCCCTATAAGCCATTCATTTTCCAGTTTAGGTCTTTGAAAAACAACTTCTGAATAGCTCTACTGCAGAGCAGTTAATGTTGGACTTTTCTGTCATTTAATTTAATGCCACCAAGTCCTTCTTATTTCTCCACCTTTACCTCTCTCGTGCAGACTGAGTGCCTCTCTCTCGCTCACTTTGGTGTTACAGCTTTTGAAATACAGACCATTAAATAGATACTGTCATGGGATTTACTCCTTGCAGTTTGTCCCTGAGGATTGCAGAAATGAATTTTTCAGTTTTATAGCAGCCAGAGTTTGCTGGGCCTCCTGTGCATCCTGTGCTCCCCCTCATTTTTCAGGAGAAGGGCACATAAAGGTTCCATATCATTTTTTCCTTCTTGGATTATTAAAAGTCCACAGAGAAGCTATGCCACTCTAAACTTCAAAGAGTCTTACATTAATGAATAAGACACAGCACATGAATAATGTAGCCTACATGGAACAGAAATAAGGACCAGTGACACTACCGTAAACTATCTGCTAACAGCAGTGTAATAAAAAGAGGCAGAAGCGAAAGGACCTTCTGTGTTTTGTGTCTGATTAAATTGCCTTATGGAAAGAGAGGAGCAAAATATAATGAAGTCATAACTTTGTAGTACACTATGACAAGAAGAAACTATGCTTCTTGAAAGAAAGGCAGATGATGTTAATTTCTAAAGTGGCAAGCCATTTTAGAAGATTTTGTTTCTCACTACTCAACATATATAGGTGCAAGTGCAGGACAGTGTCCCAGTAAAAAGCCTTTTAAAGGTCTAACAAACCGTGTAAATATAGATGCGTGCAATGTCACTGAATCAGCACTTCCTCTTAGCAGTCACAAGGTTGGACAAGTAAACTTAGTTTTTAGTGAGTGCATCCCTGACAACTCCTACTGCATTTTTGGACCCTTATCCTCAGTAGCATAAGTATTGAAATGTTATTGCCATCAATAACATGTATTGTCATTGGTAACAAATAAAACCTACTCTTACAAGGCACCACAAAAGGCAGAATATTTCAAATTGCCTGGTTTTCGTGGTAGGTGCTTTTGCTATGTCTAGCAATGCATGTTTTATATGCATACATCCAAGTATATGTTTTATGAAAGAGTGTAGTAGCCTCAATGTAAATTTGTGTCTTCCCTGCTCTTTCTCATAGGCTAAAGTACATAGCTCACTGTATACTGAAAGTCAAGGCCAATAGTGGTTGTTTGTTTACAGCATGGTGCTTGATGCCTTCTCATGCTTTTTTATATTTGACCCTGGGCCTTGTAAATTTGTTGGGCATCAGACCACCTCTTTGATACGTGTCTTCATCTCCCTCAACATCAAAGAGAAGTTGGCTGTGCAGGGGAGAAAATAGGCTCTCTATTTTGGCAAATACCTCCCTCGCGCTCCCAGGGAAGACTGCAATATATTCTGAGCCCTGTGGATGTTATGAGCTGAGCAACTCTGACAACTGAAATACAACACCCATCTGAGGTGAATTTCATGAAGCCACTGGTGACGCTCATCTTTCAGCTTTGTGGAAACTCACAGAAATACAGAATAGCTCCTGTCTGCCTGACAAGGAATAATTAATAAGCTTGAAAGAGATAAGAGGAGGAGGACAGGCAAGACCAAAGGTGTCTCTCTAAGATCCTCTGTGTCTGAGTGTCTGTGTGAAGGTGGGAAATACTTTGTGCACTCAGACAAAAACAGTCCTGCTTGTAGGCAGCAAATTTGACCTCTAAGAGTTTATAGAGCAGCTCAGCTTCAAAAAACAGATAAAAGCAAGCTTTGCCACAGGAAAGATCAAGCTCAACAAACTAACTGCTGTTATCTGGGGAACAAATATATTGAAAAGGCATTATAACTCTCTTCCCCAAAATTGCTCCCACTATCTACTACTGTGCTGTGCACTTGAGAAGAGTGCACACCTAACCTACCCATTGCGGAGCTCATTACTCAGGTAGTCACAGCACATGCTGTGAGGAAGAGCCTGCCTCTCCTTCTAGCTTCCAGGATTTTGGCCTGGTGGCAGCTCCTGCTTTCTGCCACTTAAGTTTGATTGTCACGGTTTGACGTGACCGTCATTTCTGGCAAGGGGGAAGGGGCTGGAAAGATGGCTCCTCTAAGAAGTTGCTTGAAACTCTCCCCAGCTCTGAGCCAGACCCACTTCTGGGGCTGAGCCAATTAGACGCTTCCATGATCATTTTTTAAGAAGAAGCCGGAAGAGGAGGTTTTTTCCTCCTTCTTCTTCCTGTTTCTTCCTTCTTCTGTCCCCTTCTTCTTCTCTGGCTGCTGGTGGTGCAAGGAGTGGGAAGAGTGAGAGAAACAACCATGCAGACTCCAAGGTCAGTGAGGAAAGAGAGGAGAAGGCGTGCTGGAGCAGACACTCCTCTTCANACAACCCCCACCAGAGAAGTTTGTTAAGGACTGTGTCCCATGGGAGAGACCCCGTGTTGGATCAGGGGAAGAATGCCAGGAGTCGTCTATCATCAAAGAAGAGAGAAGCAGCAGAGCCCATCTATGAGACACTGACCCCATCCCCCATTCCCTGCCAAACCTGAGCTGTTGAGGGGTGAAGAGGCAGAGATATCGGGAGCAGTGAGCTGGGCCTGGGAAGAAAGGAGGGATGGGGGAGGGAGATCTTAAAATTCTGGTTGTAATTTTCTCATCATCCTACTCCCTTTTTGCTTTTGTTCTCTTCTGTTTCTTGTAGGTAGTAGAATAAACTTTCCTACTTTCCTCTCTAAGTTGAGTTATGGAGTCTGGTTTGCCCTGAACTGTAATTGGCAGTGAGCCCTCCCTGCCCTGGTCTTGATCCACAACAACCTTGCTTATCTTTTTACTCCCATTTCACTGGGGCCTCTGCCATCCTAACAAGGGTGGGAGTGAATGGGGACACCAAGCGAGCGATTGTTGTGGTGATTCTTTGCTAGCAGGGCCAAACCACGACATTGATTTAGCTGTCTTGGACATACTAACGCCATGTGATGGCACAGGGAGCACGAGTGTCTGTCCTCAACTCTGGGGCAGCTCTGACCCCCTGAGCTTTCAGGAAGGAGATGAGCCCAGGAAACATCCCTAACCATAGGACTGTTGTTGAGTTTGCTCTCTCCCTTCTCATCTCTTATCTTACCTCCTTTTCCCCTCTCCAAAATCCCCTTCAAAAATACAAAAAGTATGTAGAGGAAGAAAAGGGGAAAAAAAAAAAAGTGATTGATTTTTGAATGATAGAAAACTGTCTTCACATTCAGATCTACTATTTTAAATTAATAAATAGGTAGAGCAAGCCCACCTTCAGCTAATAAGGCTGCTCCAGGAGCTGTTTCATAAACATAACGTTTGCTATTCAGTATGACAAATCTCCCAGGAACTGATGTTGCTCTTCTAAGCCCTATATAAAAAGTTGCTTTATCTGCTTAATAATGCATCTAGATTTAACCGCTCCTTTCCAACAGACAAAATTAAACAGAGTAAATCTGCCTTGGAATATGAGCCTATTATTTATATAGGTCTTCTAACTGTATGTTAAAATACTATTGTGTTCCTTGACACATTGGGTTCCATTTGCATGGAAAGCTAATGCAGTAACTTGGCAATAAAAATGCATGGCTTTCTGAAATGAATGCATTGGGTGAATGAATTCTGCTGGTTCTGTGCAGTCTCAGTGCATTGCTCACATGCCCTTGTTTTTTGCAAGGGTAATACAAATAACCCCATGTTCGGTAGCTCATTTTGCAAGCCTCACAAGGAGTTATAAACCCATGGTGAATTAATCATTCTACAGACACCTTCCTATGCAGAAATCCATTGTTTGATGAGAGTTTTGGGTTTGTTTCGGTTTCTTTTTTTGTATAGCTTTCCTCCTTTTAAGGTGGCATACAGGGTTCAGTCTGTTACAATACCTTCACTGCTTTGCTAGAAAATGTGACAGATCTCAGAAACCTCTTTAAATACGATTTTCTGTGCTTCACAAGCTCTGCTTTCAGTCTACAGAAAGGCTTAAGATATTTCAGCAGCTCTGTTCCAAGCTGTGATTATCCAGGAAACTAGAAACGAGGCACATTTACTGTGTAATGTTCGCTGCATCTCATCTTTTCAGATTCACTGCTTCACTGCCCGTTGAGTTCTTGTGTTTCAACATGTGCCCTCGAGAGCCTTTGAATGAATGAAAAACATTAATGTGGCAGGGCACGCTGATGTGAAGCTTCTGAAAGAGTATTAATGGCCTTGTATGTACATCTCCAGACAAAGTTCTAGCCAACCTAAACAACTCACTTGACTCTCCAGGTGTCAGGGTAAATGGACACTGAATAAAAGACCAAGCAGCTGATATTTGTCTCAGCTGTAACGCTGAAATTGAGTTTAAAGGCTACAAAGCCTGGATCTGTGAAAATCACGTAAGAAAAATCTATCCTGGTTTTACTGTAATAAAACCTTTCTGCAGTAAGGTTTATCCTTTTCCTAAAGGAACAGCTAGCCAGACTCAGAATTTCCTCATTCAGATGTATTCCCTTCAAGAGACAGACCCCAACCTGCAGCTCCACAGAGCTCAACTCTGATGTTTACGCCTCTGTTGCCAAAGTGACCAAGTCATAACTTCTGGGTTCTTTTCCAATACTGTTACAGGTATGGAACAAAGTGGTGTTATACCTCTGATAATATTTCTAACTGCATTTGCATCAATAGGTATATATTGCCTGTGTAGTGAAACTCCCCAGACAGGCACTCTCCAGAGAGGCACAAGAGCTCACTTGTATGAGCACCACAGATACCAGGAGTAATATCTCTGCAGCAACACTATCCTTCCAGAGAAATGTGGCTTACTTTATTAGTTTATTCAAGATTTGCCTTTTACTTTGATGGCTTATTTGAGCTTTGCCCTTCCAATCCATAATTAGCAATTACTTTTCCTTTGTTTTCCTCCTGTTGCTTACCCAGGAGGTGTTTTTAATCCCTTCCCATAGTTACATTTTTTCACTTGCTTTTCCTAAGAAGCCCTATTAAATTAAGCTGTATTAGCAAGCAGATGAAAAAATACACCTGTAACTAAAAGTTATTCTTATCTCCTCCTCAACTCTGTAGTAAGGGATTGTTTTTTTTATCTTCTTCTGCTAAAGAATAATTTGGTTCCTAGATTCTACATGTGCTTCTGATCACAGCCATGAACAAGTGTCAGGCCAAGATATGTCTCTTCTCTCCATTTATTGCCTCAGTTTCATTGCTTATAGTGTTCAAGTGGTTCCTCAGCACATTTAGGAACCGTAGACTGTAGTGTAAGGAGGGAAACCAAATTATGTCATGAAACTGGTCAACAGGCCTCTACAGGTCACTGCAGCCTATCCAGCTTCATCTCTCAAACTGCAGTTTTAGGCAAAGGCAAACAACGTAGGAAGCCAACTGTGTTTCCTGTTGACACAGCTCCTAACTTTGGATGCCTCATCACCTGGAGGCACACACAGAAGTGTGCCCAATGTTCTGCCTTCCCAGGCCACTAACCACCATCACAACCAAGTGCCCATTTTTGGGGACCATTCACAGTCCTCCCCTCATCCACAAACCAGACCTAGCTGTTACCTTAGGATTGTTCCTCACACCAAGTGGAGACTGCATTACCTAATGCACAGCCCAGCTGGATTATGTGCAGTAGCTGCCATGGGTAATACCAGGGGAACTCATCTACAAAGACAAGTCTTTAACAGATTAGAAAGCATGACATCTACCTGCATGCTGAATAGCTCTAAGAGATCTAAAGATTTTCCACCCCAAATTATCATCTATCTTTCCTTCCTCTTTCCTCCCTCCTTCCCTAAATGCCTTCACTAGAGCTACACTTTCCTTAAATATTGCTGTTAAATACAGAATAAGCTGTTCTCCCTACTATAAAGGGAACAGCCATCCCCACAGAAGTAGGTTATGGCTATGGCTTCCCTTACAAAATGGATCTTCTTTGTTGATTAGCAATGTTTTTGCACATTTGGCTGTATCTCAGCACACATCACAGTATAAAGATGGTGCCAGCACAAAGGCTGCAATCCTCCTCAGTTTCATTCTTGCAGAGCCAGATCGCAGTGGAACAGGCAGAGGAATTTCACTGCTCATCTGCCTTTTGGCAGCAGTGCAGCTTCCAAAGAAACACAGTGGTCACTTTCTTCAGCCCACACCAGCACCTCACTCCTCCATGCCTGCCTGAGAGTCTGCTGGGGTGGAAAATTCACAGAGTCGCAGAATCGTTAAGGTGACAGCTACAAAACTTTGGGATCCCTCCAGGGATGGGGACTGTACCATGGCCATGGGCAGCCTGTACCAGGGCTGGACAACCTTTTTGGGGAAGAAATTGTTCCACACCTCCAATCTAAACCTCCCCTGGTGCAACTTGAGGTCATTTCCTCTTATCCTGTAACTTGTCACTTGGGAGCAGAGACCAAATGCCCCCTGGCCACAACCTCCTGCCAGGGAGCTGCTGAGAGTGAGGAGGTCTCCTTCAGCCTCACATGGAGTCTGGGAGCTTAATGTTTTGGAATAAAATATGTGGAAATGGTAAATCAGTCCCAGTTTTGTCAGTGGGCTGCATGGGATCAGGACAATCTAGCACTTATTTTTATACTCTTATTTTGGACCATCTAATGGCATTGCCGGAACAGTGAGATGGGCAGTAGTGCAAAATGTATCAGCTGAAAACTGGATGACAGAACCACCAAACCCTCATGTTTATTTTTGATGCTCTTTACTTTTCCACACTACACCCATCAGTGCCTTTTCCCAGTGATGCTTTTCACTGCAGCCCTCCATCTGCTCTACCCACCCACCAGCTCTGTCACAGTCATTGCACCCATCTGTCTTTACGCCATTGTGCCTTTCATTGGACTACATCACATGTAACTGTTTCCCAGTAAGGATTAGGACTGAATTTCAATCATCCAACTATTAGCTTCATACCCATAACTGTAGTTACCAAAACCTCTCTTTTGTGTGACCACCTTCTGATATTAGAACTGGACTTGAGATAATGACTGAAAAAATAGCTAACAGGTACCCTTTACTTTCCTTTGCCTTCCCTTTCCAGTGGTACAGAGTGAGAGAGAAATCTCTGATCTAACTGGTAGCTTTGTGAGAACACCATTTTAGTGGTTTCCACTTCTGTTCATGTTTTGTATCACTGCACAGGAGGCACAAAATGGAAAACTCTAAGGTCTTGATCATGATTATTTAGACAGAAGTTTTTCAGTCATTGTGATACATGGTGGAAAATCACAGCACTCAAGAGCCATGACACAGACAGTTCCTTTGCACCTTTATGTGAAAGAACACTGTACTATAAAGTATCATAAAACATGAAAGAAGCCATCTCTCCTGACACCTACTTGACCCAAACTCTGTGTCTTTTCTGATTCCTTTTTGTGACAGAAAGATTTTGCTGTGATTTTTGTAACGTTTTGTACAATCTGGGAGGGAAAGGAGAGAAATATAATAGCAGAGATGTACATTAGACTCAAAAATCTGTCAACCAACAATCATAGAGTTTCTGTGTGTTTTGAACACTTGTTGAGAATAGCAGACCCTCCATATTTGATTTTTTAAGGAGGCAGAGTCTTAGCTAGTGGCAGGTCTGGCTTCGCTCCAGAGAGGAAAGAATCCTGTGACAAAACAGAATGGTGAGCTGACATGTTTCACTACCCACTTGTGCAGGATAACTACAGAAATATCTTTCCCTGGGGGATCTTCTGAGATCAAGACTTCTCCCTGGTGTCTGTGACTTTCTTTCTGCAATTTGGAGTCTGTAGGGGAGGTCACCCCCATCCTATACCCCTTATGCCTCACCCCTGTAAAAAAATCATTCCATCATCTCAACTGTCTTTCAGGAACATGGCTCCAAACATCCCCTATGATTTACTCCATTTTTTTTTGTTTTGTTTGGAGAGAAGGAAGATGATGAAAGAAAGAATGGGGACACTTCACATGCAGCCCAGTTATTTATGCTGAGCCCTATCCACGTCAGGATGTCTGTCAGCAACTTTTCCATGTCAGCAGAACCATTGACAGTCTAAGAGAGAGGGAGAAAAAACAAGGGCAATAAAACCAGGAAATGTCATCTATAACATTTCCGTTTTATGTGGATGTTGCTTTATAGGACATTTCAATCCCTTCAAAATCAATCCAAGAACTATTCAAAATAATGGAGGAATACAGCTCCATTTCTGGCTGTAAGATAAACGACATGAAAGAAAAGTTATCAAGTAGAAAGAATACAGACTGCATTGGTACTCCAGACATATTGGAACAGAAACAAAAGGGGCTAAGGTATATAGTTATCTCTCAACGACGGATTTTAAGGCAATTGAAGGGGTTCATCAAGTAATAAAATATTTACCTGAAGCAGTTTTCTATTTTCTTAGCAGATAGAGATAATTGAAATAAAAATTCATGAAATAGAGTTTCCTTCTGGTATTTTTCACCGTCATTCCTCAAGAAACAGAAAGGATTGGTGGATAACTACATCTCAAAATTCAAATGAGCCACAGATTGTGGAATAAATAACATGCAGGCCTAGTGTGCAATTATGCTATTGTGGATGCTGATTCAGTTTATAATGGACACGGTTAAACATAATGAGATCAAAAGTTTACACATCAGAAAATGAAACAGAATAAAGCTGTATCATTTGTTGGTCAATTAAATTAGGAGAAGTCACAGCACATTTACTGAGTAGAAGATAGATGAAAGCAGCACAATTGCTCATTGTTAAACTCAGCTCCAAGAATGACATATCGTGTCACAAAACATGTATGTAGGAGACAGACACCAAAACCATGCAACTACGTAACCAAACACAGAGGCTATTCCAAAACTCATTGAGTAGAAATGCCTAATTGGCCTTTAAATTGCACCTCTTGAGCTCTGTCTTATTTCACGAAGGCAGATCCTGCTATCAGACATCACTGGGTTCATTTGTATGCCCCTGTAGCCTGATAATGAGTTGGATGGCTCTGCCCCATTAGCACAAGACAGAGCAGGGGAACCAGCCCATCCCCTGAAGCTGAATGTAAGGCCTTTGGGTATTTGTAAGCCTCTAGACAAACTGAATGCTGAGCAAACATAATAGGAGAGGATTGCTTCAGCAAACCTTGCCCAAGTGATTTCAAGACGGTTTTCCCTCCTCGAGAGGACTAAGAGGTTCCAAGCAAGACACTGCCTGCTGAGTAAGTTCCCATTCCTCCTTTTGAGTCCATCTGCCCATCCAGGTCTCCTCCTTTAATTCACTTTAAGCATTTTTCCCAGTGTGAGTCAGGAGACCCTTGAACAGTCTTCTATATCCTAAATAGAAACAATAATAACTGAAAAGACTTTAAAGCCAGTTTAAGTTATCCCAAGGAGAAGAATATGAAAAGAAATAATGAGGCAAAGAGGCCATAGTTCAAGTTAAAATGTGTTTTAGAATGCTTTTCTTTTGAGAACTCCCAGGCAGTGTGGATATCATGAGGTTACTGTGGGGAAAAAAAATGAACCAACAAATCTCTCCAGATTGCCAGAAGCAAACAAAAGCTTAGCACTGTTGTCAGTACAGTCTTTCTCTCGTGGCTCAAACAACACTTGAAAATGATGATTAAACGGTCTGAAAAAAAAGCCGTTACACAACAAAAGGTGGGAGATGGTCACCCTGGTAAAAAAGGCCAATTAATGACTTTGTAAGAGTGAGGCAGAAGGTACCCCTCAGAGTGTACTGCAGAGGAACGTGATCTGTCTTCTCTAAAATGCACAGAAACTTTTCAGACACATCAGCTCAGTGACAGCTGTGAGCTTGGGGCACATGGAATTTGTAACCCCGGAAGAAAAAAAAAGCCATGAATGAGTTCCGCTTGAATCTTGGTCCCAGAAATGGGCTGATTTGAAAATTCAGACCCCATGTTTGACATAAACCAAGCTGACTTTTGTTTCTGTTCATCCTGTGCAAGCTAGTTTAGTAGCTGCTCTTGTTCCTTACCAATGTCATACAAGTCTCTGTAGCAAAGGCAGAGCAGAAGACACAGCTTTTTCACATATCTTTTTCTTATTTTTCACCGTTTTTCAGTCATATCTACCCACACACACAAAAACAGGCTGTGGTTTCAAAGTTAAACACATGCTGTAGACTTGTGGTTTGAAAGGAGGAGAAAGGAACTAGAATGTCTTCTTTCTTTTACCATATTAACCCAGAAACCATTTAGGGAAATTATTAATAAGCTAGTTAAAATGGAGCCCATACATATTTTTAGCGACTGAAAAATAAATAATTGCAGTTAATGACTTCCAAGGTGTGTTTTCCTAAAACCAGACAATTTCTCTTCTATAATACACTTCATCTATTCCATATGCAACACCCGCTCTTCTGCTAGTGATACAGAAACGTAGTTCTTTTTGTCAGCACTTCTATTTATTGTCAGTTCAAATCAAGAGTTAAAATAGAAAACATTTCCATTCCTTAGTGTCTTTTTTTTTTAATTAGGCATAAAAACATGAAAACTGTATTTTTCTGAAATGTGGATAATCACTGTATTACTGATTAGTAAGATTTAATACTTTTGCATATTCAGGTTTACAGTGTCTCAGTGTTATAACAACTGTTGTGACAGTCTTTTCCATAAAGGGTTTTTGAGAATATTACCAAGAGAGACTGTACCTGAATGGTTAAGTGTAAGATTTCAAACTAAATAGCAACTGTGGATATAAAACTATAAGCAAAGACAAAATACTACAGGTGGAAATTCTGATTCCTGATGGACATCCTCTGGTTACAGTTTAATGATTTCTGCTCCAAATTCCCAATGGAGATAAGTCAGTCAAACACAATTCTGTCATACTTGTCCTTGCCCCTAAAGTTAGGGTATGTTTTCAATATGTTTGATTTATTTTAGATTAATAGGAACCACAAAGACTTTCAGAACAAGGTGTTGTGCATTTCAGTGTAGCAGGCAGCATCTGTTCTGTCGCACAGAATGGCAGCTACCTCTGCAGACTGCCAAGTCTCATAAATTTCAGGGTGCAGTCTACAGAAAACAGGATCCTAATGGTTATATATCTATAGACAGAGATTCATGGTGCTAGAAAGGCCCATTCAATCATCTAGTTGGACTTCCTATATATTGAGGGGCTCTTAAATCTCACACTGTAGCCCACGATGCAGGAGTAAATACATAGCTAGTCATCTTTATCACCTGTGGCACTTTTTTAATGAGCTCCAGAACCCCCATGGGTTGCACAGGGAGGGATTGCCACAGCTTCTAGGACAGAAGAAGGGCATTGACCAGAATGGATGCTTCCCTCTAAACCTGCGTCTTCAGGATCTCTTTCTTTCATGTCTCTGCTGTTTTCACATAAAAGCCCAGCTATGGTAGGCCTGCAACTGTAAAAAGTTACCAAAACACAGACTGGCTGCTGTCATGTCTGTATCATGACAATGTGACTCTTGAGGTCCGAAGTAGTGGTGGGAAAAAGAGGCAGGCACTATAAGAATAGAGAGCTAGATGGCAGGTCTGCATTTCTGATAGTGTTATTGTGGAGATTCTGAAGGCCTTCATTAAGCCTAAGCTTAATGGCATCTTTAAAGGCTGAAATTATCATGTGCCAATCATAGTAAGCAGTAAAGTGAATAGTGTCAACACAGAAAACTTAAGGGAAAATGCCTGACTTGAAGGTCATGGGCTTTACAGTGTAAATGCTGATGTTACCATGGAAAAGATCCCAGGTTTAGCATGCAGCCAAGAAACCTAGAGTCTTCTGAAGCTGACCTCAGGATAGAACGCAGATGCATACCCCAAAAATTTGCAGCCATGGTTTCACACATGTGCCTGAGGGTACAAGCAGATCTTTCCTGATCTTTCCAGATCTTTCATCAACATGCAGCACTTCATTAAAACTGAAAACAGTGAGTTGTCGTCTCTTTCCTGCTGCTTATTTTTTTTTCGTAGAAGCTTACTTTGAAATGCTCAGCTTTGATGTGTGATGTCCTGGAACAGGCTAAGCTTTACTAAACTCAGCACTCAGTTTTTGATTGTCAGGCATAACTGGTCCCCTCTGAATTATATGACTGTCCCTACCAGAGACAGCTACCTGTGTACTTGAACAGAGATGAGTGATTGGTTCCTGGAGGTCCCTGTATAAATGCCTACGCTGTATAGAGTTTTCTGTCACTACAACACCTTTTTCTTCCTATGTGGCATTCATTTCCCTCGTTCATTAAGCCTGCTTTCCAGATAGTTGGTTAAGTTAATGTATTTGCACTTGGGTTATGCATTAATCTCTGCAAACTACATGACATTTTGCATACTGCACACCTTGTCATAAGTTATTACTTACTTCATAATATGTATCACTGTGTTTCCAACTGCTCCAAATATAGGTAAGGCAATGCATCAACTACTGGTAGCTGACAAAATAACATTGGCAGGAGGGAGCCATTCACAAATAAAGTAATGATGATGATTTCTTTTCAATCTAATGGGCATCAGGGAAAACATTTTGAAGTCCTGCAGTTTGAATTCTAATATACAAGTTTACTAACACAACATCTAGAGACAACCACGAGCTCTAAGAAGGATAAGAAAACGTCACTGCACTATGAGATGAGGAACCACTTAATCTTCTCTGTCTTATTCCTTCCTTTGTTCAATTTTCTTTTATCAACATGAGAAAAACCGATTTCTTTAGGTCTTGAAGCACTCTTGTTTATTTCCGTTTGCTGAAGCTCAGTTCTGCAGTGAAGAGCTGACTGGTCAGGGGCTCACATTGTGCCTGTCATTTCTCATGGCCAGTTGCTGCAACAGGAATCAAACCAAGGAGCTCTTGGGTATGCAGTGAGGAAGGTCAGGTAAGCCTCCTCAGTTCTTCAAACAGGAGGCACAGCACATAACCCATTGGATACAAGTTATCCTGGCATCACAGATCATCTGTGTGGAGTTGTGGGATCTCATGGTTTGTCCTCGTTGGGAAGATGAATTTCCTAGACTCATACTATGTTCCAATAAAAAAAGTGAAGAAATCAACAAGGGATTTTCCTATCAGTTGGACTAACCTGAAACCCTTTCATCACCAAGCAAATGAGAAATTATATCCACTTTGATAGTCTTTTCTCCAGGCACATAGTGGTTAAAGGCTAGAGTTGCAAGTAAAGATATAAAACCTTCAGGGAAGAAACAAAAGCCTTTTCTTCTCATCATAGTTGCAATGAGAGCTGAAATATTCCTGATGTTCAAAGGGCTGCTCTCCTATCTGACCTCTTGGATGTCATGCTTGCACTGCTGCCTAAAGCTTGCTGTTGCCGTTTCCTGATTTGTTGAATTCCCACCAAAATGTTGTTGAATAAATACAGCTCTTGCAGAAATCTGCAGTTGAGAGCCCAGAGGTGCTCAGCTGGTTTCAAAGCAGACTATAGATGTTTGTTAGGAGTGGCGCTCAATGCTTTAGTTTTGGCATTTTCCTAGAAACTACCAAAAACCCTCTCGGTGCACCAGGTAGTGAAAGAATGTCATGTGAGACCCTCTGCTCTGCATTTTCAGGTCCAAGTTAGGTGATATATCCGCTGTATAGTTTCTTTTTCTCTTTCAACATCAGTAGGGACACATAGAGATGTAAAGCAGGTGTATTTAGACAGATGTAGCACAGACGTATACCAGAAAGTTTAATACTTGAGCAGCAGAAGTTTAGTCCAAGTAAATCAGTGCGTGTCAGTCCTTCCTGAGGGCAGAAGAGTGGCTGCAAAGTGCCGTTTATCTGCACAGACTTCCTTGATGTCTGTTCTGTGTCTTCCTGCATTGTCTTCCATATGTTGACCTGAGACAGTGCTGAGGTGTGGGATAAGTTTAGCATGCCCTTGCTTCTCACCACTATTGATGCAGTGCCTTTTCTTAGGCTTGTTCTTCTGAAGGAATGGTCATCCTCAGGAAAGATCTGTTTCTTCCATTTCTTAGTGCAACTTCAGAATGAAATCCAAATTTGGTTTTATTCTGTGGATTCTCCCATATAAATTTCTTTTTATCTCAGAAGTCAATTACATCAGTTAATCACAAAGAATCTGGCAATATTGTACCACGTATGTGTGGGGCAATATATAAATGTCAAATCTTGTTGCTGTGGGCTAGGAGGAAAACGCTGCTCATGAAATATGTTTTAGGAATGGAAAACGCCAGAGTATTTCTAGACTGGAGTTTACTAGCAATTTAAGTGCCCTTATCCCTGAAAGTCAGGCAACATATAAGCTGAAATCAGAGTTGTGACATTTGCAATTATTTTCTATCAAATATTGTGCCTTCAGGGATAACAAAGAAAACAAAAACTTAGACAATAGCCTTTTCTTTCAAAGGTTTGGAACAGCAAAAATCTTCTGATGCAAAGACATCAATGAGCCATTAATTAACTAAATTAGCAAATACATGTTTTTATCATATCATGGGGGGAAACAAACCTCACGTTAATTCCTTGTTATTGTCCAAGATGTTATTTGTTAAGTAAGCCTACATTTTGAAGGGCCAAGACAGAAGACTGGACTCGAAGCTGAACTTCCGTTACATAGTAACATAAAAATCCTCTTCCCACTCTTCTTCCTGGAAGTCTGATGGGTTCCCAGAATGGGTGCTTATTAGCGAACCTCTCCTCACCTGGATTTCCTTTCACTTTAGATTACTGAATTTTATCTAATTTACATTGCTTCTATACTGAAGAGAAACCATTGCCCCCCTGAGCGGTGTTCTGGCCCTTTTCTTTATTGAAAGCACTTCCCAGCATTGCCACCAGTAAATTTTATTAGCAGACACATCCCTTTTGTATCACAGACATTATTGAAGACAGAAACAGGGTCATCACACAGTGTAGAAGGAGTATGGCAGCGACGTCAAAGCCACTCCATTTATAGCACATAAACCAAGACCCAATCTTTACTTTCAGGAGCAACACTAACGTTGAACATGAGGGCAGAAGCTTGATTGCCAATGAAATTGTAGATCTCACAAGTAGAATAACAGATTCCAAGGAAGATGCAAGTCCCCAGTGATCTCAGGAAAGTGAAACAGATACAGTTCATCCCAGAACTGCAGGAAACTCAGTAGACTACTCAACTCTGAGTTGAGTAGTAAGGGTTTTTAATAAATTTTCTGTTTCTAAAATAGCATATGACTGGGAACAAAAAGATAATACCTTCATGGAAGAGGTAAAAATTAAAGCACTCTACTGCTGATCCACTACTCTGACCTCAATAAAGCAGCAGAGTTGATATTTGAAGTAGGGAAAAGAGGGGCAAATGAGGTCTACATTTTCTTTCATAGGAAGCAGTTTTCAAGATGATATATTAATAGGATGAGGCCAAACCTGTGTCACAGAACAGCATGGAAAACTTTGGAATATATTTTCTGAGTCTTGCAGGAGCTCTCTCTTACTGCTGCAGATGCCCAGACCACCCAAAGCAACAGCTTCCTCTGAGAAGTCATGAAGCATGAAGTGAGCCAAAGATAGTGCAGCCTCAAATGCTGTTTGCCACAGAACAGATCTCCCAGTGATCTCAAGGCAGCAGGAAATACAGCAACAGGTCATTTGGAGAGCAGAACCATGGTCTTCAGTTACCACTTTCTCTCCTGTATCCCTTTGTATAAGAACAAAGTTTTAGGGGCCAGGCAGGCAGGGTAATGGTGTTCCCGTGGTCCTGTCTGAACTACTTGAGTTTTATTCCATCCACACTTGCAGTAGTGAATGGGGACTCTCACCCTCCACCTCTAAAAGAGCTTATATTCCATCTGAAACCCACCCACTAAATCCTTTCCACATACTGCATGTCAGCAGAATTGTTAATTTGGCATCTGTACCAGAAACTCACACTTCTGTGTTCCGTTCCCACTGCAAATATGTGACACACTATGGATTTCAGTGTTTGTTACCATCAAACCATGACCAACTGAAATATTGTCAGGGTAGGAAAGTAAAGGTAATTCGGTTGTGAACTAGTGATGAGCATTACATATCACAGTCTCTGTAACTTTCCAGCATCAGTCGGTACTCTATAGCATCTGCCTTTGCTACCTAGAGCTACTGTATTTCCCTTCAGCATCTTTCCCTTGCTGAAATACTTCTAGCTGCTCAGTGGAAATAAATCTGCACACCAAGGAGGCCTCACTGGGCATTCTGGGGACTTAATGCCTCAGCTACGAAAGTGACACTCATACTGCCCTTCGGAAAAGATTGGCAGAAGATCAACATGCTGTTCATACAGTGCCAAATGCATCATTTTTTTTTCCCTAAACAATAATAGAGCCACTGATGAGTGTTTGGGGCTTTAGCACTTGTTTGAGGCTAGGGAGCAAATATTTTACTTGGGGCCGGGAGGGAAGGGACGGAGGGGTAGGGGGCAGACACACACAAAACAAGCAAAATCCAGCAGGAATTCAAGTGTTTTGGAATGGGTCTTCTTAAATGGCCTTCTTTCTAAATTGCAAATGTTTAATTTAGCTGTTTCTCTGTACTTCACAGATGACAATTTTTACAAAAGGGATTTATCATTTTCTTACTAGTAGTGTTTGAGTTTCTTCCTTGTCAGTTCGAGCTCAGGTTTAAAATCAAAAGAAGATGCAAGTAAACCAAATCCAATCTTAGGCATACAGAGGGGTGCATTTCTTTGTCTTGTGGGTGTCAGCAGCTGCCCCAAGGGCTACTGACAAAATTCACCCGGATTGTGAACCTCTAGCAGCATGGTCTAGGAAGCAGAGTGCAGAAAATCACACCAAGCAGCATAACCCCCACACACAGAGGTGTTGGGCAAATGGGGATTTGGCGAGAGGCTGAATAGGGAGAAATGAAAGAAGCAGCAGGCAGTGGCTGAAGGGATGTGGGTGCTATCACAGCATTTCTGAGGCAGGGAAGGTGGCAAGTTGGAAGGGTTTCAGCAGCCAAATTGAGAGTCTGCTCATAGGGTGGGCAGCGAGCCTGAAAGATTAGTGACAGTGGCATGAGTATTCTGGCTCATGGGCAGGGACTGGAGGGATCTCTACAGCTCCAGCTGCATTGTGCAACAACAACACGTTTCAAGAAAATTCCTTACCATGGCCATTTCTTCTGATTAATTTCACCTGTTAAAAAACCACTGACAGTAGAAGGACTTATGATAACATAGAGGTTACATCACACACCTCAAAAAGAATTGCATGGCAGATATATTTCCCCCCTCAATACATTTTTGAAGGCTTCAGTCTTGGTTGCTGGATGCAAGGAGAGGTAGGAACTACCAAGATACCAAACTTCTGATTAGCAGTTGTTGGCAAAATTTCATTCTGATTTTTTCCACTACCACTTAAGCTACATCTCCCATGAATTTATACAGAAGATGTGGAACTGTAGGGCTCTTTATCTTCATCCTAAGGAGGACTTTAAGCATGAAAGAACCCCACTTAATTTCCCTGCTATTGCTGCACCAATTACTTCAACATATTCCCAGCCGTTTTAGCCACCTTTAATTCACAGTAGCCTTACCATATGTGGTTAGTTTAATTATTATTTACTTTCTGCTGGCCTGTGTGGGTTTGTGTTTCTCACAAAATTACAACTATATCAACCAGTTTGAAAGTACCAATCTCCCAAGCATGAACCTAAGCAGGTGGTTGTGTGTGCTTGCTTGAAGTGCAGGCTACCATGCTTGGGGATTTCAGGTGTTTTTCATTTTACTTTACCTGTGTGTCTGACAGAATGGGGAAAAGAAAACAAAGAAAGCATGGCATTGCCTGTTGGCTAAAAAAAAACTGCTTTTTCCTTCTTGCAGTGCAAAGAAGCATCTTGACCCCTTGTAGTTTTGCTGTTTCCCTGGACTCCTCCTCGAGGAAAAGCCAGGGAAGCCCATGGTTTGGGAACCGAGGTGGTGGAGCTGCAATAGCACACCAGAAGTCGGACAAACATGAGACAGCAGCCTCAGAGATCCAAAACACTCAGCAGCCAGCATTGTCTTTGTAAGGTAAGTGCTCTCCTGCTCAGTCTGCCTCTGAAGGGCCCTCCTGTCAGGCTGAACAAAGCAAGCTACAGCTGCGTGAGCCCTCAGCTGCTCAGCACAGCAATCACTTGAACAGTTCAGCCAAACCATCTTAGCTACGAGGGGCTTTGTACTGAGAGCCATCCACAACCATGAACCCAGAAACTCATCCTTAGGTACACCTAAAACTTTTCCTGCTGAGTTCTTCTGCAATGCCACCACTCCTTTGTACACATTTAGGGAAGCTTTCTATTTAGGCTAGAGATCTTTTTGAAAGGGAGAGTTCATGGCTAGCTTGTTTGAATAGTAAAGCTTGCTTTTGAGAGGGAGAAACCTTCACAGTTCTGATTCCTCTGCATGCATGATGAGTAGAGGTTTTTATTACCCTAAGTGCTCCTCTAAGGCAGGTGTATTTTGTTTTATGGAATGAAACTAATTAGCTACATCTTTTCCCAATACCAGCTACAAAACATTCCTGCAAAACTCCAGTTGTACCAGTGCTCAGGGTGCATCCAAATAATAACAGAATAGTAAAAAGGGGGGAAAAAAGTATTTTTCCTATACTACCTTAGTCACTGTCTTAATAGAAAACACAATCAGTGCTGCCATGTACAAGTATAACATTCCCTGGGAAAAGCAGCACTCTACTGCATCTACCTATTTATTGCTCAGTCAAGGAGTATTGGCCGTGTATGGACCGAACAGCAGTGGTTGAGAAGTGGTGCAACACTGCCACCACGTGCTCTGCATTGAGAACTGGTTTTAGTTCCCCTCCTTTTCGAGTTCAGATTTTTTTTAAAAATAAATAGAGTAACTATGTCATTTCTCCCCAGCAAAACGTTTTTTTTTTTACTGTGGACTCGGCCTCCGGGAAGCAGTGCCCAACGTGTTCTGCAACTCTTACATGATACTCAGCATTGATCTTCTAATCCTGTTTCCCAAACTGAATCACATATTCGCTCTCACCCCTTTAATCTTTCTTGTCCAAGAGAAAGAAAAAGCTTTTCAGCTAGTGTGCTTTCTTCTCTCCCTTTGTCAGGTTGCCCTTACACCCTGCCCATCATCCATCAGCCCCTCAGGAGAGCTGTAGTTCCTGTGGGGCACAACTTGAGTTGGGAGGTAACATTCCCACACCTAAGTGGAGAATTCAAGAAGCGAAAGAGATCTGCTTTGGGTTTGCTGTGTTGCATGGGGTTTTTTTTTTTTTCTAAAACCGTCTTTAATATTTTTGTTGCCAATGTCAAGCAGCATCTTTTCCAGGGTAACCCAGAAAGTCACATCCCACTTACAATGGGAATGGTGAGCCACACACACAGTCCATTGTCCTGATGCAGCAGTGATGTTTTCAGTCATCTGTGACACACTCTTCCATCTTTCAGAAGGGTAAAGTCTTGGCTAACTGCGATGCTGATCCCAGCACTAACAGATTTCCCAAACCATCTACCTTTGCCTTTCAACAAGACGAGAGTGTGGGTTTTTCCTCTTGATGAAGAAGGCTAAGCATTAAAAATAGAATCTTAATACTTCCGAAACACAGTAGTGTGAGTGGATATTTTGTTTTTGCTAATTTTCACTTCTTTGAACTGGAAAAGTCCATAAATGTGTGGCAGCTGTGACAATAAGAAAGACAAATTGAAAGTAAAAGAGGGGGTTTTTTTTGGTATAATCCCTGTTGATGGGAAGACAGAGGGCTATACTAGACCATTCCTGCCACAGATGCAAACAGTAAATACGTGTTTGAACCAGCAATGTAGAAAACAAATACATGCATTTTCTCAGCTACATTTACTGACTGCACTCAGTCAGTTAAGCCTGATCAAAACAGTCAAGGTCACTGAAGCTAGAGCCCCCAAACAGTTGGTCCAAAAGCCTGGCAGTGGAGACCAGGGTGGTCCCTCAGTGACTCACAAGTAGGTTTGAAAACTGTCCTCAGGAAAGTCAGTCTTTACTGAATTAAATTGCACCTCTCTCCCAATGTCAGGCAGTGTTATGCAGCCATTCTGGTTACTGGCTCGGCCATTCTGGTCAATACTAAATATTTTTACTGGTACACAAGTCTAGAGAGGGTATCTGACAGTGCTGCTTGCATACTCATAGATGTTTTCTAGCCCAATTCTGTCACATTTCAAAATGCTAGTTATTAAATCTAAGATTTCTAATTAAATTAAAACTCTGCATACCAGCCCTGTGGTACTGCACTCACAGCTACGATTCTACACCTCTGAAATTCACAGCACAGATTTTCCTTCAGGCTGCTGCAAGAGAGCTTCCTTTCCCTAACTATAGTTTCCAGCTTCCCTTTACAAATCCTTACTAGTTGGCCCTTCTCTTTCTTAGAAAGAGAGGAAAGTATCATCTCAGTATCATCTCAGAAAGAACAGAGAGCATGCAAGAAGAATGGTTCCTCACTTGTACAGGTTTTATTTTTCATGATTTATGACCTTTGAATATTAGGGAAAAAAAAGTGTGGTAGTATTTTATCTGAGTTTGGGCAGCCACGAGTGAATTCGTAAGTGAGATTCTCTGGTAGTGGACACTTTCCTTTATTATTTAGTTCTTGGGCATCTAGTCTGCAACTCACCAGGAAAGGAGGCAGGGGATTCTCCCCCTCTACCCCACTGTGGTGAGATACCACCTACAGTACTGCCTCCAGCTCTAGGACTCCCAACATGAGAAGGATGTGGAGTTGTGGGAGTGAGTCCAGAGGAGGCCACAAAGATGATCTGAGGTCTGGGGCACCTCTGCTGTGAGGACAGGCTGAGAGGGTTGGAGGTGTCCAATCTGGAGAAGAGAAGGCTCCAGGAGTCCCTGAAGGGCTGACAAAGCTGGAGAGGGACTTTGTATGAGGAATCCTGGACTGGAATGACAGGACAAGGGGTGATGATTCCAAAATGACAGGGGGGAGATTTAGATTAGATGTGAGGGAGCTCTTCCCTGTGACAGTGGTGAGGCCCTGGCACAGCCTGCCCAGATACGTTGTGGCTGCCCATCCCTAGCAGTGTTCAAGGGCAGACTGGATGGCACTTGGAGCAACCTGGGCTGGTAGAAAGTGTCTCAGCCCACGGCAGGGGGTTGGAACTGGATGAGCCTTAAGGTTCCTCCCAACCCAAACCATTCCATGATTCTGTCCTCTGTATAGAGAGAGACCAGTAGACCTCAGTATGGAAAGCATGGTGCAGGCACATACATTCCAAACAGTCAAGACCCATCAGGGAAAGCATTAAGTGACCCGGTTCTACTAGTTCAGCAAGGCAAGAAAATGTACACTATCATCAGAGACAAATCAAGAAGATTCTAAATATTATTTTCTTTCAACAATATAATGAAACATCATTAGAAGAGCACACACTACTTGTAAAAAAAAGGAAACAGAATGTGCTGTTTCTTGTTATATTTAGAGCATTTGAATTTAAAGTGTCATTTAAAAATCCTATTCTCAGCAAATATAACAAATATAATTGTTTTCAGCCAAGAGCTCAAGGCAAAAATTGGTTTAAAAAGCAGCTAGTGTAACAGCTACTGTAAATGCTACTACAAATTTGCCATCAATAGTTCACAGCTGCATAAGAGTTTGAGGATCATCTCCCAGGACGTGACAAAAACAGAATCACTTCCACTCCTCGTTTCTTTCAGTCCAGGACCAATTGAAACAGATCTGAAGCCCAAACGTTCCCAAAGTAGGGGCTGTCTTACGGTTTGGGTGTCTAGTTCAGTCCCCAGTGTGGGTACAGGCTCTGACATTCAGCTCAGATTTCTCCAGCTTTTTGGCCAGAGGAGACATTTCAGACTCTTTCCCGAAACTGGCTTTTTGTTTACTCCATTTAGGCTCTCTCCTGTGTGAAAGGCCCTAATAGCTTCTCTGTCACATGCTCTGCAATGAACAAGTAATTGCGTCAACCCAGTGAGAGCGTGACTCACTAAGTGAGCAATATCCATTTTCAACAGGGCAAAAATATCGGTGTAGGCCCACTTAATTGTTCCATGATACAATTTAGCACTGCTATAGCATGTATTAAATTAATTAAAAGGCTTCCCTTCCCGTCAAGGTATAATCAAGGCAATTTGCTTCCAAACATAATCAAGAAACTATGCAAGGAAAGCTTAGCAATATGAGCTATTTTTTCATGTGGAAAGTTAATTGATTTTCTATCATTTTTCCCCTCTGGGATTCAAATGAAGCTTTACAAAAGTTGTTGTTCTTTTATGTGTAATTGGCCCACTTGAACTTTTAGAGGTTACCTGAAACTAGGCCAGCAAAGTACTTTTTTTCTTCCCTTCTTCTGAAAGAGTGTATAAACCATCATTAAAAAAAAAACAATAATAAAAATGACCTGGAGGTCACAGTAAACTGCAGAGTGCTTAAAACAATTAACATTTAAACCAGAGAAACTTCACCGTGAGGAAGCAATGGGTTTCCTCTCCTACTGAAAACATCAGCAAACACCTTTATGAATGTTACTAAGATGGAGGTGGTTTGAAGAAATATAACTTTTCATTTCCCCAGAGCCCAGCACCAGAAGTAGAGTCCCATCTGGAAAAGAAAGGTTAGGGAAGGGGATCTGAGAGGCCAAATGGAACCCTCAGTTAAACCAACAAATGGCAATCAGCCCAGGCAGCTCCTTTGGGGATGGCAGGGTGAGGCAGGGTCAGATGGAGGCATGTTTTGGAATAGAAGATAAATCAAACTTGCTTTCTCCTCCAAGGAGGCTCTTGGTAAGCTGCAGCTCCTGGAAGCAGCCCAGAGAACTGGCAGCAACACACGAGAAGCCAAGGAGAAGAGACAGCAGCACAAGTCCATGTGTTTGCTGCCAGTGGGATGGGAGCACTGTGACCAATGGACAGGCTTCTTTGCAGGTGAGTGAACTGAGGGTTGTTCCAAGTTATTTCAATCAGCAGTACCTTCCTGGTTTGGGTAATACAAATGTTTAACTCAATCTGACAAGAGACAAAGCAAAGGGTTTCAACAGCCTCTTCAGCTCTCAATACAGAGAAGGTTCCCTTTTCCCACTGAAAAAGGTAGCAATGCCATACTCTGTATATAAATTTGACAGTGGTTTTGGATTCTGGAAAAAAGTCAGCTTCACATATTCCAAAATAAGATCAAATGTGCTGTCATTTATGCCACCTGATCTAGGTGAACCTGCTTCTGCAGGGGGGTTGGACTTGATGATCTCTGGAGGTCCCTTCCAGCCCTACCATTTTATGATTTACTTGGGCAAAGAGATCGAGACTTAGACATAAAGTCTTGAGCCACAGATATACACACAGATGCTGATTTTCTCAAAGCCCTAATGTGGTTCTGATCCAACATTCCACTTCAAAATTTTAAATTAAACTGCTTTTTTTTTAAGAGGGAGTGGGGGGGAAAAAAGCCCTATTTCCTATCTTACTGTGCCACTGTAATGCAACTAGACTGATCCGAAAATACAACATTTCTCATGTTGGCACAGCTGCTTCATAAATGGGTTGCCAGCCTGTGTACAAACCAACAGCTTGTAGAGATGCTCTGGAACTAAAATAGCTCGACTGAACCTGGACCATGAAAATGAACTGTTCTTTTTCCCATTATCAGCACTGGAATGCCAAGATAGTAGGAGTCTTAACAAGTAAAATTCTTTAGTCTTCAACCCTTCATTCTCACATACTTTTGTCTTAGAGGGGAAATACTAATCAAATCCAACTCCTGGCTGATGCAGGATTTTGTTCCTAGAGCATATTCCCCACTGTTTTTTTCAGATTTCTTTTAATTGACATTAGCAAATCTGCTCCCCCAACTTCCCTCTGTGGCACTTGCATAGGCTGGTATATTTGACTTTCAGGAAGTTGTTCCTAAATTTAACATTAATTTTATTTCATTCTTAATTTCACCATTTTCTGTTCAGAGCACTCCAAGTCATGTTTGCTCAGTATCATCTCTGAAGGACAATCTTGACCTGCTGGTTCTGGGTTAGCAAGTGAAAAGTCTCAAAAGAATACACAATTGGAGAAGTAGAGGAGTACAGGCAGTACCAGATAAATAATCATTTGAACATTTGTGATCAGAGCCTTATCCTGACAGTCAGTAAATGCTCTCAATTGTACAACACACCTTGCAATGAATAATGCTACCCTTGGAATAGTAGCCGACTGCATTTGGATGGCTCCTTTGCCTGCACACTCATAGATGCAGGTTCAGGGGTGAGGTGAGGAGGGGTGTCATTCAGCCAGCTCTTTTGATGAAGATTTTCATACAAATACTGCAAAAGAATCAAAAGCAAGACACCAACCATCACATTCAGAGCACAGGCAATGTTTGGCTGCTCAGCCAACCTTTCTTCCCACCAGCTCCCTTCTTCCTGCTCTCCACAGAATGACATCCAGAAGGCCATTATTTTTTGTACACTTTACTACATTAATGTTCACGAATGGCAAATAAATCTGTGGAATTCAGAAAGTGAGGCACAACCCAAAACAATGAGCCTTAAATGGATCACAGTGTTGTTGTGGGGAATGCTGTTCAGTTAGCACAAGCTGTCAGTGGTTTTGACAGTCTGGATTTTGAAATATGTGAGTTACCAGAGCCCTCAGTGGGCAGAGGAGCTGAAATGTAGTCAGTTGACTTAAAAGCAATTTGGAGTGAAAGTTTAATTCAATAAGCAGGCTGACCATTATTTGTATTTTCCCGTTTGTTTTGTTTCTGTAAGCTTTGCAATCCTAAGCTTTATGCATAAAATGCTAACAGTGCTTTGATGTTTCCTGGCCTCGACACCACAACTTCCATCTTTTGTACTTTAAAATTTCATGCAGCACGAAAGTAGCTCATCAGATTAATGTTGTGTCTTGTCAAGTTTCAGAAAGCCAGTTGCAAATCTGACGTGGGAAAGGCAAAAACAAAAATAAGGAAAAGAGGATGAGAAAAAATTCATTTCAACAATTCTCTCTCAAAGAACAAATGTGCAATCTGCAGCGAACAGGCAGAATTAACAAAACCAAGTAATCAGTAGAATCCATCCTCTGGTTAAGTTATTCTGAGGAGCATAAGCAACATAATAAATGACAACTCCCTCTTTCTAAGAATTATGCACCTCGTAATGCACGTTGCAAGATTTAATACATATGGCCAGAAAAGCAGACAGATTTAAGAAAATGTATGAAACTGAAGGCTTACTTGACAGAGGAACACACCTGCACTCCAGAAACAGTGCCACCAGAGTCCTCAACCACAAGAGCCACAAAAGACCAAACCCTGCTCTAGTATGTGATAGAATGAGGCCAAAGCCTTCATTTATGGTGTTAGCACTGCCACAAAATATTCTGAGGAATCCCACACAATTTTTAATCTCATTTTAATGGCTCCAGAGATAACTGTGCTGTAAATCCACATGAATTACAAAAAGATTACGCTAATTTTTCAGTTGGGCATTCAAAGGTTCTCAAGGATTGTATGAAGTCAACAGAATATTTTAGTATGGTTCACTCTCAAGAAAAATGCAATTTTCCATGTAATTCTACTATCTTTAGAGTCCTTGTATCCATTAAGTAGAGTGCAGTTATTTCAATTGTTATGTTCCACAGGTCCCAGAGTGCTCTGGGGTTTGCCATCCAGCTGGGTACTAAGTGGTTTCTTGAGAAACGTTTGGTTAGGGATTTTTAAAGTAGAGCATCTACTTCCCAAAACTTTTGGAATATTCAGATCAAAGAGGAGTTTGAGTACATAGAGCGAGTTTCTACTACCTGAAATTCAGCGTGAAGTTAGATTTAGGGATTTTGTTCAACTCTTATCTTTGGTTTTTATTTTGAACCATTTATGCCGATAGATGTACTGAATAAGACACCACAGAGCATATAAAATCCTGGGTTGTTAATCAGGGGAACTTTATTATCTGTCCCTTTTGGATGTGCTGTAAATGAGACAAATATTTCTGCATTTTCATAAGGCATTAAAATTGATTTCCATTTTAACTGTGGGGCACTGCAACTGCAAATGAAGCAGCCTGTCTATGAAAATGACAGTACCTTTAAACACTTGCTTTTCTTCTAGCAAACTTGTCATAAACAAGTGCCAAAGCTGTCTCCAGTCCCACTCCGTGGCATTTCACCCCTCGTGCACCTGCAACGTCGGCTCACGGTACCTTGCCAGGAAAACACAAGGTGCCACCTTCAACAGCCAGTAGTCACATATTTAACCAAAATCTTCACCTTTGGAGATGTTCTACTGCGTAACACCACCTCAGAGAAAACTGTCTGTCTTGTTTTCCCAAGGGATGGGCAGACATTTTGCACCTGGGAGAGCATCGTGTGCCCGAGACCTGCAAAGGTTGTGGCCTCTCAGGGAGAGGATCTCATGCCACCTGCGCTAACTAACTGCCGCTTCACCACAAGAAAGCTCCCAGGGTGAGAATGCAGCCCTCCTCCCGAAGCCCCCAGCAAGGCCTCACCTCAGCAAGGGGTACTGCAGCTCAGCATGACCCCAGGAAGGGAATAAAGTCCAACGGGTCTGGGCCCTGACCCCTCAGTCACCACTTCCTCAGGCCTGTCACATTTGCAACGGCTTAAACACAAACCTCTGCTGCACAGAGGTGAACAGCTGCACTCAGCTAAATGATTCAGCAGGCTGGAGTGTGCCTGACGCCCCAGTGACAGACTGCTGGGTCAACTCCTCTGGCCATTGTCACTGAATTGTCTTTGCAGGGCTGTAAGAATTCAAAAGCAGGTAGGACCAAGCAACCGCTTAGAGCCCCAAGTCAAACTGAAGGCAGAGGACAACAGGATACAAAACAGCCTGATACTTGAGCAGACATATGAATACCAAGTGGCTTCTTAGCCAGACCATGAGATACATGAAGTTGCTGAATAACTACGAATTTTGCCCTGGTTTTATTTCTGCATTTAGCATTGCATCACTAACTGAGAGAATCCACCTTTTAAGAAGGTCTGTGTTTTCTCATGGGTATCAGATCTTTTCAGAATGATTTGCAGATAAAGCAAAGTCCACCTCCAGTCCCAGCCAAGATGCAGAGGGAAAAAAATAAACATTAAAGGAGATGGGAAACTTTAGCAGTTACGTCATTAATCAAGTTTCTTGATTTGAATAGGACCTGAAAATGTATGTGATGTTTTTGTTAAAGCAAAAAGCAATGTTCTAAGCAAACGTCGCTCACAGAAACACCAAAATGACCTATGTAAAATTAGCAACTGAACGGTTAAAGGTATGGTTTATATATTTCATTTGCATTGGTTCTGTATTTAAATATTTTCCCTTAATGGTAATGGGTCATATACATAGCTATACATTCAGTGAAGTTAAAACAGGAATTGATTTGGCTCCATATTCTTTCAGCTAAGGCAGTAAATACCAGGGTCACGTCTGCTCTGTATGAATACAAATGGCCTCAGTGGAGTTCTGCCAGTTCATAGCAGCAGAAAATCAAGGCCAGAGGATCAAACGATATCTTCCATAAGAGCAGGGATTTGTTTCCATGCCATCTTCTTCAAAAGCTTCTGAATTATCTGGTGAGTACTCTCTATACTGAAATTACTTTATTTCAGTGGCACAGTGTGTATACAAGTGTATATAATGATACCTTTGTGCATTAATAGCAATGTATTTAGAACTGTAACAGTGTCTGAGTCAGACAGAGTTGTCAGCATCCCTTTTCATTTCCTCAATTTTTATCCTGTTCTTTCACAACCATTACGTCAGCAAATAATTACTCTTCCTTTTACATCCACAAGGAGTAACTCTGAGCATTAATAATATCTGCGCTGGCACCACAGCGAGCCAAGGAAACAACCCTTGAGACCCCTGCTCCACAAGAAGAACTATGCTCCCCATAAAACTCAAGGAGTTCCTCCCCTAACTCAGGATCCATCAAGACTGTGGAAAGAAAGTCAGTTTCCTTCAGGTAACACCCACATAAGCAACAACTTTAATACTGGCAAGCTCAGAGACTGGCATGGATTCATGTCTCTGTTGCACTTGGATATTAAGAAAATCATGAACAAAAGGAGATTAGAGAGCTGCATTACACAGCCTTCACTTCTAATGGCTTCACCCAACATCAGGGAGACTGCAGTCCAAGATCCTTGTCAGCATGGCAGGGAGAAAAGCATACTCCCACCTGCAGCAATCTCAACTCAATTCCAAGCAGCACATGAAGTTTCCTGTTCCATGCATGAGTTTTGTCTTTAATTCTTTTGGAAAACAGGAAAAGTGTTTAGAGAAGACCACAAACAGAAAAGGAGAATCGCCTTCACCAACCCCTGATGAAAATATTAGAGAGAATACAAGCTACAAGAGCAAAAGAGATGTATTATTCAGGTTCCAAACCACCTTGCAAATACTGAAACAATTCCAGGTAACTGACTCCATGTACACGTATAAAATTTAACATGCACATAAAGTATGTTCTTAAAAATGACAACCTGGTAATCGAGAAGAGGAAAATATGCCTCCTCTGTGAAGGATATTCACAGGAAACGTACATGCCAAAACCAACCACTGGGGCAGGCCAATAACACGTCATGTGCAGAAAATGCAGCCTACGTGGCCTAATCTCCATTGTGATACTCATCTCTGCTAATAAAGAGCAAAAATGTAACTCATGAGTGGTGTAAATGTCAGTGAATTATCCCCGTCTCTCTGTGAAAGGAGGATGGCACTGCAGAGTGCCAATTTTTGGGGGTATTCCGCAGCAAACTGCTTCCTCTCTATGTGAAAGGGAACCATCTGTTGGCTCCACAGAACAACACTTCTGGAGCACAATGGGTACCCTGAACATTTGGTGAGAGAATCACCCTCCTGTGAGAGAAGGACTGAACAGCTCGATGGATCCCCAGGGTACAGGGAAAAAACTCATTATGAAATGAAGAGACACTTAAGAGATTCCAGAGCTAATCTGGCCTGAAGATCATTATGAACCCCTGGACAAGTCTCGTTGGTGATTCCACTGGCAATAGGCAACAGGATTCCAAGAGGACTATCTATAGTTTGTGTGTCTCATACCTTTCTAAAAAAAAAAAAAAAAAAAACAACACCAAAAAAGTGCCAAAATTCACCATTCCATAAACCCACAAAAGTTCATCTTTATTTATGGTTGATTCTTTGTCTACAGAAGAGCAAATTCTGTATACAGAAGTCTCTTTGACTGAAGATTCCTTACTTTCTTTTTGCTGTACATATATATGTTAATGAGGCTGTCTCCATTATTTTGCTGTTGAGGCTTTTAAAGGCTCCCAGATTTGCTCATGAAGCTCTTCCAGAACTTACTTCTTATTCTTCCCATTTATACATGTTATCTGTGTCTTCCTGAAGATGATGAATTAATAATTAGATCTGCTCAGGAATTTTTAGATTCACGTTTCCAGCTGGATCTGAAGCATTTAATTCCAAATACCTTGGGTTCAATAAAACACTTCATTAAATTTCAATGAATTCACATTTTAAAAAAATAAAATAGATGTTTGCTAAACAACAGGAGAATCTGCTATACAGCCAAAACCATCAAAAACTGGTTTAACCACAGCACAGGCATCCTTTTAAGTGTAGATGTTTAAAATAATTTCTCATTACCTTCTATCAGCAAGGTCCTATACAGACCAGTTTTTGTATACAACATACTTGCAGTTTGATTTCATTCTTCTTAAACATGTTGTCTGAGAATACTTCCCTTTTCTGGTTTTGGTTAATCTCACTCTTAAATCCTAATCAAGGTAAACACCATTCCTGAAAACAAACGCTATTCAGATAGCATTGGTGTGTAATTTTGGTCTACAAAATTACTGATCCAGAAAATCTCCTTTGGAGCATCAAAGATCCTTTCTTTGCTTTTAGAAATTGGCGCAAATGAAGCATCCAACTGCCCACAGGGATTCCATCCAGAGTCTTTAAACAACCTGTGGTTGGGTCTCTGGTCTGTTTGCTCAGGCACTCTTCCCATATCCATCATGTTAATCACCCACTTCAGAAATAATGGAGACAGGCCAAGGACGAAATGTTGGGTCAATAAACTTTAGCTCATGCAGTCATACCAGAAAATGACCAATAGTACAATTCAGTGCTGTGAAGTTAAACCAAGCCTCATTACCAATGCTTCTACATTAAGCTGAAAACAAAAATAAAGGAATTGTAAACACCTCCTAGAAAGGGCACATAATGCCTTGTGTCAGAGGTGCACACAGTGCTCTTCACCCAACTCTGGTTTGCCACACTTCAGTGGCACTGAGCATTAAGCCAGACGCTGGTACTTGCAATCACCACCTGTAAAAAACATAAAATCTGAGAGCCTTTCAATGCCACTTCCTTTAATGGATGAGATCCATGTTTTTTTCCTCTGTGTGGGAGGATTTTTGCAGCAGTTCATGTTCAAATTGTTAGGAGCTGCACAGCATCAATTTTGATCAAATCAAAAAGTTTACTGGATACAGAAAGATTTACTTCTCTGCAGAACTGAAGTAACTTAAAACACAGGGAAAAAAAACCAACCCAAAACAATATTCCCCAACTTATTCCCTCAGATAATTCTGTATATTTAATTCTTATAATGATAGGAAAAGAGTATACAGTCTGATCTGTCAGCTGCAAAAAGCTCATTTTCACATTGCTGACAGAAGGAGGTAAAAGGCCTGAGCCAATACAGGGCTCACTCTGTTCAAGGATTTCTCTACAAAAGGCAATATGTGGCTATCATTTCAGACATCTTTCCAACTGCCTTGTACCACCTGGAAAAGCACAAAGCAGCTGAGCACTGGGGCCTAAACATATTAAAAGTCACCAATGGACAAAAAAGTCTTGTTGGGTTTAGGCCCAAATACAGGCATTCTTGGCCCTCCCGAACACCTAAACACATCATTGTACAGACATCTTAAAAGGATGGAAACACTTCCTCACTGCCTGAAGGGCTACTGATCCAGGCAATGCTGGGCAAGCACCATCTTCCTATTCTGTGTTTTCATTCGGACCAGGAGGAGGGCCCAGGGAGGGGCCACCTCAGGCCCCAAGGCACCTTGGCAGAACAAACCAAAAAACCTCAAGGACATCATTTACAGACAAAAACACCAAATAAGAGCAGAACAAGTGCAGGATTTACCCCCTAAAAATGCCATTTCAACAGCAGTGCACTGAATGCTGTTGGACTCAGTCTTCATCTCATGCTGACTTGACATCTGTCCCCGTTTTCTTCTCTTCAGACAATTCTATAATGGCCTTCAGCTCAGCTTCAGAGAACTTAGGGGTCAGTGACACATTGTCATAATCAAATTCTTCATCAAGTGAGAACGGTTGGACATCATCCCCCAGTAGCTGCAATAAGGAAAAACAGATACATAAAAAATATTGCTGTCAGTGATGGCAAGGGAGCTCAAAATATAAACTTCTAATTAATATTTAATTAAACTATTTTTTCTGACTCCAGCACTCTCAGCTGATTAAGCTTTTTTTAAGTAAAAGAATAAATTCAATTATTCAATTTGACCTAATTTAAGCCATTTAATGTGCCCCATTTGTACTGTACTGTATGTGAATGAATATCATTAGCTAATTTTGCTCAAGGCAAGGAATCTAAAAGCCTCCCTTGCACACATCCATCACACTCCTGCCACTCGTAGCAGCAGGGCTGTGGGGATCCAGACAAGTTATGTACGGCTGCGTTCAATTTCAAAGACAGATTCCACATCCTTAAAATCTGGGCTAGTATCACACAAAGCTTCAGCATACACACATCTGATGCTAATGTAACATGCTTCCCAGAACACAAAGGAAATGCCTGCAATGAGCAAAATGACACAAAATCAATTTTCAGACTAATAATTTTTTTCCACCATCTAGGAGATCTGCAACTGGCTGGTTTGGATTTCTTGCATGATGAGCATAGAGCCTTACTGCATTTGCCAATATTTGCTCTGCTGACACAGTGTCCAGCCTCTCTGTATTGCTTCTTGATGAAATATCTTAGAATAAACGCTCTGCCTGTAAAATAAAATAATGAAAACAAATAACTATGGCAGGCTGCTGGCTGATAAAGAACTGCAGGAGGCCATGACACGAAAGGTTTATGGTAAGCAGTTACATTAAATCTCTTCCAGAGCTACGCAGCAGAAGTGTCCTCACTGCGCAGATCAGACAGGAATGCTCCCTGTCCTTTGAGAAGTTAATGTAAAGTGCACAGAGGTTTCAACCACGACAAAGAGCACTTCTCAAGGGCTCTGTATTTCAAAGATTTAAGTACCAAATCAGCAACATGTTTAAACTCATGCTTATTTTTTCCAACTTCAGATGAATTCTCCAAGAAGCCAACGACTGCTGACGTACTGGACATTAAGAATACATGCATTCATTTTGTTGAAGAGGAAGAACACTCAGCATCTTGTGGCTGTTGCCCAGTTCAGAAGGCAACACATCACACACCATTTCTGGTAACATTTTTTAAGAAGCTGCACTGACACAGTTAAATCAGAGAAGTGGTAGCTGGATTCTTCTCCGGTGGCCAGGCACCTGACAGACATGGCAGTGAGTACCTTGCAAGTATCTACAGCCTTTATTAATAACATATAATATTTCTTGATTGATCAGGACTTTTTTTCTGGTTTTCTATAATTTTATTAATCATCTGTATTGCTTAATGTTCTGAAGACATGGTTAACATTGGCTTCAACAGATGCTGGAGCATATAAATCATCCGTCGCAGACCTGTAGACCGCGGGCATTTATAAATAAGAAAAACCTCCCTGTCGATAGAGTTGGTCTAGCAAACAGTATTCACTCTGCATACAAAGATTACCTTGCTTATGCCTATAGTTCATCCTAGGTAAATCATCATTAACTTTTATAAATAGCACATTCAAAATATGTTTATAGGAGACAAAGTCGGCACACAAGCTCTCTTTCCGCATAAATCTAAGACCAGCTCCTCACCACATTCCTGTCCAGTCATGTCTCTTTCACAGCAAACACCTCCCAAAACTCCATGCCAGTAAAGGTACCAGCAACTGGGTAACAACCAGTACCAGACACCAGGGTTCATTGCTGCCTGCCTTTCCTTTGCAGAAATCCAAAACACTCTCCAAAAATACAACCCGAGGTGCAAACGTTTTTCAGTTAGTTTGGTTGTGAAAGTATTTGTTACCACATCTAGAGGTAAACTAAGCTAAGAAGTGTTTAAATTTCAGTAAGCCTTTATAGGGTTTCTACAAAATCAAGTCTACTCTTTGTCTGCCAACCAGATTCACCATGCCCTTGTGCTGACCTTCATTCCAGGAACACTTTATGCAGATGCAGAGAAATAATGGAAAAAGTTCTGTTTAAAAAGCTCAACCCCAAAATGGCAACTGAAACTAGATGCCCAAGTAGAACTTACCCCACTACATCGTTAACAACTCTCTGTCACCCACTCACTGCACATTTAAAAGTTTATTCACATTGCAAATTTATCAGCCTGCTTCATTTCTCAAACGAGGACTCAAAAGCACTAGGGATTCTTCTTTTGCTTCTTCTTCCAAGAAGCCATTCACTTCAACCTTCCACACAGAAAAGCAATCTAAAATTTTTACATTGCAAACTACAATTTTGATCTATTTCAAAAGGAAGACATTTTGTAATAGAACAGTGAATCCTTCTGAGCTGATCAAGTTATTATCTTGTTATTTTTGCCTAAGGAGCTGAGAGAAAAATGTGATTTTCAGGTGTCTAATTTAACATCTAATTGAAATCTTTTTGAGAGCTCTCTGGGAATACAATTTTCCTCTATTAGAAAACTGTCAGTTTGCTTAAGATTGCTCCTGTGATTTATTCTCAAGAAAAAAAAAATCATTTTCACTTACAGTTCCTGCATGTCCAAATTAAAGTGGAAAAGAATGTAATATTCATATTAATAACAGAAGCATTTTGCTGGAGGCTGTTTTACAAAGTAATTTTGTAAATAAAATACCTCAAAGTTGAGACTTTCAAAAGTCTATTAATAATTGGCAACTCAGTTCTTTTTATTAATCTGTGTGGAGTTACAGTAAACTGAACAGCTTGTCTCTGTCCTTCTAAAAACTTTATTTCTGTGTAATTATGGCAGTGTATGATTTACTTGTTCAAATTATGTAAAGGATGCCCAGATCTAGGTTGACCTGCTTTAGCAAGGGAGGTGGACTAGATGATCTCTAAAGGTCCCTTCCAGCCTCTACTATTCTGTGATTCTGTGATACATTCTCCAATGTATACTTCATTGTATACTCAAGAGAGATTTTACTAGTTCAGCAGCTATAAGTTACAAAAGGGGTAAAGAGACAAGTATGTTTTTCTCTCACAGACGTTTAATATATACTGGGGTACTTGGGAGAAAAGAAAACAAAAAGCTTGTCTTGAGCTTGTGGCACTGGACTGAGAGTCAATAAATCTCGACCACTTTTTCTCTTCTGCTTCATCATTCTGGACATGTCACTCAGTATCTGTGTCTTTAATGTGGCCCTCACAGAAGACACAACTCTTCTTTCACTTAGTCAATCCTGTCTTTAAATTCTTTTTTCATTTATGAATAGCACTTAGCAGAAACAAACTTCAGCTGAGGCTTATCAGGAAAACTTTACTATACCAAAGGAAGCTCTGTTTTAGCTGAAGGATGCTGCCATTTCACAGATAAAGATAACACGATAGGTATAGTTAATACTTAATTTTTAATGACCAACTAAAGGCAAACAGAAGAGAATGGAAAGGTAGAATTCACCTTTTGTAATCCCAGACATATAAAAATTGGGCTTCTAGATTATGGTAGTTAATTAGCCAAAGAAAAAGACCCAGGCTGAGAGTCAGCACGTGGATGGAGACACATTACATCTTGGGATAAACATCTACAGCAAGTGTGATGAAGCACTTAGTGGAGGTGCTTATCTCCCCCTCTTGATGGCACAAGACTAAATTAGCCTACACTTAAAGCTGAAATTAGGTGAGAGGGACCCTAATTTGAATGCATGTTTGTAGTAAGTGGATGGAAAATACACACTCGGCTGCACTCATATGTATGCAAGGGATGAAATGCAAACAAATAAAGACGGTAGGAAGCAGACATTAAGACATACCGTTAATTAAAACTACTATCATGTCTTTAATGAAAGAAAGTATGAAGTAGAAATAAGAGAGAGAATAAATATCTGTGAAGGGAAGGCAAATGTTCTATGACAATGTACTTCAACCATGGAGTTGAAATGCTGTTTAAATTTGCAGTGGCCCGTGGGAGGTCACGTGCTGCTCTGTCGATATTCAAATCCAGGAATATATTTATGTCAAAACCCAGAGAAGAAAGATGACAACACAAATAATTTGCTGCATCATTCACTAAGCCTCTTCCCAACAGCTTTTGACAGAAAAACATTTTCAGGGAGACCAGTTATTCTTTAACAATTAGCCTACCTACGCAGCGGATCTTAGCAGAGCTGCTTTTTCTTTTTAAACTTTTGCCAGTAATACATTCGGAGGTACACACCTTCCCCTGCATCCCCCACAAATATGTCCCTAGCATGGACAACTGACAGCCTACATTGCACTGTTAGGCTTGTTTGGTTTTGATAGGGAATAATTTCCCGTTCTCTATGAAAACCGACTAGGCTGCCCTTCCCTAACAGATTTGTTTTGATGGACAGAGAACAGTCTCATTTCAAAGCAGAGATGTCTCCAGGGGAAATATTTTTCTCTTCCCAAACTAGTCCTGCCATAAGCAATATGAGACTTCACTTTCAAGGCAATGACAATTTGAAGCACTGAAGGATTTTAAAATGGACTTGTTCGGTCCTAACACAGTTATATCATCTAAACGAAGGCACAAATAAGCGTATAATTTAGGTGAAAATCTGCCTTCATCTTGAGTAGCCTGGCACCAACCAAAGGGTCCTGAAAATTGTAAACCCTTCTTCCTGAAAAATGCAGCAACCCTTAACCAATGTAACAATGCTCAGTTTCTCTTTCATAACCCAACTTTTGCTCAAATGGAAATGAATTTTGCATGCAGAGGGATCTCCATCTATTTTTCATGAGTTATAGTTTAAAGAGTCATATGCGATCCTTTATGAACACTGCAGGCTGCCAAAACCCTCCTCCTTCTTTGGTTTTATACAGAAGTTATCAAATATCAAACCATAAAACCTCATTCCAAGGCTTTTGTTTGTGTGCCAATGGATTTTTCTCAAGGCAAAAACTTTGAATAATGCCAGTTCTTAGGCAAAAAAGTGAGTATTTTTATGCATAGAATGGTGGGTATTAAAGCTTGAAAGGTCATTTTAGAACATTTACTTTTTCCCAAAGCAGACTTGTTCCTTACAGTAAAGAGTTTATTGCAAAGAACTAAACACAATTGAGCTCAGGAAACGAGGCACCGCATGTACTGCTGTAACATCAGACCTTCATTGGTCACGTGTCATTTATAAACCTGATTTAAGCCTCATGGGATATCAGTAAGTATATGAAACTATCAAACTGGCCCATTTTAGCTGGAAGCTAACTTCAGCTTCTATTATAATGATTAGGCAAGGGAAAAGAGTAGCAAAGAATTCTCTGCAACAGAAACGTCCCCAAAAGTTAATGCTCACACTGACTGTTTAGATAGGAAGCTTAATGTCTTAAAATAAGCCTGTGTGCAATCCATGCCTTCTGTTCCAGTTTGAAAAGAGTTGAAATTCTGAGGGAAAATGGCCATTCTAAGTTAAAGATTGTATTGATTGCATTGATTGTATTGATTGATCGGACTTCATAAAGCAAACCTCCTCACACCAGACCCAGACAATGCAGATCCTCCCCACCATCCTGCTACTACTCATTTCCAAAAGGACAAACCCCATTCTGACCACACTATATTCTAAAACCCTTTGTTCTTTGAAATGTCACTTTTAAACGTTAAAGGGATCATTCACTAAAGTGATCTTTGCAGAAGATGGTTCCTACATTCATCTCAGTGAGAACTGCAAGGTGTTGTAACATCATGAGATCAGTGGAAAATTAAACAGCCCATCTTTCTGTGTGAGTGACAATTTATTAAAAGGTCAGGAAGTGCAAGAGTTTACTGGAATATTTTGCAAGTTACACCAATTAAATATTAAAAAGCCCACATACAGTTTGAAGCCTTGAAGTGTGCATTTTGAAAATGCAGGAATTGCAGTGTGCAAGATAAAATAGTACTTTCTAGTAGAATGTTTATCTCAATTCTTCAATTAATAATGTGATTTGTTAACTCATAGCAATTCCACACGTCACTCGCATCCTCTGTTCTTGTGGAAACAGCCACAAGAGGAGCCAGTAAGTAGAAAAATATCCACCCCAAACCCTCAGTGTGGAAATAAATAAATCTGACCTCATACCTCTTGGGTTTTGTTGTCTGATGGCTGTGGAACTGACAAGGTTCTGAACTTCAGTTGAACAGGCTTATCAAAAAATGGTGTACAAGGAGTCACTGTCTGTTCCACCTCTCCTGGGAGTACTAATGGCCCTGCTGAATAAAAAAACAATCAACTTTAACCTTCCATGCAGTGTATAAATTAGCAAAATCCTGTACTGCTCAGACACAGACAGAAGCTTGTTAGTCAAATTGTGCTGTATTTACTGTTGCATAATATATTACATAAGCAGCTACCTTTAAAACAGATCCATGCAGACCTGATCTAAAATCTAGACAATGACATGCATTATACCGAGGAAAAATCAAACCTGATTGAAAACAAGACAGGTAGCTCTTCTTTCTTGAGGACACTAAAATAAAAATCTGGACTTAGACTCTAGAACGACTGGGATTAGATTCATCTCTTTCTTGCATCTGGGAAGGAACAATCCCATACAACAGGACAGGCTGGGAGTTGAACTGCTGGAGAGCAGCTCTGCAGAGAGAGACCTGGGAGTCCTGGTTGATAATAAACTAACCATGAGCCACCAATGTGCTCTCACGGCCAAGAAGGCCAGTGGCAACCTGGGATGCATCAAGAAGAGTGTGTCCAGCACGTCAAGGTAGTTGCTGCTCCCCCTCATCTGGAGTAATGTGTCCAGTTCTGGGCTCCTCAGCTTAAGAGGGACAGAGAACTTCCGGACAGTCCAGCGTAGGGCCACCAAGATGATCAGGGGATTGGAACGTCTTTCATACGAGGAAAGGCTACAGGAACTGGGGCCGTTCAGCCTAGGAAAGAGGAGACTGAGGGAGGATCTTATTAATATTTACAAATATCTAAATGGTGGGTGTCAGGAGGTTGGGACATCCTTTTTTTCTGTTGTATCTAGCAACAGGACAAGGGGTAATAGGATGAAGCTGGAACACAAAAAGTTCCATTTAAACATAAGAAAAAACTATTTCACTGTTGAGGTGAGAGAGCCTTGGCACAGGCTGCCCAGGGAGGGTGTGGAGTCTCCTTTCTTGGAGGTCTTCAAGACCCACCTGGACATGTTCCTATGCGAAGTGATGTAGGTGGACCTGCTTTGCAGGGGGGTTGGACTAGATGATCTCTAAAAGTCCCTTCCAACCCTATGATTCTATGATTGTATGATAATAAAGAGGGAAGCTCCTGAGTAGAGATGATTGCAGTAGGAGCTATAAAACACCAGACTGAATCCCAGCCTTTCCCCTAAGACCATTGATAGTCCCCTTCCATTCCCTCTTATTAGAGTTTTACCACCTGTATGCTGGTGGATGCAGAGCATCTTACCATAACTCTCCCAAAACACAGTAAAACAATCTGGTAGAAGTAATAACACTGCCCACTGCAGTGCCAGGTAGTTCTCTTGTCCAAGGATATTTCATGGATGTTTGCTCTTCCCTAAGATTTCCAAGAAGAGGTACTTGGGAGGACATCCCTACACCTGGGAAACAGCAACACGCAACCTTTCCATGGGGCAGAATTTGGCCTACAGTTCACAACCACACAGACTTTCTGAATCACTTCTCCTTTACACACTTAAGCAAAATGTTCATACTGGGAACAGCACATTTGTGTTCTGTGACAGCTCAGAAGGATATGCCTTGGATTTAGAAATATCTTTTAACATGAATCTGTCTCAGTTCTGCTACAGCACAGATGTGTCCATCTTGTCTCAGTAATGTTTTTATGAAGGAACTTAAAAGGACCATATGTCTTGCAATTTAGTCAAAGGATTATATCAATCTACCTGCTGGTTTTTTCTGATTGATACATAAGTTTCTTTAGTAGCCTGATTTCTCCTTGAAATCTCAAGATTAATTTTCAAAGTGTTGCTTAAATGTTAGTTAATGAAACCAGTAAGAGGGTGCACAGCTTCAGGGTGAAAAGGAAGGTGACTAGATCTCTCTCCCTGCACGCTTTAACATAGTGGTGGTGTTTCAGACCTCTCATTCTCCTGGAAACCTGCGTTTGCAAATAATGATTTGCCAGCTAGACCTTCATAAAAAAATCCATGAGTGAATCCCTCATTTGCTTTTTTCTGGGAACTACATACTGTTTCAAAGCCAGCACGGTTTTGGACTTGTAAAGTGGAATGCTCTTTTTTAAAGAGTTGAATTCATTCCTCTGGGTATCTCATTCCTGGAATTTTGTCTTTTGGCTCACAATTCATGTCTAAATGGTTTCCAGTTTTTATTCCTATTCACTTGGTTGCTTCTGTCTTCTCTATGTGCATTCAGTACTTGTTCTCAACATCTTATTCTGCATCAGTTAGATGAGAAAGCTTTCTGAAAAGCACACTGCAGTCCACAGGTATTACATGCTGTTTCTTCACATGCTCTGCAACTGTTTTTTTCCATCTTGCCTAACTCAGGTCAAAACTAGCTGAAGGGCAGAAGAAAGATGTGAATGCTCCTTGAAAGGCGATGGCATCTTCTGCTGTCATTTCCAACTTGGGCCCTAAATGCCTACTCTCACTGAAGGCAGGGAAGCAGGGAGGTTTGTATCACCTCCTGACACAAACACTCATGATTCTGTCCTAAGAGCCTCCCCTCTCCCACTCAACAGACCCATCTGGGGAGAGAAGGTGAGGAGGAAGCAAAAGTTATGTAACAGTCTGGCAAGGCTCAGAATGGCAACTCTGGAAAATTAGGACAACAGAAGGAAATGTATTTTTGCTTTTAGCAAGAAGTGCTTGTCATACTCTGAATGTCAATTCCACTACTTTGAGGCTCGTTAGTAATGCAAACAATGTTTCAAATTCCTTTCAATCACCCCATAAGAATGTGGTAATCAACCTTTATTTGCCAGTAGAGATGCCAGAAATGAGCTTTGTCTCTCTACCCTGGCTGTGTGACAGCATATGACAGTGTAATCGGTAAATGCTGCTTTCCCTGATAATGTTTAATCAAGAAACTCCTTCAGAGAGAAAAATTAGGGAGTTTTGACAGTCCTCCTTCTCAGTGGGCCCTCCCAAAGGAACTGTAGGCTACTGTAAGTTCTAGCCAGTACCTCACAGCTGGTTTAGGCTGATGCTACAGCATTAGTGGATGATGATCCTAATTAAGCTGCTAATTATGTTCTCTGTGGAGGTGATTAATTAGCAACAGGAAAGCCTTGGATAATGCCAATGGCACCATATACAGAGATAACCAAGCAGGCAGCGATATCAAACATCTGAGCAGAGATTTTGATTTGTGCCTCTCATACCATGAAGAATCCCCTTCCTGGGTGATACGGCAGTGAACTCCCATCACTGTACTCATTCAGCATACCTTAATGAGGGTGGATTGGAAAGCAGAGCAATTATCTTCTCTTTACTCTCTTTCCCCCACAGAAAGCGATTACCAAATCTGTGAACATTGCGGAGCTGGGGGTTTTTTTGTTCCTTGTGTACCACTGATATTATTACTAGAGGGGAAAAAAAAAAAGTATTGGCACAAACCTGATTTGAACTTTCAAGGGTGAAGAAGTTTAAAGTCTTCTCTATAGGTTTATCTTTACTGTTGCTAAATGATGTCCAGCTAGAGATACATTAACACAGGGTTTTTACCACTTTCAGGGTAGTAATAACACACACAAAAAAAAAAAAGCTTAAAAGCTAGATTTTGCAGTCTCCTCTGATTCTCAGGCTTCAGGCTGTGAGCCCCAAAGAGCTGCCTAGTGTGAAATCATCTTAAGGCAGTGTTAAATGGGTTGCAGAGACAGGAAGAGGGAAAAAAAAACAAAAATTCACCAATTGTGGGGAGCCCCACGCTAGAAAAAAATCCACATAATTGAACTCCTAATCTCATTCCTCAACCTGTTTTTTCTGCATGGAAATATAGCTCAAAATAATTTTTTTTCTATTTCTATTAGAGAAAAAAAAACAGATATTGATATAATTTGCCTAAGGAATTACTTAAATAATCAAATAGCTATCCTTGACCTGAGCTTCGAAGTAACTGAATCACTTGGCTTCATCCTCAACCTCTGTGGGGTTACAGAGAGCTAGGACCTCAAAAAGACAAGTGCACAGTACCTCTGGGCTCCAAGGCAGGTTAGGATAAGACTCTTATGTCCTGTGCAGACATTTAATAGTTCCTCTTTTAATTTTCCCTTGTATTTAAAAATGTGCACACTCAAGGTCTCCAGACATGCTTTTTACATGCTTTGTGTTTTACACAAACATTGCCTATTACTACCTGACTATCCTTCAAGCCTTGCGGCAAGTGATTTGTCTCCAGCCCTGGAAAGGAATTCTGTTGCCAAAACAAAGGTCCTAGGCATTCTCCATCCCTCCCTGGAGAAAGCCTGATCATCTCTATTGTTGCCTTAAGCTACTTACAGCTACAGATTAAATTCAGTGAGAAAGAGTGATTAAACAGTCCACCATACACATACTGTCTCCACAGGAGGCATTAAGCGATGGTTTAGGGCAGCAATTTCACTGTGCCAATCCTAGTTTACTGTGCCAAAGTCCCACAATGCAAAGTATTGCTTTGCTTTCAGGCTTTCAGCCCAGTGCTGTCTAATGAAAACAGCTACAATGAATTTGCATACTGGCCAAATCTATGGGCTGCTTTTTTGTTGTTTTTGTAAGAAGGAGCTGTATTCATTCACACTTTGAAAGACACTGGACCTAAGAATGTAAGTTGTGGGGGGGGAAAGGAAAAAGCCCTGCTATAATGATTCTTCCAGGACACTTTCCAAAAAGCACTGGTTTAGACAGTTTAGGGATGTTTTAACACCTATTTTCTATCATGCTTTTCACACTGTCAGCTCTGAGCCACCTCCCTGTAAGTGTGAACACTTAACTGTATTAATGCACAGTTGCTAACTCAGCTAACTGAGCTGCCCTTCAAAGGCACATGGAGTAAGGAGATACTGAAGGGTAGCCACTAACAAGTAGAGATAAAAGCTTGTTGTAATTATACTAGGAAGCTATGATATTTTTTTCACTTCGTGTCCTAGCTTATTTTACCAATATGAAGTCTTAAGTGTATCATTTGTTCTGACACACACTTGTCAGCATTTAAGAAGGCCAGCAACCGAATGTCTTTCACATCTGTGTCACACTTTGCTTCACCTACAAACTTCATAATTTATCCTTTATTAAGGTGGCCATTATTTTATATCACTGTATTGTTACAAACAATAGAAGTCATACCACATCATATTTTAATTTGCACTAGGACACTATGGTTTCTAGAAGAGTAAGAATTTACCTTGCTTATTATGAAGCCCATCGAGTGGATTTTGACATGTAAGACAGCTATCAAACTATAAGCCCTATTTTCTGCACTTAGGCATCAAGGGGAAATTTTTCATGTTGACTCAACACCTATTTGCACTGAAGCAGCCCTGGGCAAGACCCAGGCTGCGAGTTTCCCAGATACAAATTTAGAGGCTGTTCACTTTCCTTACAGAGTTTAGAAGGGATAATTAGCTTCTGGCTACACAGTGTTTTGCTCTTATAAAACACAATCTGAATGCTTAGTACTGTTAGTGAGCACTGTTGATTGCTTACGGGTTGATATAGCTTCTTCCTGCACAGAGGCAATCTGTGCAGGGGGTAAGTGCACGGAGAGCTGCCTTGTGGGAATAGCTGATGAGAGAAGAGACTGAAAGCCAACTCCAGTGTCACCTAGAAAGCTAATAGTTAGCACACTGATAACCTACAGCAGTGGTGACAATGTTATGTTTATTATTTTTATAATCACCAATAAAAGCACTAACTGAAAGGTTTTCCCAGTGTGGTTTGCATGAAGTGCTATGCAGACAGTAGAAGCAGATGATCATGTTTGTAATTCTCATCTTGTTCAAACGCAGTATGGTTTACTAGGCTTTTCTAAATGGTACATGATTAACATTTCCTCTTGCACACAGACAAAGACACAGAAAGGACTGAAAGGCCAAGAGAGAGGCAAGCTCTGGCATGGTCCAGAAAGTGGCAAGCTATATCCCAAAGCTTGGGAAGAGCTTTTCTCCCATCACTGCCCTGCTTGGTATTTCAGTGTTGGGTTTATTTCTCATCATCCACTCTGGGGCCTGTTTTGAACTAGAGATATACTTCCATCGACTAGACACAGACAATCTCATTTCACCGTGATACACATGAAATGTGGCTTTAGGCTTCCACCAGTAAGCCCCAGACCTTCCTAAGTATTACCAGAATTTAGGACATGAGCACAGAACAATGTTCTACAAAGGAGAAAATCGGCACAGATGAACACCACACTCTAAAGAAAACTTTGATGTCTGTACGTGATCCAGGATGGCTATCTTACTCCCTCCTTCCTGAAATGCCTAGGCCAGAGAAAGAGTATCTGCTGTAAACCTGTCTTATGTTGGTTTATTATTTTCTTGTGAGTTACAGCCAAGCTCCAAATATTAATCAACAGAAGTCTCTAAGCCCCCTGACTTTGTAGGAATTCTGCACATACAGAAAAGAGAGACTAATCAAATCTTTAATGGATCAGACAGACTAATCACATGGCAATAACCAAGGAACCAAGCACAAAAGTCCTGCCCTGTAACAGCTTTCTTAGGCAAATCCTTTATTTGTATGGCTTGGTTTCTTTGTACAGACACCCGTATAGATGAGGAAAACAAATTTAACCACTAATTCCTGTGGTAATAAAGACCACACGAGCACCTCAGACACTAGGTTTCTGTTTCCTTTTAAGAGGTGGGAGAGTTAAAATTATTATAGATGTACAGAACAGTTCAACACAGCTTAAAATGCTCGTAAATGGGGATTCCTAAATAACTTCACTATGCATTCAAAACTAGTCTTACCCATTTTAGGCCCAGGATTAAGTCATTTTACTAGGTAAGGACATCATTTTCATGAAATGTTTCCACTTTATAGAACTCTCTCCACGTTACTTTGTGGAAAAACATGTGCTTTCCAAATAATTTCAATAATTTCAATACAAAACAGAAGTGCAGAAAACTATGGGAATGTTGCTACCATGTTCTTCAATTCTGAAAAATCTTGAAAAAAAACACCCTCACCTGCTCACCAGAACACACAGTAATAAATATTCCTTGTAATTTATTATCTCATTACCTCTGAGAGTGAGGAAATGTGGAATTTGCAGAATTTGGGCAATCTGAGGAATTTTCTAGCAATAAAAGGACTGAGGAAGAACAATGTTTTCAGAGGACTCATAGAATCATAGAATCAATGTCAATAGTTTTGCATCCAAAGACAGACAAAAGCTAGTGAATTTGCAGGGGGAGGGGGCGGAACCTACCATTGCATGTCTCTTCATCTGTGTCCATGTCTTCCAAATACAAGCATTTGTCCACCTGCCATAAAAACCCCAAATGGGAAAACAGATTAAAATGTATTCATTCCATTCCTTATAGTGCAGCAAAAAAAGCTCTAAATTGTCTGCTTCATCTTCTCCATTCTCCCCTGCATTTTTCCAAGAAAACACATGAATTTTCTTTGAAATGTGTAACCCAAAGGAAATACTTGCATGCATAGGCAAGGAATTGCTGCCAAAACTGCTACATATCAACTAGGGTGATGGGGAAGAAGCTCAAGCTGTACAGCAGGTTTTTCAGGAACTTAGTGGGAAGATGGAGAAGTAAAATATTTTCATCAGAAAAAGACACATGCTACATTTACTGTGCAATTTTGCAAGCTCACTGCATATGGCACAGAGACAATACGTGCTGCAGGCAAAGCAGAGCTCCGTCCTGCTGTTTTGATACCAATTGTGAACCAAACAGGAAATTATAAAGCTAAGAATTTTTATTATTATTTCATCTGGGACATTCCACAAGTGTTTTTATTCAGGCTAATGTTCATCGAAAACAGTCTAAACTACTTAAAACTACCCCAAGAAAAGACATTTTGTATTTCGGGTAGGACTCTGAAGGGATGCATAGGGTGAGGGTGAAAGGCCTTTCTCAGCCCATGCACAGACAGTGTTACCACACAGGATTTACTATATGCCCTAGGTAGCCTTCTGTGTTTCCAGGAAGCAATTAGACATGCTCTCAGATAATTTGTCCCAACCTCATTTGACAATCAGCAATCACATAACCTTTAGTCTTTAAAAGTACACACTCATTAACATTTGAAGAAATTTTAGATGGTGATGCTCTAATTCTCCTTTCCCACAGACTGGAAAGAAACACACCAACAAACTGCAAGGACTTTGTAAATTAATAAAGCAAAATTCCATCTTGTTCTGCTCATAGTCCCCTCTTTGAAGAAAATCAAAGAAAATAATCACCTTCACTCTTTCAGACAGACTGAGATCATTTCCATCAGAGCCACCAGCTTTCCAGTTCTCATTCCTCAATGGCTGTAGAGAGATAGGCAGAAGTACTCACATGCATGAAACAGACACAAAATCACAGCCAAAGATCCTACTCATTTACACATACATATCCTTTACATTGTTTGATTTTATTTTTTTTAAACAAAAAGTTAATGCAGTTCTCCTGAGAACAGAACATAAGCAGGTAATCCTCTGAAGTCCTATACAGGACCAGGCTGAATCGATTGGAATAAAAGTGCAAGTAATCATAAAATGCCTAAAAAGAAGCATTTAGAACAGAAGCATTGTTTGCAGTAGCAGTTTTTTCCTCTCTTTCCTCAGGGCAGGCTTAGAGGTTACAGTGGCCAACTTACTGTATTACAGCCTCCTCCTGCTACTACAGCAGCAATTTTTCTGATGCATTCTGTTATTACTGTATTTGTTTCTTAAGCTGCTAATATGACAAAAGGGTGCAGTCAAGCCTGCAACTTTTTTTCAGTGGCAACAAAGACAAGTTTGAAGATGTTCCACTAAGTACAATGGCAGTCGGACGTTGCTTTATGGGGCAGAAAGCTAATTCAGAGTGGCTAAAGAGACTCAAACGCAGTATATCCCAATGAGACAGCCATATTCCTTGCGAGAAAAAAACAATCCTTGCTAGTATTTTCACACAATCAACTGACACAATGTGATTGTTTTTAAAGCCTTGCTTGATTCCACCTCAAAGGCACGTGGTAGTATGGAGGAAAATGACAGCTTATGCTCTTTGACTGAGGCCTGGCAGGCCCACAGTTTGACAGCACTTGTGTGTTGATCTGAGTACCACACAAAATGACCCACTACTTCCTTTTTAATAAAAAGTTTAATGAAGGGAATTTCTGAGAACAGGTTAGATCACAGCTTAGTTATTTGTTATTCAGGCAGGAGGGCTGAAACTCATAACAAGCAGACTCAGATTTCCATCTCACTCTTTCCAGATGATATCTGTTGTTTTCCCATCCCTACACGTTAAATCTCTCATCACATACGTTTCAGAAGATTAAAAATGCCTCTGGCTTGCCTAATGTTTACTCTAGGTAGCTGAAGCAATCCAGCTTCAGTAACACAGAACTTGGTACTTGCTAAAATCCCTAAGAAACAAAATAAATCTGTGCAGGTTGGCACCCACACTCTCAAGTTCTCTTCTTTTTGCCAGCCTCTAGTGTGAACTGCTGTCTTCAGTGAAGGCATTACAAAGGTCCTCACAGGGTGCCTCAGTTATCAGTCAGGCTATGGCAGCTCTTCAGCAGAGCAAATGCCACTGCCAAACGGGATCCCTGCAGGTGCCTCTGGAAGCATTACACACTGAGGCAGTATTTTAAATATTTGCCTTGGATGGGAAAAATGCTACTAGCCTCTAACATTTGGATAGTGTATCTCCCCATTATTCTCATATGTTTGAATGTGGTGCTTGTCCACATGGATAAATGTTAACTCATTACCTTGTTCTCATTTGGCATCTGTAGTGGTAGAGACACCCATGTTTCTTTGCTTCTTCCAGGTGAACCATCGTGTTTAGTTCTGCATGGTAATTCAGAAGCAGAAAATGTTTTGCTTAAGGAGTCCACTTTACTTCCTGGAATTGTCTTCCCCTCTTTCTCTGCAAGGAGAGTCACACCAGGTCAGATAACATAATGCACTGCCTGAGGAAAATGGGTATTTCATTACAGCTAATATTGGCTATTTTACACATTCACTTTTCCTGTCATGCTCAGAGGTTCCATGTGCATCACACATATAAAAGCCAACATGCAGTTTGAACTTCAAGTGCACAGAATATCACCTGTCCCTCAATACTGAAGAACTCGTCTCAAAAACTTAGGTGACATACAGAAAACTTGATAAAATAACCCAAGAGCTGAAAATACCCCCAAAAAAGCATGACAGTAACTAAGGTTACACCTTGTTTTTTATTTAAAAACCATTTTTTAAAATGCTCTCTGAATTGTGCACAAAATGCTAAGTAAAATTTGTGCCCATGCCTTCATCTGGCACTGCAAACACTAGCACAGATAACGAGTCTCTTCTTTGCAACACCACTACAAACCCTACAGCAACTACATGCACTCAGCAGAGATATTTTGCATGTATACTTTTAGAATTAAAGCCAGCAAAAAAACCTTCATTCCCTAGTGCAAACACTCCCCCTCCCAATAATTACAGGTCTAGTTTTAAAAGCCCACAGCTGTGCTTACATGGGATCTGTGCCCACAAAATCACCTGGTATCTGAAGCAGCTCAAGTGCACACGTTGCTCACTGATGGGGTGCTGGGTGGGAAAATGTGGCGAGTCAATATTTCTTTATCAGGCCTAGACACACAGCAGTAGGCAATGATATTTAATTGCCAGAAGTTTAGGTCCTGAGATTAAAGATTAACTACAGATGTTCAAGCAGGGTTTGTTCCCGTAGGGGATTCCTTTAGTCTTGAAAGACAGACTGGAAAAAAACATTTTGCCAGTGCATTGACAGGTGTTTATTTTGTACATCAATAGTGGCTAATTGGACCCTCACTGAAAACAGGGAAGTATGCAGAAACAGGACTGCATCTTTCAGTGATAGCTTGTGCCATCTTTCAGACCTTTAACAACTCCTTGGACAACACAGGCAAAGTTAAGACATCTATTAGTGCTTCTGACCGTCTCACCAGCCAGATCCACAGAGCAGCCAGCAGAATTAGGATACAGACAGGTGGTCATCAAATGAGACCTCAACAGTACAGGGTAGATCTAAGAGCTGACTACAGACTAGCAAGTGAATGGATGCATGGATTTACAAACCCATGCTGAACAGTTTCTTTCCTTCGACATGGCAAAAAATATACTAATCGTGGCCAAAATATAAATGCAGGGCTTTTTTTATTTTAAGAGTCCCATCACCAAATATAGGTCAGCTATAGGACAGTCAATTGAACTCTACACCACATGCCCTTATTGAGAAATAAACGCTCATTTAAGAGTTTCTTGGTTTTCATTTGAAAAATCTACTTTGTAACAATAAGGAACACTGCAGTGTATTTCTAAAACATAATTATATGGTACAGGCATTGAAGTAATTCTGGTGGAGAGTTTTAATGATGTCCTTGGGGTTACTACATCTAGCCATCTGCCAAAGAGTTATTAATCCCCAGGGACAGCTCTGCTTCAGTTACTATGGCACACAGAGAGGGCTGGCAGCCTGGGCAGAATCTGAAGTCAACACTTGCAAGAGTCAAGGTTCATAGAAAGTAAATTGCACCAGATCAGAGCAATCTAGCAAAACAATTTTAACACTCTGACCACAGGATCCTCTGAGTAATTCCTAAATCTCAGGTCCCTCGAGAGAACATCTGGCTTCTCCCTGCTTTTTTAGCAAGCACTTTCCTAAAACAATATTAGGAAATAGCAGTACATACAGGCAATCCCTTCTTCCCACACACACTCTTTTTCAAGCCAAGGAAATGAAGCAGTTTTACACAAGAAACTTTCTTTTAAATTCTTGACAGGTAAAATGGTCACCCCATATTTGAAGATGACAGACTCACAGAATAGTAGGGTTGGAAGGGATCTCTAAAGATCATCTAGTTCAATCCCTCTGATAAAGCAGGCCCACCTGCTTGAAGACACTTCTCCTGTCACCCTACTTGACAGGAGGAACTAGATGGCCAGCTGAAAAGCCTTCAGTCTTTTGTTACAGTAGTGCTAAAACAACATGGTCTTCTTGTTCTGTACCGAGAACTGATGAGTTTTATATTAAAGGCTGATACGCCACAAAAGGATATTAATGTACTTTAGGGTATGTGTCAAATTACAAATTATGTACAAATCAGCAAATTATGTAGCCAAACATGTGCAGTAACAACAGGGACTGAGTACCCAGAACCCACATCAGGAGCCTTTATGTACCAGTAGTGAGACAAAGCTTCTGGAAGACATACACTCTGCTCAGCCAGACCAACAGCAAGTCAAAAAGCATCACTGTCTGGAATGATCAGCAATATAATTCATACAGCTGACAGGCTCTGAATAAACATGGTATCCCTGCACAAGCCCTTGCTTATCTTGGATACCACTGTGGTCATTCTGCTAGGGTATAAATCAGATCATCCTCCTCTAAAATACAGGTTCTGCATTCTCCAAATTATTATCTTAAGAATATCATTTTCAGCACTAAAAGACCTGTGACACATAGTTGGGACCCTTATAACTAGTACATATGAGTTCACAAACTTATTTTATTAGGTTATATATTTTCTAGACAGATGAGCTATTGTCACAGAAATGTTAGATAAAATGAGCTAAAAAGAAATCAAGTGCATTCATAGCCTTTATGTGCCATTTACTAACCTCAGACTAGAGCTGGAAGCACTGTCCCCTTTCCAAAGAGATCAGTCAGAACCTGCTGTCAGAAACTTTTTACTGGTTAAGACCAATTGGGTTATAGAACATTAAAGATCACATTTGATGAAACATTCCCAACTGTAGTGTGATACTAGATTCATGACTGCAAGTGAAGGAAACATCAGAAGGAAAAGACAAAAGTCTAAGCAAGCACAAGCACTGGGTTGTAAAATGCACTCTGCAGACACAATATCAGCTACGCAGCCCTCTGCATAACAAGGCTACACCATGGAACTTGGAGGAGGGGAGGAGAAGCAAACACTAAGCTGCTCAGCCTCAAGCACAGCCACTCGAGCCCAGTCAGATCCACCTTCAGATGTCCAAAGTAATTGCTGATACCTCTAGTTTCTCAGTGCAGGCTTCACAGAACTGACTCTCTCGAAGCACTAACAGTCATGATCTTAAAAAACAGTATTAAAAACAACACACATAAATTGTTCTAAATGGAAAGAAATAACAATCTGCAGTGAAACAGCACAGCTATATTGCTTTGTGAGTGCTCTGAATTTCAACCGTTTCTGTCCTTATTTTTGAAAGAGAAGGGGAAGGATCACATTTGAGGCAGCAAGAGGATCACTCTACCTTCCCTTTAAGTGATAATTGACCCGTTATTCATAGGCACAGTTCTCAACCTGCCAAGACCCTGATGTGTAATACTGGCCTACATAGCATGTGACAAAAGTCCAAAATGAGGGGTACAAACATAACACAAAGAAGGAAGCTGTAATGATGAAAAGATTCTCATCTTCAGTCAGCAGGCAGTTTTTCAGTCTTGCTTTTTAGAAATTCCACTATCAGTACCTTAACAATGAAATAACATGCCAGCATAAGTCTCTGGAAAAGTAAATCTGAGTCTCTCAAGAGCAGTATCCATCATAATTGTGTGTCACTGAACAGTACGTTGCAGACTTCAGTAACATATTTCTATCCGAAACTATATCCAGCTTGATAAATTTTTTTCTCTTCAACTATCTATCCTCTATATTGCTTAAAATTCTCTTTGTCTTCCAATTTGGAAGGGAATCTTTTGAAATTGTCCACTGATCACCCACATATTTCAAAGAATAATGGAGTCACTTATCACAAAGCCGGAGAAGAGAGCTAGCAGGATTATCAAGAAAAAAACTTCCTGTCAGTGAAATCTCTTAGATGAAATAGTAGCCCCAGAAGAATGATAAAAGTCTCATGGTCTGAAACATTTCAAAGCCAGACCAGACACAGCAATCAATAACAAACCATAGAAAACTTGTCTTGGGAATATACATCGGACAAAACAATATAAACTACCAGGTATTTCCCACCTTTTGTCAATTGAATTAATTCCAAACCTCTAAACTGGGTGAGAAGGAGGAACATGCCCCTTTAACTATAAAATAAAAATACATATAGAGCAAAGATACTATTTTAAGTCCCAATTTATTTTTTTGTCCTCAAAATGCTGGACTGAGGGCCAGGAGAAGGCCTCAGAATCCCTTAAACACCTTCCAAGTTATGCTTTGATGGGAAACCTGGGATCCAAGTAATACAGTGACTTTGTGCAGGACTCCTGAGCAAAACACAGCTTCACTCATAGTAGCCTGATAACTGCCTTGCACAGAAGTCGAGAGGACAAATGTCATGTTGCTTCTCTATCTCCATTCTTCAAATGCATCATCAGCCAACAGCCATCATTTAAAAGAAGAACAAACCCCATCACTTCAATGTTTCCATAAAACACTGCTTCAGGATGTTCCCAAGGAGATGGACCTGTTTGCAGCTATGGAAACCATCGTACAGTGCCAAGTTCATTTACCATAAATGCTAACCTGAATGGGGAAAAACAAGTCTCAAGGCAAAAAATCCCACTTGTTGGCTAGATAATTTTTGAAATCTTTCATTTCTTCTATTTCTTTTTGATCAGTCAATCAAACCAGCTTCTGGATTCTCCGCAGCAACTCAATAACAACTGGCAGCCTCCTTGTGTATATATTGCCTGGCTGAGAAAAGAACAAAGCTATGTAGTACAGAAAACCTGCTCTTATTCACATTCTCAGTACTTGCACAAAGCTCACGGATACCATACAGTAAGCACCTGGAGGATTTCAGTATTGGGGTCCTGTATGCCTGCATGTAAGAGTAATCCAGGTGCGATTCAGGTACCTAAACTTCATTATGTTGTGCTGATTTCAGAGCCTGTGGCAATCCTGCAAAGCCTTCTGCTGCCATACAAAAAGGCAGTGGATAGTCCACAGATACTGTACTGTATCTGCCAACCCTCAGTCTGAATTGCCTATTCCCAAGCTATCTGAAGTCCTAAAGTCTCATTTCAATCTTACTCATCCAAAACCCTCAATAATTTTGACCATACAGATTTTACAGAGGCTCCAAATAAGCAAAACTCTTCAGTCAAAGTGACTTATCTATACAGCAAACAGCAATTCACTTGCCCAAGCATGCAAATTAGTATTTGCAACACATCTGGAAAGTCCAATATGTCAAATGTTGTTGTCTTCCCTTTCTGTACTTCAGCTCTGATTAACATTTCTGCTGCTGAATCCCCCGCCTTCACCACAGTGTTTCCCCAGCGTAACTTGCCGATACCTAAGGAATTCTTTGGTCTTTAAACCAGCACAGAGGTTCAGCTGCTGCAGCCTTTTCCCCTAAGGTCTTTGATTAAATGACAAATAATAAGAAAAAAAAAAAAAAGTTTCACTTTTTTTTCTCCCCTCAAAAAAAGGACAACTTTTACTCTACCACTAATGTGGGTTTGATTCTTTACTCAGTAATGCCAGTTTCCTACAGGAATTTCAGCACACCATGTTCTCAGATAGGACAAATATATACTCCATGGACATGGACAACTAACCTCAGAGGGACAATTTCCAAACTTAAAAGGGTAAACTTTTAAGTACCAGTTACGACTTTTGACTGCCAATTTTTTATACTTCCTTTACTGTAGTATTTTCGAAAACCTGACAGGAAAGGACTTTATTTTGTGTTTGCTCCTTCAGGGGAAAGATGAATGCCCGTCACTGTCAAGTGTATTTCAGCCCTTCTCAGACACCTGCTTTAACCTAATGTACAGCAGTGTCAGTGTTAGAAAAGGGGCAGTATTTCCTGTTTACACCACACTCACCCCAGCTGATCATTTAAAAATATGTATTATTCTTTCCATGGTTCAACAGTTCTTCTCCATTTCAATACTACAATGCACTCAGCTAAAACAAGGTAAATGTGCTTGACTATTTCAGCAGCCCGAATGAGCAAAATCCTGCTGCTTCCAACACATGATGATGAAAAATCACCTTTAAAAAATTCAGAAATCTTACAGATGATCCTCAGCTGACATTAAGAAGCACAGTCCTACTAAGGGAGCTACACCTCTCTATGTCTACCAGGCATCGAGTGGTATCTGTCTCTACCAATGTCATGGTTTAGCAAGGAGCTGCAGTGCAAATCCGGTAAAGAGTTGCTGGACTTTCCCCTGGCTCTTGG
>WBNH01002168.1:0-19643 GCA_013401255.1 Urocolius indicus
GGATGTGAAGGGTGTTATCAAAGGCCAGCTGAACAGGAGCCAGGAGCGTGCCCAGATGGGCAAGAAAGCCAAGGGCATCCTGGCTGGGATCAGCACTGGGGTGGCAGCAGGAGCAGGGCAGGGATTGTCNAGAGGAGGCTGAGGGCAGCCAGCAGCACTCTCTGACACTCCCTGACAGGAGGCTGCAGGGAGCTGGGGGTCGGGCTCTGCTCCCCAGGCACCAATGACAGGACAAGAGGCAATGGGCTGCAGCTGCCCCAGGGCAGGTTGAGCTTGGAGCTGAGGCACAACTGTTTCCCTGAGAGGGGTGTCAGCCCCTGTGCCAGGCTGCCCAGGGAGCTGGGGCAGTGCCCAGCCCTGGAGGGATCCCAAAGGCGTGGGGCCGAGGTGCTGAGGGCTGTGGGAAGCAGCACGAGTGGGCACAGGCTGCAGCAGCTCCAAGGGATGCCTGTTTTTAGCTGCTTTTTCCCCCTCTGGTTTCTCCAGATGACAAGTGTGCTGCCCTTCCTAAAAACACAAACACACAAAAAGAAAGGAGTTGGATTCTTCTGGGGTGTTTTGGGTGTAATCCCTGATTTTATCACAGAAAGGAAGACGCTGAAAACAATTAGTCGCTCCTTAAGTGACAGCCAAAGGGGTTTTCTTCCTTCCCTTCAGCTGTGATATGGCTGAGAGCAGAAGCTGTGCTCCGGGCAGAGGTGGGGAACCAAGGGGAGGGCTGGCACTGAGCTGGCATCCAAGTGGATGTGATCAAATGAGTGCAAATGATACCGATGCAGGAGTCATTCCCCAAGGAGCAACACGCAGCCTCAGAGCTGATGAACTCTGAAGTCAATTGGAAAAAGCTTCCCCCATCCCAGCAGGGCCAGAGCAGCAGGGCTGGGGGGGATGAGGCTTTGAGATGCTTGCAGCCTCTGCCAAAGTATGTGCACGTTTGAAGTGTGAGGATGGGAGCTCATCCAGGCCAGCGGCTGCTGCTCCTCTGCTCTCAATGCACGAGCGGCTGCTCAGCCCTCTCCTGCCTTGGCTTTTGTGGGCAACACAGCTTGTCTTGCTTGTTTGTGACCCTGAGAGCTTTGGTTTGCTTTGTGTTTCACATGCAGCAGCCTCCTGGAAGGAAGCTGGGGATTGCAGAAGTGCCACCAGCAAGGCACTGAAAGGAGAAGGATGGAGGAGGTGGAAGAAGGTGATGAGTGTCTCCAGCTCCTTCTTTCCTTGGATGGGAACCATTGCTGTGCACAGCAAAGGAGGCAATCTGACAAGCAGCTCCAGGTGCTGATATGTGGAGTCCACAGCATTTAAATCATCAGCCTGTGATGGGTTTTTGTGCTTGACAAGGTGCTGAAGGCTGGTCACACACCGGGCTGGGTGACAGCGGCCGGGGCTGCCAGCACGTGTGGGATGGGGAGGGTGGGGGGGTTCCCATCAAAGCCCCAGCTCCTGGAGTCATGCAATGAGGCAAGGGGTTGCTGGATAGTGTCCCAGGCCTCCCAGTTGTGCAGCAAACTGGTCCATCTAGAAATGCAAAGAACCCAAATGTGTTTAATTATCCCCTGTGATTGCAGCTCTGGTTGGAATCACTGAATCGTTTGGGTTGTTAAAGCCCCTGAAGCTGCTGCAGCCCCAGCCCTCCCCTCACCCTGCCCAGCCCAGCACTGACCCACAGCCCTCAGCACCTCGGCCCCACGCCTTTGGGATCCCTCCAGGGCTGGGCACTGCCCCAGCTCCCTGGGCAGCCTGGCACAGGGGCTGACACCCCTCTCAGGGAAACAGTTGTGCCTCAGCTCCAGCCTCAACCTGCCCTGGGGCAGCTGCAGCCCATTGCCTCTTGTCCTGTCATTGGTGCCTGGGGAGCAGAGCCCGACCCCCAGCTCCCTGCAGCCTCCTGTCAGGGAGTGTCAGAGAGTGCTGCTGGCTGCCCTCAGCCTCCTCTGCTCCAGCCTCAACACCCCCATTCATTCCCTCAGCTCCTCCCCAGCACCCTTGTGCTCCAGCCCCTTCCCCAGCTCTGTGCCTGGCTCTGGACAAGTTCCAGGGCAGATGCTGGTGTCTGTGGCTCGTGCCTGTGTTTTGGTTCTGCCTTGTGCTCGGAGGAGACCAGGCATCCCAACCCAAGGAACCAACCAGCTCAGGGCAAATGCTGTCAGCAGAGTGTCTGCCTCTGGCTTGGGGGTGATGGGAAGGACAGAGGAAAGGAAGAAAAAAAGCAAATAAACCAAACTTTGAAGCAACAATCTTTTGGGCATCTTAAGAGGAAGGAGCTAAAAGCTTGATGGAGCCTCTCAGCTCCTCTCCCTCAGCAACAGGCACAGCATTCCTGCCCCTACCACAGCAGCACACACACGCCTGGTGACCAGCCATGGCAAACACTTGGGCTCTCCCTTTCCACCAAGTAGATCCATTGCTTTGGGCATCTTGGGTGTCAGACATTCCTGAAGCAAATGGGTGCAAACAGCCTCAGCTCACACACAGGGGATGTCCTGGGAAGGCTGCAGGAATCAGCACTGCTACTCCCATCTCCTCCCCTCTCCGTAACCCAGCAGCAGATGCTGGTGCTGCTGCAGTTTGTTTCAGCCCCAGCCCCCAACTCCTCATCATTTTCTTTCCCTTTTGAGTGTCTTTTTTTTTTCTTTTTTTCCTTGGTTTTGTTTTGTTTCTTGGGTTTGGGGGTTTGTTTTTTGTTGTTGTTTTTGATTTTGCGTGTGTCTGGGTAAATTTAGTTCCCATAAAAGTGAAGGACTGTCAACACCAGCTCTGGAGCCAACCATACTGCAGGCAGCTGTTGGAAGGGCTGTGCTCACAAAAGCCTCTGAGAGCACCTCAGTCTGCCCCCACCTCAAGCCAGCTCCCTACACATCCCTCTGGCAGGTCCAGCTCCTGACCCCTTCGGCTCTGTCTCATGGCCCAGAGCCACAGTTCAGCCCCAAAAGCACACAGCCCCACTGCCCCTGCTCCTCCTAGCCTTCCTCACCTCCTCCCTCTGGCTTCATCCTCCCTGATCTGTCCTTGCACACATGCTGCTCCCCCCAGGCTCCCCCTCCTCGTTTTAAAGATGCACTCTCTCAAGACAGGGGCAGCCAGGCAGAGGTACCATCCCCCAAGGGCAGCTGGACCCCAAAGAAGGGCTGGATAGAGTCCTTCAAGGGAGTTCCCCATGGATGGAGGATCTCAGGATGATAGATCTCCCCATGGATGGAGGGTCCCAGTCTGGAAGCTCTCTGGGGATGGAGGTTTGGGAATTAAGCTTCCCTTGCATAGAGATCTCACCATGGGAGCTGCACGTGGCCCAGATTGGATGGTCATGATGGAGGGTCCTGCAATGCTCCCCACTCCCTCTGCCCTGTTCCTCCTCTGTGCTGTTCAGCATCTCTTTCCCTGCCCTGAAGGGCCCTGAAGGAAAGGCAGCGCAGCTCTGGACTGCTGGCTGTGCTCCATGCTGCCTGCATTGTCCTGTGAGGCAAGCAGAGGGCAGGTCCTTGTTGGCTGCTCTTCTCCAGGTGCTGGGTTCAGCCTCTAGCGTGGTGGGGGCTGGAAGGGCCCTGCAGAGCTGCTGCAGCCCCAGCCCCTGCTCCAGCAGCTTCCCCTGGCTCAGGGGGCACAGGAACGTGTCCAGGGGAGGTTGGGAACCTCCTGAGAAGGAGCCTCCACACCCTCCCTGGGCAGCCTGGGCCAGGGCTCCCTCACCTCAGCACCAAACCAGTTGCTCCTCCTGTGCCAGGGGAACTGTTTGTGTCCCAGCTCATGTCCATCAGCCCTTGTCCTGTCCCTGGGCACCACAGAACAAAGTGTCCCCCCATGCTGCTGACACCCACCCTTTAGGGACTTGTGAGTGTTGCTGAGGTGCCCCTGAGCTCAGGCTTCTCTTCTCCAGGCTCAACAGCCCCAGGGCTGCAGCCTTTCCTCCTCACACACATGTTCCGTCCCTCAGCATCTTGGTGTCCCTGCACTGGCCTCTCTGCAGCAGTTCCCTGTCTCTCTGCAGCTGGGGAGCACAGAACTGGACACAAGACTCCAGATGAGGCCTCAGCAGCTCTGGCAGAGCAGAGGGGTAGCACAACCTCACTCCACTCATCCTGCTCCTGAAGCCAGCAGCGTGGGCTGAGCACCTGGACCTCCTGAGACTTGAGCTGCCACCATCCATCATCTCCAGAAGCCTTTACAACGCTCCCAAAGGCTCCCTGTGACTTCCCTTGTGCCTCCAGCCTCCTCCATCCCTGTGCCCTGGCAGCATGGGGCGATTCCCTAAGCCACAGGGGCCGGGAGGAGCAGCCTGGCAGTGCAGCGAGGTGAGATGTTTGCCAGGGGCCAGCACAACTTCACCTTGGATGGAGGAGGCAGCTGGGAAGTGGTTAACACTTGGGTAGGGGATTGATGTCTCCTGGAAGGAAGGAAGTGTCCTCAGGCAGAAAAAATGCAGAAATCACAGGCTTGGGGTGGGTTTTTTTTGTTTTGTTTTAAAGAGCTATTCTTGTGTGTTTTGGTTTTTATTTTTCCTCCAGCCATCTGTGCCATTTGCAGCTGATGGGAGGGAGGATGATGCTGGATGGAGAAGCATTTGGGTTTGGGATTGATGTTGCCTTTCCAGGGTAAAAAAACACGAGAAGGACGTCTGTCCCCAGCGAGGATGACGCACAGAGGCAGGATTGCAGCAGCGTGCTCGTGTCCAGTGCTGTCACTGCAGATGCAGGGAGTGGAGATGGCCATGCACAAGCCTGCACTTCACTTCTCCTTGCTGCTTTCCTTGCCTGCAGCCCATCCATGGTGACCTTTGCCCATGGGCTACTCCTGCTATGCCCAGCTCTCCCAGTGCTTTTCAGACACAATGGTCTCCTTCTGGCCTTTGTCTCTTTCCCTGCACATTGATGCTGCTCCCTGCAGATGCCCTCCCAAAGTGCTTTCTCTTTAGTTAGCCTGGTTATGCTCCTTGTTAGCAGCATTTAGGTGTTTCTATCATCAGCCAGGCAAAATCCCCCCACAGGCTTGTCTATAGAACAAGGTCTGGTCACTCCAATGGTGCTTCCATGGGGACCCCCCCCAAGCTGGGGTGAGCCTGTGGGAAGGGGGGAAAGGCTGCTCCTGCCCAAACTAGGTCCTGCTGGGAAGATGGAGATGCTGAACTGAGTCTCTAGTTGGGATGTCCTTGGGCACTGTCCTGGCACTAAGAGGCCAAGCAGTCCCAGAGGGGCTCTGCCACGTGCCTGGAGCTCTCCAGGCAGGCTCTGGCTGTGAGCTGCACGTCTGTGCCAAGTGCTTTTCAGCAAAACCTTCAGCCTGATGTCAGCTTTCCCTCCTGCTCTGTCCTTTTCCTGCTCGTTTCCACCGCTGGGATCACTCGTGCAACACTTTCAATGCTTTCAGAGGAACTAATTCAGGTTTATCAGCGAAGGCTCTCAGGAAGCAATGGTTGGACTTGATGACCTTAAAGGTCTTTTCCAACTGAAGCAATTCTCCAACAAGCAAGAGGATGCTCTGCTGGCTCAAGTGAGATGAGACCCAGTTGGATGTAAAGTGCTCACAGGGTGAGTGCTTGAATGAAGAAACAACCTGGAGAGGTCCCAGGTCCTCTGCTCCTGCTCTTGGCTTTGGGGAGCAGAGCAGAGGGTCAGGTGAAAGGGTAACTCTAGGAGGTAAAAGAGAGAACTAGAGGAGCAGAGCAGCCCACCTTAATGATATGATCAATACATAGATGTGAAGGTTTGCTTGTGCCAGCTGGAGGTTTGCACGCTCTCCAGGGCAGCCAAAGCAGAGCAGATGTGGTCAGGAGGAGGAGAAGCAGTGCCAGTGGGGCAGAGAGGATTACCAGTGGCTGGGAGAAACTTGCTCTTGCAGCAGGGGAGCCAGCACATCACAGAATCACAGATCATGTGCCCCCATGGCTCCTTACAAGCCATTCAGGCAATTCAACTCACTTGCCTTGGGACCTTGGAGGAGAGAAGCAGCAGACTGGTGGCTACATGCCATGGTTTACAATGCATCTGAGAGCTCTAACCCATTCATGACATGTGCAGTTGGCCAGGAAAGGCTCATCTGCCTGTATGAAAAAGGCTGTAAGAATGGATAAAGCTCTGACACATGGGTTTCTGTCAGGAAAACAGCACTGGGAAGAGCATTCCAAAACGAGCTCTTCCATCAAACCCAACGGGGCAGGGATTGCACGCTAATGAAATACCACTGAACCATTCAAGGGTTGGGTGGTGAATACAGACCCCACTTCAGGAAGCCACACAGCTCCTCCCAAACACTCCCCCAGACTCCCAAGGACCTCACCACAGCAACCAGCTCCCACAGCAGGCTGTGGGCAGGCAGAGTACATGCTGTTCACAGCCTGATTGACCTGTCTCAGCAGCTCTGGGGAGGTGAGCACGGCTGCAGCCCGATCTAGGGGTGGTTAAATGAGCTCAGAAAAGAATTAGGCATCTCAGCTTTTGGAAATCAGAGCACTCAGAGCAGAAATTCTCTTGGGAACTTCTCTTCCCCAGCTCTGTGCCTGGCTCTGGCCACGCTGCAGCCCTTCAGTGTCCCTGTGGCAGTGAGTGAGGGGCCCAGCACTGAACACAGCCCTGGAGCTGCAGCCTCTCCAACCCCAATACAGGGGGCAAAGTGTTCAGTGATGGGATTGCAGAGCCCCGGGGGAGTTCCCAGGAGCAGTGCTGGGCTCCTTCATCCTGCAGAAAACCCTCCTCCAGCCTCCTGTGCTGTGGCAGAGCAGCTCTTGGCCACCTCCAGCCCTGTGGGGTTTTTCCCCTCTTCAACCCCTTTCACAAAGCACCAGATCAAAAGCTAATGAAGTGGGGGGGGACAGTCATCCATCCAACCAGAGAGATTTCCACATCTCCAGTGGTGCCTGACCCCCGTGGGATCCCATCTCACTCAGCACCTTGCTCTGGGAGCTTTTGCAACGCTCCAGCCCCAGGGCTGCCGAGCCCTGTGTTACCACAGCAGTGTTTTGATAAAGCCCTCGTGGACACTTTCAAGTCTGCTAAAAAGATGTTTGGAGGTGACAGATCTGAAGCAACACACAGAGCAGAGTGCTGCTCTGCTCTCCACACCCTTCCCCGCTGCCAGGGGTTGGGGGGAAAAGCAGCCACTATCAGTGCGAGCTGGATCCAATTTAGGAGGCGCTTGGAGGAGCCATTCATCAGGCCAGGAGATAAATAACCTTCAGATGGAACAATTAAATTTAATTGCCTGAAGATTATTTGTCTCCTTCCCTGATGATTGTCTCTGCTGAGTGCCTTATAAATTGGATCCAGCTATCAGCAACGTTTCACTTGAGTTTCCCCTCCAAGCCTGGCCCAGCTACCCAGACCAAAACACTGGGCTCAGAATAGACTTTCCCCATCACACGTTGAAGCTGATGCTGCCTCGAGGCTCGTGGGAGACTTCTTCCCTTGCTCACACACGAGTCTGAGCTCGAGGTGGCTGAGCTTTCCAGGTGGCTGGGCTGCATCCTGAGCTCAGCACTGCTGCTCCTGGCTCTGATGGCCTCCTGGCAGGGATGGTGCTGCTTGGCAAAGGCTTGAGGAGGGACACAGGGAGCCCTGAAGGGGGATCACACAAGGGCTGCAGCGAGCTGGATGATGTTGCTGTTGTCATTGTGGCTGGAGAAACGAAGGGCTGAGGTGGTGGGGTCGGAGCAGAGATGGCAGATGTGGCTTTGTGCTGGCTGCAAGAGAGGTGGTGATGGAGCCATATTTCAGGCTGAAGAGCCCTCCAGGCAATGCCTATCCCAGTCCTCCTGCCAGCAAACCTCAGGAGCACAGCACGGAGAGGCAGAGCCAGGATAGCCACCATCATATTCCTGTTACTCCAGGCCAGGACCAAAGCTGGAACCTCTTCAACAACCCAGGAGCCATCAACTCCCTCCTCTGTATCCGTCTGAAGTCTGGAAAATATCTTAAAGATGGGAGAGGAAAGGGAGGGGTTTGATCCTCAGCTGGTGTAAATCAGCGGAGCTCCTCTGACGTTGTTGGACCATTCCTGAGACTTCTGTCCTCTGACCCCAAACATTTCTAGGGAGGGAGGTAATGACTACGAGAGCATTCCAGTGTTGCAAGAGATCATCCTCCAGCCTGCCTGTGGGGAGTCTGTAACTCCAGGAGTTGGGAAGAACAAGGAGCAGTGTCTGGGTGAAGAAAAGAGAGAAAAATGCCCCAAGATTCCCAGTTCTGCATCCCAACTGGAAAGCAGGATGGAAGCCAAGAGAGAAGCTGGGCTGCATGGACCACATACCACCAGGAGATCTCATCCTGTGTCTGGAGGATGGGTATGAGCATCATGATGTCCTGCTCTCTGCCAGCCCCAGTGCAGCCTGCAGTGTCATCCATCCCTGAGCCCGCTGATGCACCGTGGCTCACCCCACACATCACCCACCCACCCCTCTACCCTGGGAGACCTCTGGGCTGTGGGTAACCACTAAGAGCCGTGAGCAGCACACTCCTCTGCTCCAATGCTGCCCATCCTTTGAGAGCAAAGCTGCATCCATCCAGGCAGCCCTGAGTGCAATCAACATGTTTACTGACAGGCTCCTCGCTCAGTTTGGCCTGCTTTTCTAAGGAAATGAAGCTTGTGCAATCACACTGTCTGGGGGGTGTCTGTTCCTAATAAGTTTGCAGTCCACCAGCCAATTCCAACCCAAACTGACAGAGCTGGAGAGGGGGGAGAGGTCTCAGCAACGTCGCGTCGGTGGGTACCGGCAGCCTGGACCAGGCAAGGGACAAGGAGCATCTTCTACACGAAGCCATGTTGAAGGGTAACGTGGTCAGAGCTGGTTGCTGGTAGATAACCCTCATCCCTGCTGGGAAAAGGACCTCAGCAGCAGTGGCCAGAGCTGGATGTGCAGCACCAGCAAGGAGAAACATGGGGAAGGATGCAAGCTCCAGCTGCGAGCTCCACGGCTGGGCATGGGAGGACGGTGTCTGCAGCGAGCCACGGCTGCCACAATCTGTGCAGCTCCCAACTGCCAGGGCTGAGGGATCCTCAGCTGCAAGGGATGGGCTCCAGCAGGCAGATATCCCCCTTCTGCTGGGGAAAGAGTGTTTCCTGACTGTGGAGCTGCCCCAGGGAGCAGAGCAGGACCCACGTCGCGTCTCTTCTCGCTTCAGTCTGGGCAGCAGGACCTTGTTTCTCCTCTCATTGACGCTGGTTTAATTTTGCTGAAGGCTCTCCATGGTGCACATGGTCTCCCTGGCTCAGCCCTGCCAGTAACATGAGCTGAGCAGAGCTGGAGAGGACCTTTTCATTTCTTTAAGTGCCTATACAAACATGATTTGTTTTGTAATAACTCTTCTTCTGTTCTGTTTTGAAGGGGATGATGGCTCTGGGATCTGAGGGGCTCAGAGACAGCTCAGAGCAGCTCAAGATTCCTCCCCACGTGCTATCAATTAACGTCTTCATTAAACACCCAGATCAAAGCTGCTCCCAGCCCTGAGCATGACAGCACAGCACAGCTCAGCTCAGCCTCGGGAAGCCACCCGCCGGCGGCGACACGTGCAAATGGGACTGGTTGGTCCTGTACCAGCCACAGATGGAAACAGGAGGTGACCACCACCAACAGCAGGAGTGAGTGTCCTCCCTCAGCTCCCTGTCACAACTCTGACCAGAAAACAAGACCCAAGCTGCAGCCTTGGGAGAGGGGAGGGACACGTCCCTGTGGCAGTGGGTCACGTCCCCTCGCCTGGCAGCCAAAGTCCAGGTCCCACCAGTGCCAAGGGCAACTCTCCAATTGAATTCATTGAGACTTGAGCTTGAGTTAACCCAGCAAAGTAAGAGGGCTGGGGATGTCTTCTCTGGATCCTTCAGAGATGGGCAACAAAGCCGGGGAAGGGGCTGGAGCACAAGGGTGCTGGGGAGGGGCTGAGGGAATGAATGGGGGTGTTGAGGCTGGAGCAGAGGAGGCTGAGGGCAGCCAGCAGCACTCTCTGACACTCCCTGACAGGAGGCTGTGATGAGGTGGGGGATCATTCCCTCTGCTCTGGCTGCCCAGGGAGCTGGGGCAGTGCCCAGCCCTGGAGGGATCCCAAAGGCGTGGGGCTAAGGTGCTGAGGGCTGTGGGTCAGTGTGGGCAGGGTGAGGGGAGGGGTCCAGGAGCTTCAAGGGCTTTTCCAGCCCAAATGACTCTGTGATTCTATGATTCATTCATGACTCTATTCTATCTGGAAGGAAGCACCACCACAAAGCAGTTTCCTAGAGGCTCTCCAGTGTATTGCCTACCTGTGGGCATCCAGGCATCCCAGCTCCTGGCAGCATCTGCTGCCCGTCTGCACCACCGTGGACACACCAGTGTGACCCTGGCACATTCTCCCTCCCTTGCTCCTGTGCTCAAACACAGATGGTGCTTGTGGTTGCTCAACCACGTGCCACCCAAGGGATGTTTTCTTTAAAGCTATGTGGATCTATATTTAGCTGCTCCTTTCCCACATCCTTTAAGGTAAATTTAGGAGACTTTGGCACCTGGTTTCAGCTTTGACTTGGTGTCATGTCAAGGTAAAGTGTGGGCAGAGTGAAAATGCAGCAGGCACAGAAGTGATGCCCTCCTCCTGAGCCATGCTGGTGGATGGAAACCTCTTCTCTAAGCTTTGCATCCACGAGCAGCACCACGAGGGACCAACCTGGGCTTGGTCTTAATGAAGCTCAGTTAATGGAAGGTGTTGCTCACCAAGGTGTGGGACCAACCTTGCTGGTTCTGGGAACAGCACAATGCTGGTGGAGATGACACCTCTTAGTATGTTCCCACCTCCTCCACCACCTCACCACTCACCTGAGAGCCAGAGTGCTGACCCTGGCTGGGATGTGACTTGGCAAAGCACGTGCTCAGCATGAAGCCCATGAGCTCTGATTTAAGAGATGGGGCTGGGACTTGAGGGAACAACCTTATAACAACCTTTCAACACCCCATCTCTTGGGTTCTTCTTTTCCTCCCCACTGGAAACTGCAATTTTAACCATGGTAGGAATGTTCCTGAAGGGCTGTTTGCCATCCTCCTAAGTTCTTGAGGCAGAACAGACTCGCTGACAGCCAACTGACCTGCTGCTGTGTTTTGGTTGCTCAAGTGGCAAGGAGTCTGGTTAAAACCTCCCCCCCCTACCACCTTGCTTTTCAGGTTGCTTTGCTTATTTTTCCCTGAGGAGTTTTTACTTTTGGATTTTCAGCTCCTCTTTCTGTGAGGTTCTATTTGTTCAGGTCTCTTTGGGAACAGACTTTCCTACACCCTGGGAGATTTTTGCTGGGGTGGAGAGAGCTGTTTTCTGCCTGGTCTATAGGTGGCTTTGGAGAACTTCAAGCCAAACCTCATCCTAGACACACCAAAGTCAGCTGGAGCTTTTTTGAAGGTGCTAATGTCCCCAGAACTCTGATCTCCCCTAATCCCAGTGCCTTTGAGGTTGGGAAATTGCAATGTTGGTGTAAAACCTGTGTCATCCAGCCTGGTTTCCAGGTGGGAAGTGGCTTTGCCCACAGTGTACAGAGCAGACTGGTGTGTGGCTTCTTGGAGGGACCTGGACAGTCAGCCTCAGGCCAGCAGTGTTTTGCTCAGCTCGGGTTGAAGCTGCATCCTCAGTGAGCATCTGTGCTGGGGATGGAAAGTGTGAGTTCTCTTGCAGCCCCTTGATTCAGCAGCATGAATCTCATCCCACCACACTGCAATTACACACTGACTCTATTTATAAGCCACGTGGGTAAACAGCCCAGTGGAACTGTACAGTGACTGTGCAGCATTCCTCCAGATGACAGGGCAATCATTAACTTGCTAATTGCATGTGCTGGAAGAGCCCTGGGTCTTCCATGGGGGCTGGATGGCTGGCAAGGCTCTACTCACCTCTTGTTTGAGGGAAGGGAGGTTTGCACTGAGAGCATCGCTCCTCTGTGGGCACTGCAGCTGCTTTAGGGAAGGGGTAACTTTTCAGCTTGCCCCCTGGAACCAGAATTAAGGAAAGAAGAAGCATTCCAGGGAGAAAAAATAAAGAAGGGGAGGAAAAGGAGAACTTAAACCCAACATGCCTCAGACTGAGAGAGCCAGAGCTGGGCAAACACAAAGCTGGGTTTGTTGTGTCTGAGCAGCTCCCTTTGGATGGGAGAAAAGAAATGCAGATGCTTTCAAAGTGATGCCAACAGGCTCCTGGTTTTAAGGGGAGGAAATTCAGCATCACTCCCCAGCTCTGTTTCTATGACTCCATCCCATGTGAGCAAAACAGCTCGGAAGGCAAGGCTCTGCTGGTGATGGAGTGATGGATCATTCACCTTCATGGCAGCACAGCAGTTTGCCTCTGCTGAAGGAGCTTCTGGACCTGGCTCTACCTCCAAGTGAAGGGAAAAAGAAGATCTGCTTGCCAGAGTGGCCAAGTTGAGGTTTTTGCCTTCCCTGTGGCCAGTGCCACGCTGACGGGCCTGTAACTGCTGTCAGTGAGGTGATGTGGACAGAGAGGTGAGAAAAACCCCTCTCACCAAGCACAAACTGTTCTGCAGCATCATCTTTTGGTGCTCCACGGCCTGAGGAAGAGGAGGCCACGTGTCCCAGCCACAGAGAGCAGCCCCTGCCTCCCAGGGAAGGTGGGAAACACATCCCCAGGAGATGCCTGAGGCTGCCCTTAGGTCCTGCATGCTGCCAGCTGCATGGCAAACCCCAAAGCCCTTTGGTTTGCTGCTGGCTTAAGGTCAGTGGGAGATGAGGGTTGTTGGCACCATGAGCTTTCCTTTTGTGCTCAGGTTTGTGAACAAGAGGCTGCTCTTGGTTCCTCCCAACCCTCTGCACCTTCCCCTGCTCCCAGAGCAGCATTGCTGGCATTGCCATCCCCCTCCCCAGACCCCTCCTGGGCCCTGGCCTGCTTTGTTCAATAAAAACACCAGAGAAAAACGATGTCTCTTCCAGTTCCAATGCTCCCCCATGCCAGGAGACAGCAGGGCTGAGGACAGGCACTCTGGGCTTTATCCTCCATCACTGGTGCTGTGGTGCACACGCTGCAGTGAGCACCAGGCTGGTCCCCACTGAGAAAGACTCACTGGTGTGAAAGGAATTACCAGGGCAGGGATTGTGCCCTGGGAGTGATGCTGAAGCTGAGGGGAGGTTTTGAGCCCTGTAGCAGCCCTGGCACCGGCCACTTGCTGCAGAATCAGAGGCAGAGGAAGGTGCAGAAGTGACAGGGCAGAGCTTCAGCTGCCTAACCCAGACCCTTGATGCCCCTTAGGGCTCTGAGCTTTTAAGCTCTAGTCTTAACCCCAACCCCATCCTGTTTAAGGGCAAAAGTGCCTTCAGAAATGGAAATCCAACCTTCCTGTCAGCAGCTCACAGCTCTGGGCTGGTTCCAGCAGCAACATCAGCTCCCCCACAGCCCTCAGCACTGAGGTTACAGCCTCAGTGACTGCTCAGCACAGACCCTTCCCCATTTCTGCTCCTTGGCTGTGGGGAAGGGCAGAGGAGCATCTTGTATGGAAGCAAAACATTGGGCTGTGCCAATGGAGCTGCCCAGTGAGAGAGGGAGAAGGTGAAAAGATGCACTCACCTTGTGAAGTGCCACTCCTGGAGTGGAGCCTGGCCCAGAACTCCCTCTGCTTCCCCCAGACCCTCTTTGCTCTGCTCCCCAGGCCTGTTTTGCACTATAGTCCCACCTTGCCATGCACCACTCACCAGGGCAGGGCAGAAGCATCTGTGAGTCCATCTCACGGGGCTGAAGATGTGCTTGGAGGGGGAGGAGGGAAGCTTCCATCAGGACATCACCAGTGTCTCTGGTAGAGAGAGGCTTCCAACCTGATTGCTCTGCAACACTCCCCCTTCCTACACCCAGCTCTGCTCTTTCCCCATCCCTCTTCCAGGCAAGGAGAGGAGTTCCCATGGGTTGCTTCTGTTCCCTGCCCTCAAGTGACACCTGCAGGGATACCCCTGAGGAGATGCACTGCCAGGCCAGCCAGATGCTCCCATCAACAGACCTCAGCAAGGTCTAACTGCAAAGCTTGGCCCATATCCACCCCAGCCAAGGAGCTGGCACTTGGCTCTGTGTCACCAAGCTCCCTCTTTGATGGAACAGAGCTTCTGGGAAGAGAGAATGAATGCTTAAGAAGAGGAGAAGCCTTTTTCCCCCACCCCGGGGTCAAACAAAAGGGCAGCAAGAGCTGCAGGGATGTGTGCTCAGGAGCATGAGGAACACAGATGTAGCTTTCTGTACGTAGCCCTAGCATAGAATTCACTCTGTCACTTCCACAAAGCCACTTAATAAGTTTTCCCCCAGCTGTGCCTTCCCCCTCCTCCAGCCCAGGCTCTGAGCAGCAGTAGGTGATGCACACGAGCAGGCTCTTGCTAGGGAAGGGCTGCCCTACAGCTCCTGCCTCTTCAACATGTCCATGTTCCCCTCCATGGGAACCTCTCCACTCACCAACCTGCTTTCTCCTTCACTTGGAAGTGGTTTCCAGCTGAAGGGAGGAGATAGGAGCTGGGAGATGTGGCTCCTGAGCCTCTGCATTGCCACTCTCCTCCCTGTTCTGGCTGAAGTCCATGAGCTGCTGCAGATTCACATCAGCTAAGGGGCTGGTGCAGGATGTGTCCTTCAGAGGGGCTGTGAGGAGGGGAGGTGAAAGGCTCGTGCTGGGATCTATCCCTGCCCAGCCTGCTGCTGCCTCTCCACAGCAAGGTCGCCAGGGATGATGAAGCTCAGAGGAGCGATGGTAGAGCCTCCCTGCACCCCAGGGACAAGGCTGTGCTGCCCAGCCTGAGCCCTTCCATGCAGCAAAGGGGAGCAAGTGGCTGCTGGAGGGGCATTGATGACATCAGCCTCCCCTTGAATGGCACCTTCAGCCTGGCACCTCGCTTGGCAGTGCCTGTGGAGGCTGCGAGCTCGTGCTGCCCCCCACGCTCTGCTCAGGGGCTGCTGCCCTCAGTGGAGGCTGCAGCATCAGATTGGAGTCGTAGGATCATAGAATCAACCATGGAATCGATCACAGAATCAAGGAACCAATCATAGAACCAATCACAGAATCGTTAGGGTTGGAAAAGACCTTGAAGATCATCGAGTCCAAGCCCTCACCTCACCCTGCCAAGCCCATCACTACACTAAACCATATCCCTCAGTGATTTCTGATGCACTTGCTGAGTATCTCCAGGGCTGGGCACTCCCCAACCTCCCTGGGCAGCTCCTTCCAATGCTTAACAACCCTCTTGGTGATCAAATTCTGCCTCAGCTCCAACCTCATCCTCCCCTGGGGCAACTTAAACCCATTGCCTCCTGTTCTACCATTCATAAGTGGGGAGAAGAGGCTAACCCCCACCTCACTACAACTCTCCTGTCTCCCTCTCAGCCTCCTCTTCTCCAAATCAAATGTCATTTCACTGCAGATGCTCAGGCCCTACAAACACCAACCTCCCAACCCCAGGTGGAGGTGCCAGCCTTTGCCTGCCAAAGCTCATCTCACTCCCTCACAGAGCAACAAAGCCCTAAGGAAACATGGTTTTTGTTTTTGGACTGGCCCTTGGCTCCCACACACACCATTTGGGAGTTCACCTAAAACCTCTGCAGGGTGGGAAGCATCCCATTATCTGCTCCTGGCAACTGGGCTCAAAGGAGGCTGTGGTTGACTCTCACAGTGCTCTCTTGGTCCAAATGCACAGCTGAGGTGCTGAGGGCTGGGGGTCAGTGGTAGGATGGGCAGGGTGAGGGGAGGGCTGGGGCTGCAGCAGCTTCAAGGGCTTTAACAACCCAAATGATTCAGTGATTCTCTGAATGTAGGGGCTGAAAGGACTCGACACACCACGAAGGAAGAGAGCAACCCTGGGCCAGCAGCAGTCATCTTTACTATCGACCACAAGGAGATCAGAAAAAGAACCTTGTTAACAAGAGATCTAGTGGCTAACAAAAAGTGTCATGCTACAGGACATGTAAGAGAGGCCAAGCACAATCACCAGGACAAAAGGGCAGCCAGGGAGGAGAGGGGGGGATGCCAGGGTGGGGTGTGTGTGTGTGTGTGTGTGTGTGTGTGTGTGTGTGTGGGGAGGGTGTGTGGTACCCACACAACGTGGGGTCCTGCTGCCTTTACACCAGGCTCTTCACCTCTGACTCCGGTGTCTCCAGCACAACCATGATGCTTCTGTCTTGTCAGGAAGACAAAAACCCCCAACCCAATGTTTTGTTGCCAAGAGGAAGGGCAAGAATTGCTTCTGCAGGTAGTGATGGGGAGGGCAGAGAGGAAAACACCCTGCTCAGTGCTGTCCTTGTGACTCGTGCCCCTTCCTCAGCGGTGCCACAACCCTCCCCAGCAAAACCCTTCTGTGGCTTGTCAGAGAAAGGAGAAAAGAACAAACCCCTGGTATTGCTGCTGCTGCTGCTTGTAAGAGTTTTCCTTCCTTTCTCTCCCTACTTTCCTCTTGCTGTTTACTCTCCCAGCTTGCTGCAGAGGTTCCTCCAAGCTCTGAGGTCTCTGTGCTCCTCTCTCCTCTCTCTTCACTGGCAGAGGCTCCACATCTCTTTGGTTCAAACCCCAACAGATTAAAAAGAACTCAAACAAATGCCACACAGCCTGGTCTCATCCCACCCCCCTCCCCATCCCGTGGCTGCCTGTGGAAGAAGGAAGCATCAGAGACGAGCTTGTCTGCTCGCTGGAAGCCGTGGTCCCCTCGCCCTTTCCCTTCTCCCTTCACACGGTGGTGGCCGGCCCCAAGTGCAGCACCAACGGGGACGTCTCCTTGATCCTCACGTAGAACCTGCCCTGGGGTTGGGAGGTTTGGAGGGTCAGAGGCAAGAAGTCATCTGGCAGCCACCTCTCACCGTCCTCACTGGCAAACACCAGCCCGAAGTGCTGCAGGTGCTCGTGGCCGTAGCGGATGGTGCCCCGGGATGCCTCGTTCATCTCCAGCACCACCAGCTTCACCACCTCCCCCGCCGAGGTCTGGCTGCTGATGTGCAGCTGTGGAGAGACAAAAGTGGGAGAGAAGGATGGTGAGGATGTGGGAGGAAGGAGGGGGAATCCTCAGGTGCCCTGCAGCAGGGATTGAGAGGGGGAGGATGGATTGGCACGGTGGTGCCCGGGGAAGGGAGCATGGGGACATGCTCTGTGCCAGGACTTGAGCCCACACACCACTTTCTTGCCTCTGCTGCAAGAGTTCTACAGCTCAGCTCTTGCACATGTGCCCCATTCCCTGCTTGCCCCACCATCCCATCACCCACAGAGGGCTGGTACCAGCTCTGCCCCTGGCACCACGCCAGGACCCACACCAAGTCCCTCTTGCAAGCACCTGAACCACAGCAGCTCTGCCAAACTGCTGCTGTCGAGCTGGAGCCTCCTTGGGAAGCAGCACTGCATTTCGTGCCATTCACAAGCTCAAGGTTCTCCCCTCTCCCCCAGCCCTCCCTTTCCCACTCCCATGGGCACTGCAAAAGGAGCTCCTCTGGGCTCTGGATGCTAGTGACCATCAGGAGCCAGCTACTTGACTCCACTGGCCCTGAAGCAGGACATCCATCCTGGCCCAGGAGAGGTGACAGCTTCCCCTGGGCATGTGGGGAAGGGCTTGAGGAGTGCCAAGAGCCCTCAGCCCCCATGGGAACCCATGAGCTGGGACCCAGCACCTCAGGCCCAGAAGCTTTTCCTTGGAACTTGGCTTTCTTCAAGCAGAACATCATGAAATGCTTCTGAGCAGGTACATCCAGAGCTTGGCAACTTCAAAGAGCCACGTGGGCAGCTCACCAGGAACCCCAGGGCTGTGCTTCAGTTCTGCACAAACCTACAGCCATGGCTCAAATGGGACAGAAATGCCCTGCCAGGCACATCCCCTGCTGCAGCCCACGGCCCTGCTGGGTGCAGAGAAAAGCTGCTCAGCCAGCAAAGCCACCAGCCCCTCAGCTCTGCCCTCCCGCTGCTGGCTTTGGGCTCCATCAGCTCCAGCTCTAGCCACTGGGAATGGAGAATGGGGAATGAGCTTGATGGCTGGGAGCAAAGGGGGTGGCAGAGAGGGAGGGGATCATGTGCCCAAGGGGGTCTCAGAGGTGGGGGGGTTGGTGCTGGGGGCAAAGTCCTTACAGAGAGGAACCAGGTGACAGAGTGGCTCTGGCTGATGCCAACATCTGCATAGGCTGGAGACCAGTGCCTCATGCTCTCCCTTCCCCAAAGGGTTTGGGGCAGGGGGAGCACAGACCCCAGAGAGGGGAGGTTGTGGGAGGGCTGGATTTCATCCAGGGGGCTGATGTGTTTGAGCACCAGGATGTGGTGAGGAAAGTACATCAATGTGACCTTCTGCCCGTGCTGGGTGGCCACTAAGAGCTTGAGCACTGCCCCCAGCAACACCCTGTGTGTGGTCACGGATCTCTCCTGCAGAGCCAGGAGCCCTGGCACTACTGGCACCTGGCTGAGGTGCTGAGAGCCATGAGTGAGTGCTGGGCTGGGCAGGGTGAGGGGAAAGCTGGGACTGCAGCAGCTCCAAGGGGCTTTGCTAAGCCAAGTGATCCTGTGATGCTCTGTGACACTGCAGGGAAGCAGGGCAGGAGGGCTACAGCTCCCAGGCTGGATGGTGGAGGACAGAGCGAGCAGCACCAGCCCAGGGGCTGCCACAACACCTCCCCATGCTGCCAGCCCCGGGGTAGGAGGAGGCACTGCCCAGCCTCTCCACTGCCCTTCCTCATTCTGGCAGATACCTTGACGCTGATCTCTTTGGAGAGTCCAGTTTCATACTGAGGACAAACCCTCAGGGTGACAGAGCCCAACTTCTTCCTTCCCGAACCTCCCGGTTGCTCCTCCTGCTCCTCCGTATCCCGAGTCCGGCCAAGCTCGGGGCTGTGCTGTGAGCCAGTCCCTTGCCTCAGCTGCCCACAGGAGCCTGTGGTCCTGCTCTCTGTGGGGGAACCGTGGACAGAGCCTGGGCATGATTTCCTAGCGGGCTGACAGGGGGGTTTGGGGAAGTCCAAGCTGCTGGTGCGCACGCAGTACGCCTGGCGCTTCTCCGTCACACGCAGCAGCTCCAGCTGCCGGCTGGGCAGCACGAAGTCACCGTCGTACAGCTCAGGAGGAGGAGGTCGAGGGAGCTCATCTGTTCTGGCCATAGAGGGTAGAGGAGAAGCTTGGAGCTCGTGGCTCTGCAGCACGTCTGGAGCGCTGTCCCGTAGGCGACGGGGAACCCTGCGGCCATGGCGCTCGGGGCCCGATGAGGATGATGAGAGCAGGTCGAGCTCCTTTGGGCTCTGAGCACGGCTGGAGTCGTAGTCACTGTCAGTGGCCAGGAACACCTCTGAGGAGCCCTCCTCGTCTGACAGCCCGTGGCAGTCTGTGGCAGAGGGGGAAAGGGAAGGAAAGAAGGGCTCAGGTTTGCTGTTGGTGACCCCAGCTGAGGGTTTCACCCTGTGCTCGGCCCTGGGGAAGCTGCAGCTCCAGGGCTGTGTCCAGTGCTGGGACCCTCAATCACTGTCACAGGGACACTGCCAATGGTGATGAGTTCCCTTGGCCACCTAGAACCCACTCAGGCAGAGAAGGATGTGAAGGGTGTTATCAATGACCAGCTGAACAGGAGCCAGCAGCGTGCCCAGGGAGGCAAGAAGGTCAAGGGCATCCTGGCTGGGATCAGCACTGGGGTGGCAGCAGGAGCAGGGCAGGGATTGTCCTCCTGTGCTGGGCCCTGGGGAGGCTGCAGCTCCAGGGCTGTGTCAGTGCTGGGCCCCTCACTCACTGCCACAGGGACA
>WBNH01002168.1:19733-30986 GCA_013401255.1 Urocolius indicus
TGGGGCTGAGGTGCTGAGGGCTGTGGGTCAGTGCTGTGCTGGGCAGGGTGAGGGGAGGGCTGGGGCTGCAGCAGCTTCAGGGGCTTTGCCAATCCAAGTGATTCTATGGTTCTATGAAGCCCCTGGGTGTTGCCTCATTGCTGGACACTCACACTACATCCACCAAGGCACAGGCAGAGCAGGTCCTGCCCTCAGGACCATACCCCCAAGGCCAGCTGTGCCAGCAGGGCCACGCTGCAGCCACACAGAGCATCCTTCCCCAGCCAGTCCCTGTGGCAGCAGCTTTGCAGAGCTGAGCCCTTACCCGAGTTGAGCTTGTGGCTGGTGTCTGGTGAGGGTGCTGGTGAGGGCAAGTACTCGAGGTGGGCCGAGGTGGGTGGGGATTTGTCCTTCATCACCCCAGCAGCCTGGCTGAGGAAGCCACTGAGGGACACCCCACAGGAGGGCTGCTTGTAGCGGGCGTGCTGCAGGGCATCCATGATCCAGCGCATCTCCCGCCAGATCTCCTCCATTTGCTGCCACAACAAGAGACACAAGAGTCACCCAACCATTTGGGGTTGGAAAAAAAAGACCTTTCAAGTTGGTGGAGCTCAACCCCTCGTCCTGCCATCCCTTTCAAAAGCAGCCTCCTAAATAAAAGCCAGACTCTGCCCTCATACCTTTCCCAGGGGGGTGAATCCCCAGGGAAGATGCTCTGGGGTGGGAAGATGTTGCTTGGAAGCATCAGTAGCTACTGGTTGAGCCTGGCTGCAGGGAAGGGGGGGATGGTGTGGGGTGCTCTTGGGCATATCCACCCCCAAATGCACTTCCAGGCCCTTTCCTAGGACAGTGGGGACTCACAGAACAGGAGTCCCTGGCTCTCTAAGCAGGAGTTTTAATGTGATCATTGCAGGAGGAAAGTGCCAGACAAAGCCTTAGCTGCTGCCCTTGGCTGTGGCAGAGGAACCCCACACACAGTGCCACAGCCACCACCAGCACTCAGCATCCCCAGCCACCCTCCTGCAGCTCATGATTTGTCCTGGCCATGTCCTGTGGGCACCCTGGAGCCCACATTCCCTCTTGCTTACTGTACCTGGATGTAGTCCTGGACCTGCTGGTGCCTCTGCTTGGCAGTGGAGAGCTCGGTGTCAGAGAAAGCCTCCCTGAGGCTCTGCTGAGACAGAAGCGACTCCAGCTCCAGGAGGGCAGACACCTGGCAGTACTGGCTGATGAACTCCCGGTCATATGTGAAGAAATGAACTGGGGAGAGGGGAAAAAAGGAGGAGGATGAAATCAGCTCCCCTTGCTGTGGATGCCCTCTCTGCTCACACAACACAGGGAGGAGGTGATGCTGCCCTTCATCCTTCCTGGAGAGCCCTCAGCATCCCCCCCTCCTCCATCCCTCCTCTCCTGGGGAAGAGGACCCCCACCACTATCATCTCCAGCCCACCCCACTGGCCTGTCCCAGCTCTCAGGAGCTTCTCAGGGGACAAAAAGAGACCAGGCAGCTTGGGGTTTGGCATTCCCTCTCCTCACCAAGCTCGAAGATCTGCAGAGGCAGCGTGAGGAAACCGGAGCGAGGGGTGTAGGGGTTGTTCTGGCCTGGAGCAGTGCAGACATCATCTGATGGAGGCAGCAGCAGCAGGAAGGAGACCTGGTCCCCAAAATCCAACACCTCTTGGCTGTACAGACGGAAATCTTTGGCCTGCAAGAAGATATTTGCAGGTAGTAGATGAATATGTGGTGGGTTCTCCACCAAAGCCTCACAGGGGACACTGCTGCTTCAGCTCACAGAGGCTCCTGGCATCATCTGCACATCTCCCTTTCTCTCTTATTTGTCCTAAAAGTCTTTAAACTATTGGTCAAAGTCAGTGTGATGAGGTCTCAGAGAAGCAGTGCAACCAGCAGTGGTGTCAGCCCTGCTGAGAGATGCCCTCACACTTGCCCAGCCAGAAGCTGGTGCCACTGCTGGGCACCTTCCCAGGGAACATTCAGCCCAGTGGAGAAGAGATTTCTCCCCCTGCAGCTTGGCTGCAGCTCCATCCCACCCAGGATGGTGAGATGGGTCCTTGTGAGGGACCATCCTGCTTTGGAGGGGCAGAGTTGGGCTGGTCTCATGTAGCAAGGGCTGAGCCTGGGACTAAAGCACACCACAGGTAATAATGCAAGCCCAGCTTCACCATCCTTGCTTTGGAGGTACAGCTGAGGTACAAACAGCTCCTGTGGGCACTGTCCCTGGGCAGGTGGATGCTGCAGATGCTGGCTATCCACCACTTGTCTTCTTTTTGGTACAGGCTTAAAGTCTCATCAGTGCTTCACATCCCTAAAGAGAGCCCAGGGACTGGTGCAGGGACCAGCAGGGTGCTGCACAGCCCCTTCCCCTCCCTCTGTACCTCTTGCAGTGGGATGTTGAGCAGGGCCATCAGCTCCTTGATGGCTACTTGGAGCTCCTGAAACAAGTGGTTCTGAGAGGCTTCAGCCTCTGATTCTGCAGGAACAGGTTCCTCTTTGCTGACCATCTTCTGCAGCCATTCCCACTCCTCCCTGGAGAAGGACAGAGACACATGAAGGAGGGAGCAGCTCGGGATGGCCCTGAACACACAGTTACTACAAGAGCTGTGTTTGCTCAGCTGTTCCTTCCCCAGGAAGAAGTCCAAGGGATGCTGGAGCTGCTGAGGCAGGGGGGTTGCTGTAGCCCAGGGCTGCCCTGCATGGCAGGCAGCAGGGCTAAGAGGGGATATGGCACTGCTGCCAGGAGTGGTGGAGAGTGGTTGGAGTTGAGGCACAACTGTTTCCCTGAGAGGGGTGTCAGCCCCTGTGCCAGGCTGCCCAGGGAGCTGGGGCAGTGCCCAGCCCTGGAGGGATCCCAGAGCCGTGGGGCTGAGGTGCTGAGGGCTGTGGGTCAGTGGTGGGCTGGGCAGGGTGAGGGGAGGGCTGGGACTGCAGCAGCTTCCAGGGCTTTAACAAACCCAAAGGATCCTGTGATTCAGGGGCTGTCCTGGTCTCCCCTGGGGACACATTCTTTCCTCTCCCAGCCTTGGGGATGTGGAGGACAAGAACAGGTTTCTGCCTTTGCACTGGGACCTTCCAACAGCTTGGCTTTCTCTTATGAGCCAGGGCTCATCCACTCTTCTCATCTGCCCCAATCACATCCAGGCCAGACTTTTTCTGGTCCTGTGAAGCCCTGAAAAATCACATTTCAGTCTCAGGCTGTGAGTGTGTTGCCATCCAGAGCCTTTTATATTCTCTCCAAGACCATTTCTGTTGCCTTATAGCAGGGTGAGGGGAGGGCTGGGGCTGCAGCAGCTTCAAGGGCTTTAACAACCAGAATGACTGAGTGATTCTATGAGTGGATGATGGGTGCTTTTGGGCTGGGTGGGACAGAGGAGCCCCTGGGGAGCTGCCTCTGTCAGCCTCACCTGGAGACGTTGGGGTTGGAGCGGATCTTGACGTGACACAGGACGTTGGGCAGCCGCTCTGGCACCAGCACTCGGATCTGATCCACGGCACTGCACAGCTTCAAATAGCCCAAGTAGAGGCCTGGGGCGAGGGCATGGCTGCTCCTCTGATGGTAAGCCAGCTTATCCTGAGGAGAAAGGCACTGCTGGACTCACAGTGCACTCTCCTGCCCTCATGCCAGAAGCCAAAAGTGGCAAGTGCCACCCGCTACCAGCCCAACTCCTCCTCTCCAAGCAACAAGGATTTTACTGGCTGACTGGGCTCTGCTCCCCCTCCTACTTGATCTAGGGTTGAACCCTCAGTGCTCCTGCTCTGCCATGGTCTCTGCAGCCCCCCAGGATCCTTGGGCAAGGCACCTGGATGGAGACGAGCAGCGTGTCCAGCGCCGTGGGCTCCTCGGGCGAGGACACGGACTTGCGGCCGCTCTGCAGCTTGCAGATGGGAACCCAGCGCACGCTCTCGAAGGTCTGGCTGGTCTTCACCTCCTTCAGGGTGACGATCAGGATGTTGCCCTGCTTGTCTTTAACAGGCTCAAAGAAGACTTGGCCCAGATCCTGGATGCCCAGCAGCCCCTGTGTGATGGGATGGGATGGGATGAGGAGGAAGCAGTGGGGTGAGGGGACACGTCAGGCTCTGTGGGTCTGGGAAGATGGGATGTGGCTGAGGAGGTGGGGGGTCTCCCCTCTGACAGCTGGAAACCAGTTGGCCCAGCAAAGCACTTCCTGAGAGCCCCCAGTTCCTCTGGCACAAGATCACCACGAAGCCTGACAGCCCATCATCCCACAACCAGGGTAAAGCAAGGCAGGGCCACCCGGTCCTGTCACTGGCTGAGCCCTGGGCAGGATTGGCAGAGCTTGGGGTCTTCCTGAGGGCAGGATATCCTCAAGGATGATGCTCCCAAGGGAGCACAGCCCACAATGCCCTCCCAAAATATTCCCACCTCCCCCCAGACCCAGTTCACCTGCATCTGGGAGATGGCCAGCAGCATCTTGAAGCGCGTTTGCAGGATGCAGGAGCAGGAGGATTGGGAGACAGTGACACACTGCCGCAGCCACAGGATCTCATCCCACATGCAGGACACCTGCAGCACACCCAAGGGCTGTCACCACACCGAAGTGTTTTGGGGGAAGGTGTTTTGTGGTGGTTTGAAGCAGGTTAAGGACACTTCTGGCAGCAGGAGCGTGGCTGTTTGTGCCACAGCCACCCAGGATGGCTCCACACCGTGCCCACCCAGAGACTTGTCTTCACTTAGGACTGAGATCTTCTTGAGTGGAAGGTAGCCAAGAGAAGGAGAGAGAAGGTGCCAGACCAAGTCTTCTCCCTCAGTAGTTAAGGATCATTCAGCAGAAGACTTCGGCCCTAAGCTGCCCACTTGCCCTTTCACTAGGCTTGATTCACTTCTCTTGGAGAACAATAGGCTGAGGGCAGCCAGCAGCACTCTCTGCCACTCCCTGACAGGAGGCTGCAGGGAGCTGGGGGTCGGGCTCTGCTCCCCAGGCACCAATGACAGGACAAGAGGCAATGGGCTGCAGCTGCCCCAGGGCAGNAGGCAGAGCCCTCCCTGCACTGGAGAGGGACAGACCCTCATGCAAGGCACTGAGGAACACAGAGCCAGGAGGTGCCATCCAACTTTAACAACTAGAATGATTCTGATTCACTGACTGTCAGCACAGGACCAGGCAGCAGCACCCTGCATGTCCTGCTCTGCACTGGATGCTGTGGTGCAGCAGTTAGAGTTGAGATGTTGCTGGCATCCCTGTGGAGAGGCAGCACCCACCCATGCAGCAGCACCAGCCCAGTTGGCACCTATTGTGGCACACAGTGTGGCATCAGCCCATCACACCCCAGAGTGCCACACAGCCTGCCTGCTGTGCCATCAGTCCATCACCATCCCTTCTGCCCACCCCTTGTCACCTCAGGCCACCCACCTTGGTGAACCAGAGAAAATCCTGCATGAGCAGGCAGGAGTAGGTGTCATCAATCTCCACCACGGGGATCTGGTCTTCATGGGTCACCAGGATGTTGTCATCCTTGTAGAAGATGGCTGTCAGGTAGAGGCCACTGCATGGGAGGAAAGACAGGCTTCAAGTGTCACCCCCCAACCACCAGCTTCACTTCCCAAAGGAGAAATGGCCTGGCCCAGGTGCCAGCACCAGCACAGGAGCAATGATGGTGCCAGCAAGGCTGATGCCACAGCTGATGCCATGGCTGGTGCCTCAGCCAACACAAGCTGCAGGAGACATACTGGGGTGCCTGGAGGCCAAGGGTGAAGCTGAGCAGTTGAGTCTGGAGCAGGGTGAGCTGTGGGGATGCAGCTTGGCCAATCCAAAGGGAAACATCAAGGAGAAACGTTTGATGGGACTCACCTCCACCAACACCAGCAGCTCCCTCCAAGCAAGGACCCACCTCTGAGCACTCCCAACCCCTTGCTTGTGCAGGCTGTGCCCAGGATGGGCCACCCCAAGTCCCCACTGGGAGAGGGAACCCCTCCCCCCCACACCCCACACATCCACCTCTCACCGCTTCAGCGTCTTGAGAAACTTGCTGCCGGGGTGGAAGAGGTGCTTGAGGCTCTTGGAGACAGAGTGTTTCCTGCTCTGGGGCTGGTTCTTGCAGGGCTCTGGGGAGTAGAGAGCAGAAAGTGCTGCAGCAGGAGGTGAAGAAGCTGCATGGGCAGCTGTAGGGGGAAGGCTCTGCCAAGGTCTCCACCACCTCAGCCATCACTCTGCTACATCCATCCATGGGACAGACCTATTCCTGATAGCAACCAGTCCCCTGGACCACACCACAGCCTCCCAGCAGCCCCGTGCCCAGCTCTCACCGTGGCAAACACAGTGCTGGTGGACAGTCTTCACCTGCCCCAGCAGATGGTCCAGAGCTTCAGCTTGTCCCCTGCGCCGTGGGGCCCGGCCGTCGTACTCCCGCCAGTCTGGGGGACACAGACACCATCACCCTCAGCACCCTCTGGCCTGAGGTGGGAGGAAAAAGGGGCTCCTGTCCCCTCCTCACCCAGGCAGGGGGTGGCACAGCAGCAGTCATGGCTGCGTTGGGCTTTAGGAGATGCCCAGGTTAGTGCCCAGCTCAGCGCAGTACAGTGAAAGAACAAGGTTGCTGCCTCACTTCTTGCCACTGTCTTCCTCCAGACCTTCCCCAGTGCTGCAGCTTCCTCTGGGCAGGTTTTGTGAGCTGGGCTCACCTCAGCAAACCCAGCAATAAGCTCCTGTGTCAGCCCCATCCAGCGTGGGCTGGCAGCAGGGCCAGGGACTTGCCAAGTGCCTCCAGGTTGGCTTTACATCGATTGCTGCATCCCCTCACCCTCCCCGTGCCCTGCCTGCTGCTGCTTTCCATGGAAAGTTCAGCTCTGTTAACTTTGGCTGGGGTTCACCACTATTTTTAGGAGCTTTAAAAACACCCAGGGAGGTGCCTGACTCTATTCTGATGGGCCAGGGAGGGATCTCTACTGAAGGGAGAAATAGTAATGCAGATCACAGAATCGTGTTGGTTGGCAAAGCCCTTGAAGCTGCTGCAGCCCCAGCCCTCCCCTCACCCTGCCCAGCCCAGCACTGACCCACAGCCCTCAGCACCTCAGCCCCACACCTTTGGGATCCCTCCAGGGCTGGGCACTGCCCCAGCTCCCTGGGCAGCCTGGCATAGGGGCTGACACCCCTCTCAGGGAAACAGTTGTGCCTCAGCTCCAGCCTCAACCTGCCCTGGGGCAGCTGCAGCCCATTGCCTCTTGTCCTGTCATTGGTGCCTGGGGAGCAGAGCCTGACCCCCAGCTCCCTGCAGCCTCCTGTCAGGGAGTGTCAGAGAGTGCTGCTGGCTGCCCTCAGCCTCCTCTGCTCCAGCCTCAACACCCCCATTCATTCCCTCAGCCCCTCCCCAGCACCCTTGTGCTCCAGCCCCTTCCCCATCTCCAGCCATGCTGCAGCCCCTCAGTGTCCCTCTGTCCCTCCCAACACTGGACACAACCCTGGAGCTGCAGCCTCACCAAAGCCCAGCACAGAGAGACAACCACAGATGAAATAAATAACCCCCCCTCATGTGTGATTCACTGCAGCTGAGCACACCATGGGGTGCCTTTGTGTGGTGGTCACTGGCTTTCCCCCTGGTGCCAGTGTGAGGGGGCGAGTGCTGGCAGCCCAGGGTTGGTCTCTGGGGAGGCCTGTGAACTCATCCCAGCTCGCTGTCAGCTCCTTGAGGCTGGGCTGGATGGGCAAGAGCCTGCAGTGGCACATGGAGGGCTCCAGGCTCCCTGTCACCCAGGACCAGGCTGGCTCTGTGCCTTGGAGGGGCAGCTGCAGGGGCTGAGCTGGGGCATCCCACTGTTTCCCCCTCAGCATGTGGTTTTGCACGAGCTTGGCAGCTCTGGGGCAGGTGTCTCGGAGGTGGTAAGGACCAAACCCTTCCCAAAAGCTGCCCTGTGCTAAACTACAACCCACCTCTGCTAAAAACCCCAGGGGTGCTTTTTCTTTCTCGAGAGGGGATGGCTGTATTGTTTTCCTGGTCACTGAGGAAGCAAAGCAGCCTCTTGTCCTGGCTTCTTCCTTAGGATGACCTGATCTAGGTGGCCTAAAACTGCTCAGGCTTTACTGGGCACCAGGAACTTCAGATTGAAGCATTTGACAAAGCTCCTGTGAGCTGGAATCAGCCCTCCAGGCACAGCCTCCCAGCCTGGCCCAAGACCCCAGATGCTGCCTTTGCTCCCAGGTCCATCCAGGACCCTATCCCAGCAGTGAGAGGGGCCCTTGGATGGCACGCACCCCCCTCCATGCATCCCCCCCAGCTGCTGCCAGCTCATTCCCAGTGGTACTTACTGGAAGGGATGGCAAAAGGAGGCACAGCAGCTTGTGGGGGTCCCCAGCCCTTCATGTTGTAGGCAGAGACCTGGACGTAGTAGGCTGTGCCCTGCAAGGAGGGAAAGCACACTGAGCACACAGGCACCTCTCCCAGCTCTGTGTGCAAGGACAGGAGCATCCCTCCAGCCCAGGAGCATCCCTCCAGCCCAGCACACCAGCACAGCACGAGGAGGGCTCAGTGGAGAGCTCACACCCCAGGCAATTAACTGCTTCTAACCTCTCCCAGTGCTACAAAGCTCTTGTTCTCTGTCACTGGAGAATCCCCACGGCCCTGGGTGGGTGGTTTTGAGGAGAAGCAAAGGAAGGATAGGACCATGGGACATGGCAAATGCTCCTTGCCAAGAGATGCTCTGGCCCTACAGCGTGGAGGGTCAGGTGCTGCCTTCCCCCTGGGATGCATAAGGATCCCTCCTCTGGGGACAGTGAGCTGGCCCAATGCTGGCAAGAGTGATTAAAGGCCTTTGATTAAAGCTCAGCCAAGCTGCCAGATGTTGCAAGGCCTCCAGACACTCATGAAGGCAGACAGGAGCCTGTAAAGCAGCTCTGAGATGATGATGGATGGGCTCCTCTCAAGCCTCATGCTGCTCCACCCCAGGCAGCTCTCCCACCCTAACAGCAGCTCCTGCACTCTGCTGCCTCAGCTGAGCCTCTCCAACCACACTGAGGCCTTTCCCTGCTCCTTGACACATTGATTCCTTCCTACCTGCCCTGAAGCTTTGGTGCTGCACCTCCCTGGTAAGGGCAACCCCATCCAAACCTGCAGCTCCCATGTTCTGTCTCCAGGCTCCATCCAGCCCTGGTCCCCATTATGCTCCCACAGGCTGGTGTGTGCAGGTGAATCAGCCCCAGGGAGGGCACAGCTGACAGACAGAGCTCTCCCTGCACTCCTCAGGGAGATAAACCAGCAGGGAGCCCCAGCCCAGGCAGACTGGGACGCTGCAGAGCTCCTGGACATGGAGACAGGGCTGGTCTCCCCTCTGCAGTGAGCTGCCAGAGGCCAAACTGTGCAGATGGCAGAGGAAGGTGCTGCTGATTTACTGCCTGGGAGGAGAAGGGATGGGGACAGGACTAGGATGAGGGACAGAGGATAAATCAGGTGCTTGGTGGATGGACCCATTCTGCCCTTCACAGACACCCTGTGCAGGGGATGTCCCCGCTGCCACAGCAGCTGTGGCCATGCAGGGACAGACACACACTTCTCCTGGCCCCATGCTCTCAGCTCTGCCCACAGACTGTGTTGAAGATCACCACAGCACAGTCCTGTTCCTCCAGCTTGAAATGACCAAAGCACAACATCACAGGATCCTTTGGGTTGTTAAAACCCTTGAAGCTGCTGCAGTCCCAGCCCTGCCCTCACCCTGCCCAGCCCAGCACTGACCCACAGCCCTCAGCACCTCAGCCTCACACCTTTGGGATCCCTCCAGGGCTGGGCACTGCCCCAGCTCCCTGGGCAGCCTGGCACAGGGGCTGACACCCCTCTCAGGGACACAGTTGTGCCTCAGCTCCAGCCTCAACCTGCCCTGGGGCAGCTGCAGCCCATTGCCTCTTGTCCTGTCATTGGTGCCTGGGGAGCAGAGCCCGACCCCCAGCTCCCTGCAGCCTCCTGTCAGGGAGTGTCAGAGAGTGCTGCTGGCTGCCCTCAGCCTCCTCTGCTCCAGCCTCAACACCCTCATGGCTCTCAGCCTCCAACCCTCCCCACATCAGCTGCAGGGAACAACCCCACGGGCTGCACTGTGACCAGTGGCTTTACCTGGCTGTGGGCTCTCCCCCTGCAGCCCAGACCCCACGGGGCATCCCCAGCACTCACCGACACCAGCCCTTGAATGGTGAAGTGCAGGTTCTTCAGCTTGTCCACCACGGCCTCCCCCAGCAGTGGTGAGAAGGTGGGGGAGCAGCTCCACTCCACTGAAAGCAGAGAGAGGCTTCAAGGTGCTGTATGGCCCTGAGAGGGGCCAGGCAGCCAGGGCTGGCTGCAGCGTGTGGGGACCAGTGGCCACAGGACTATAGGCAGCATAGGAGCTGGAGGGAGGTGAGCAAAGGCAGGGGGAAAGGAGCTACAGCTCTGGTTCTCCTCACCAAGACACATCAGATGGGGATCAGCATCCTCAAATGATGAGTCAGGAGGTGGGGATGGAGGAAAATCTCCCCAAAGCCAAGAACATGTTGGTTTGAGTGGCTGAGGGGTGCAGCAGGGGCAGGATGGCAAAGCCCAGCAGCGTGTGGCATGAGGCAGGGGGTAAAGAAGCAGCACTCTGGGTTTTGCCATGTTGGGTTTGCTCTGGTTTGGCCCATTTGGGTGGCAGCCAGGTGGCATCACCCTGTGTGATTGTGGTTCTTCCACTCTCGAGCACAAAAGCAGCTCAATGGGGGCCTGGCAGTGCTGCCCATGCCCGTGGCACAGGGTGAGTGCCCCAGCTGTCTGCCATGGCTGTGTGTCCCCTGCACTGCTCTGGGGACCCTGGCCCTTACCTTTGTACTTGGTGACAACGGCTGAGTTGATGCTGAGGGGCTCCCAGAAGGTCACCAGCACCGAGGAGCTGCTGGCCACAGAGAGGTGGACGTTGGTGGGGGCATCAGGTACTCCTGGGGACAGAGCACAGGGGTCACTACAGTGAGGACAATCACTCTGAACCCCTCCTGGGCCTCCTCCCATGCCCAGGGACACACATTCCTGCAGCATTCACCCCTCATGCACCCACACAGCCTTGGCTACAGGTGTGGGGATCCTCAGATGAATCAGAATCAAGTGGGTTGGCAAAGCTGCTGCAATCCCAGCCCTCCCCTCCCTCTGCCCAGCCCAGCACTGACCCACAGCCCTCAGCACCTCAGCCCCACGCCTTTGGGATCCCTCCAGGGCTGGGCACTGCCCCAGCTCCCTGGGCAGCCTGGCACAGGGGCTGACACCCCTCTCAGGGAAACAGTTGTGCCTCAGCTCCAGCCTCAGCCTCCCCTGGGG
>WBNH01002168.1:31512-50522 GCA_013401255.1 Urocolius indicus
TCAAGCTGCCCTGGGGCAGCTGCAGCCCATTGCCTCTTGTCCTGTCATTGGTGCCTGGGGAGCAGAGCCCGACCCCCAGCTCCCTGCAGCCTCCTGTCAGGGAGTGTCAGAGAGTGCTGCTGGCTGCCCTCAGCCTCCTCTGCTCCAGCCTCAACACCCCCATTCATTCCCTCAGCCCCTCCCCAGCACCCTTGTGCTCCAGCCCCTTCCCCATGCCCAGTCCCACCACTCCTCCCAGCCCATCCCAGCCGTGCAGCAGCACTCACTGGCGTGCTCAAACCCTGCCCTCATGCGCTTGTACAGCCGGTAACGCCACTCCCAGGCCTTGAGCTGCTTCTCTTTGTCAGAGCAGTCGCTGTTGGGTGCTTCGTTCACCACCTGAGCCGTCAGCTCGTTCACCCTTTGCTCCGCTTCCCGCACCAGTGTGGAGACGTGCAGCGAGCGGCTCTCCAGGCTCACGACTGTGGGCACGGCCCAGGGAGAGGCAGGAGGGAAGGGAATCAGACAATCAGCAAATTATGAGGGCTGGAAGAGCCCTGCAGAGCTGCTCCAGCCCCAGCCCCTGCTCCAGCAGCGGCCCCTGGCTCAGGGGGCACAGGAATGTGTCCAGGGGGGGTTGGAAACCTCCCGAGAAGGAGCCTCCACACCCTCCCTGGGCAGCCTGGGCCAGGGCTCCCTCCCCTCAGCACCAAACTCGTTGCTCCTCCTGTGCCAGGGGAACTGTTTGTGTCCCAGCTCATGTCCATCAGCCCTTGTCCTGTCCCTGGATACCACAGAACAAAGTGTCCCCCCATCCTCCTGACATCTAAGTACCTTGACTTAGAGAAGGTGGTTGGGGCAAGCCCAGGCTCTGCTGGCACCATCCCCACCCCTAGATCCCATCCTCCCCTCTGTGTCCTGCTCCTGGTCTCCACTCTCACTCCTCCTACAGCCTGTAGCAGTGTCCTAGAGCCCAGGGACTCCCTCCTCACCCTGACCCTGCTGCTTGGGATCCCCTCCTCCACCAGGCTGGATGCCCAGGTGATGGTCCCCCTTCAACTCACAGTGTGGGCTCTCCTTTGCTCCTGCTTGGAGCAGGGCCCTGGCGATGGGAGCGTTGTTGGTCATGATGGCGATGTCCAAGGGCAGCAGCCCTTCACTGTTGGGGGTGTTGAGGTCCAGCTCCTCGGGGCTGTACTGCTTCAGCAACTCCTGGACCCTGTCTAGGTCCTGCAGCTCCACGGCTTCGAAGAGAGCAGCATTGCTCTGGAACTGGGCAGAAGGAGAAACACAAGCTGGCTGAGTATGGGGCACCCTCTTCCAATCCCCTAAAACACTCAACCCCCTCCCTACCCATCCCTGGAGGGATCCCAAAGGCGTGGAGCTGAGATGCTGAGGGCCAGGGGTTAGTGGTGGGCTGGGGAAAGCTGAGACTGCAACAGCTCCAAGGCCTTTGCCAACCCAACGTGACTTCTGATTCTCACCTGAGGATTCCCCACACCCGTAGCCAAGGCTGTGTGAGTGCAAGGGGGAGATGGGGGGGAGATGAGTGCTGCAGGGATGTGTGTCCCTGGGCAAGGGGACAATACCCCACCAACCCAACCAGGGAGTGCTGCCCTTGCCCGAGTGGGCTCACAACCATCAGCTCTTGCCACACACAACGCGGTGACTGATGTTTCACCAGGGGCAGCTTCACTCCATGCACTTGTGCTTCCAATTCAGCTACCAAACCCCCTCCCTCAGAGCCCCTCCAGCCCCCTCCTTGCCCACTGACCAGGCAGGACTTTCGGAGCCGGTCACGCTCAGCTCTGGCCACCGCGCCGCCCTCGTCCAGTGACGTGTAGTTGACGCGGAACTTGCCGGAGAGGTTGCGGTAAAGTCTCTTGGCAGCGTTGGGTGAAGAAGGGCCAGGAGGCTTCCTGGCTTGTGCCAGCTGCAGGTCCCTCATCTGCTGAGTCATCTTAGGGGAGGATGACCTGGCAAAGGGTAAAGGTGGTGTGTGGGGCATGGTGAGGGTTAGAGCGCAGGTCACTGAAGGCAAAGAGGGATGGAGGAGTGAGTGGGGACAGGTAGAACAGTGCTGGGGCATCACTGCATGGTGTGTGCTGCTCTGCAGGCTGTGACCTCATTGCTGCTACCAGCTCAGGCCAGTCCATTCATAAAGTGCCAGAGTGGTGAGGGCTGGCAGGGTCCTGCAGAGCTGCCCCAGCCCCAGNGTCCCCCCATGCTGCTGACACCCACTCTTTAGGGACTTGTGAGTGTTGCTGAGGTGCCCCTGAGCTCAGGCTTCTCTTCTCCAGGCTGAACAGCCCCAGGGCTGCAGCCTTTCCTCCTCACACACTTGTTCCAGCCCCTCAGCATCTTCCCCATCACTGCTTCTCCCTATGGCTGCTGCTGGCCCCACATGGGTGACACACGTCCCTCCAGAGCCACAAGCCTTTCTGGCCTCACCCTGCCTTTGAGTTGAGATGCCCTGAGCAACATCAGGATGCTCAGCTCTGCAACCACTCCCTGTCTATCACACCAGGGAAACCTCTCCTTACTCTCAGTCTCCACCATCCTTCCCCAGTAGGGCTGCCCCAGACCCCTCAGCAGTGACCAGCAGCCCCCCAGCCCCACGGCTGCTGAATGCTGGCTTGGGACAGCCTCATGCATCCTTCCAGCAGGATCCTGTCTCCTGCACTGATGGCCAGCCCTCAGCCCTCTTTGCCATGTGACTTTCCTTGGTAGGGGGGAGACTATTTTCCAGCAAAGGGAAGAGATGAAGCAAGAGCAGGGAACAGACAAAAGGGAACAGCCACTGAGACAATGGCAGCTCCAGACAAGGACCAGTGCCTCCCCCCCAGTCTCCTGCTCATCAGCACACCTGAGCTCCAGAGCTGCTTCTCACCTTCCCCACCCACACTGATTAAGCTGCAAGACCTCTCCTCCGCTCTGATTGTGATTTCTGCTTTAAACAGCCACGATAAACATGTGCTAGGAAAGCTGGCACCTCTCTTTGGCTTCACAGAGGGGCAGCTGCCCCTCTCCCTGCAAGCCACCACCCACCCCAGACCTCACTCACTCCAGGCAAAGTCCCCAAAGTGGCTCCTTTGCTCCTGCCTGGGGCTTTTTGCCCATGAGTCAGCTCTTCCAGCAGCCAGGATTTTTCACTGGCATCAAACATCTGATCCCATTTCTCACCAGTAGCCCCGTGGCACAGTTCCCAGACGAGGAGCATCAGGTCTAAAGAGCACAACTCTTGAGCACAACCACTCTCAGCCTCTCAGGATCACTTTATGGGTTAAATACCAAGCAAGGGGGAAGGGGGAGAGGCACGAGGAGAAGCATGACAGTTGGTTAAGGAGGTTCATGCCAAAATGCTACCACCAAGCTGGGCCTGTGATGACCATGTTTATAAAGCCATCATATTAACACCCAGGTGCTCTGCAGTGGCCCCATTTCAGATGAGGCTGCAGAAAGCCCTTCACGATTTCACCTCCTACAACTCCTGATGTTTGGGAGTGGGGAAAGGTTGGGAGGTTGGCTCCTGCCCATTATGCATCTCCCTGGGTTCAATCTATGGATTTAGAGCTCTTGAATGTCAAGAGCTGTCCCAGTGTTGAGCTGCTGCACTGGATTCCTCCAGGGATGGGCATTATCTGAACGTGGAGCAGAGAGTGAAGAGCAGCCACATCAGCTTCAGGTGGCAGGACAGCCCATAACAGCCATGTGAGAGGCACACAGCAGAGTGCTGGTGGCTGGTGGGGAGGAAGGAGGGCATCACCACAGAGAGAGAAACCCACCCAGCATGGCAAAGGGCTGCAGAACCATCCCTGGGCTCACTGGCACCCACCCAGCTGGGCACAGCCCTCAGCTTGCCAAGGCAGAGGGAAGCACAAAGCATTTCCCCACAGACGTGGAGCAGCCCCTGGCATGGCCACTGCTGAAGGCTCCTCTGCAGGTGGCAAATACAAGATCCCAGACAATGAAAGAGTGGGAAAAGCATCATAAGAGTAGCTTTGCTAGTGGATGGGAATGCAGAGGGAAAGGCCACCCATGTGCCTGTGCACGAAGAGGCAGCCAGGATGGTGAAGTCCTGGCCCCCAGACCAAGGCTGAGAAGCGAAGTGCTACCTGACACAATCAAGAGAAAGAAAGAACTGACTTGAGAGACACTCCAGCAAACCCTTGCCACAGTGCTCAGAGCTCCCTGATGCCCAAGTCTTCCTCTCTCCACCTCCAGCTGCTGCTCAGAGGTGTCGACTGCTCCTTCATCAGCCTGGCTCACAAGATGCTCAATCCCCCTTCATCCAAGGAGGTAACAGTGCTCCCTCACATCAGGAAAGGAAGGAAGATCTCAAAAGCACCTCTCTGGAAGCTGGTGTAGACTTTGTTGTAAGGGATTCTTGCTCCATCCCTGCCTGCAGAATGGAAGAGGTGTGGTGCTTTGGAGCAAAAGCACTTTTTGCTGCCAATTAAAATAGGAGCCAGCACAGACAGACTGCAGCACTTGGAGGAAGAGATGGTAGAAACACAGACACTGTCTCACTATTTGCCCAACCTCTGATTTGCTTTTAATGAGAAACAAAGAGACAGGAATCATTCAGAGCCCGGGAGTGAGCATCTATCTACATCAAACCCTCTGCCCCGAGGATAAAAGGGTTTCCTGCCCTGTGGTTATGAGTCAGGCTCAGGGAAGCTGCCTTGATTTATCTCCAGCTGAACTTTGTGCTGGAGCAACTGATAAGTGCTACCACCACCCACAAGACATCACCAGCTCACCCCTGAGAGCACACAGGAGGTCCCACCACCTCTGCCTTTAAGTCTCAGGGCAGCCACACTGATTTTGTCTCCAGCCATAATCAGTTCTTGTCGTTCATCACTCACCCACCTACTGCAAACACAGCAGTGGGGGGGGGGGGGGGGATGGGACTGACCCAGTTCTTTGCTTTTAGGGCTGGGGGAATGTGTTTGTGAGGCCATAAAGCCACACACACACACACACACACACCAGGCTACTCCAGCCTCCTCTGCATGGACCAGGCTGAGCTGCTGCAGAAGGCTGGGTTAGGGCTGGCCAGAGCCAGCTCATGAAGCCAGGGCAAGGAGGATGTGTTTTTATGAGCACAAAAGGATGGATGTGCACAAGTTGACTGCAGTTTCTCCCTTCCTTTCTCCTTCCTGCAACTGAAGCCACCAGGCAGTGGCAGACTGTGGTCTCTGCTCCTCTTAGGGGTTGATGTTTCCAATGCCACAGGCTTTGGCCTAGGGAACTGTGCTAATAACTGGTGTCATTATATGGTTTTAAGTGCATTTTGTCGCAGGGCCTCTCCAAGCCTCCAGCTGAGAAGCAGTCCATGTCAGACAGGGCTGCTCTCCCTGCTGGGGTGGCCCAGGCTCCACAGGCTGGAGCATCCCAAGCATCATCCTCAGGCACCCACTCCACCAGATGCGTGAGCCCCAGGGGCTTTGTCCTCCTGGCTTCCAGGTGCCAGGACAGAGGATGGTGGCACCTAGACAGGCAGGAGATGACCATGCTACCTAGGGAGCCCCAGCCATGGCTGGTGGGGACCACAGTGGCCATCCCACACACCTCCCAGTGGGAGCCTGGGCTGTTTAAGGCTCACGTGCAAGTGATGCTGTTGCTGATGGCAGTGGCCTTGCAGCCAAAAGCTGAGGCTGCCTGATGAGCTCAGGGGTCCTGCTCCCTACCACCCACTGCCTGAGGCAGCAAAGAGAAGCCAAGGGGCTCAATGTGCAAGGAAAGTGAGCATGAAGGACAGAGCATGAAAGGTGTTGATGCTTTGAAAGGAGGAGAAGGCTTAGAGCATGGGGGAGGAGGAGGACTGGGAGTGCTCTGCATGTCAGTGGTACATCAGCACAAGCTGCCAGGGATGCTTCCCTGAACCCATTTGGGGTGTAGGGTCATCCACAAACATGAACAGGCAAAGGAGGGGATAAGTTTAAATACCAGTGATCGGCAAGAGCCAAACCAACAGAACCAACCTTCCCTGCCAACTGGGAGCTTGCAGCAAGACATCAACAGCAAGAGATGAGCAGCAAGATCACCAGACAGGCTGCTCCCAAAGACAGGTGAGCACAAGGGCTTTTTGCTCACAGGAAATCACACTTATGGTCACAACCACCCAGGCACCAGACACTGTGGGACAGCAGAGCCCACTCTGAGCTCCTAACACACAGAAGAGATCCTCTGGGATCATGGTGACTCAAACCCAAAGAGCAGTGTCCAGAGGAGATCATAGAATGGTAGGGTTGGAAAGGACCTCCAGAGATCATCTAGTCCACACCTCCTCCTAAAGCAGGTCCCATTCAGATTAAGTCCCACCTAGATCAGGTCCCAGAGGCTGATGCATTCCTGCATGAGCACGAGCAGTTGTTCAGCCCTGGGGAAATACAGACTTCATCCAAAATGGAGCAGGAGCTGAGAAGCCCTTCCGAAACAGAGGATTGCACAATCCCTCCAAAGGCACAGCCCCAGCTCACACCAAACCCTGTTCTGAGCATCCCCGGGAGGCTGGACCCCAGGCACCAACCTGCACAGCAGCTGCACTGACACTGTTGTGCTGTGCAGAGATGGAGCAAACCCCTCCTGCTCTGCACAGTCATCTGCATGTCTGGAAAATGCACTTGCCTATTGAAACCTGGGCCCAGGGAAAGGCACCAAACCAGACCCAGGGCTTTGTGTGTGTGTGTTTGTTTATTTCCTACCAGATTTATTCTTTCTGGCCAGCCCTGTTGGGTTTTGTTTTGCATGAGGCTGAAAGGAATATGCTTCTTTTGTTTAGCAATAACAACTAACTTATATAGCCCCTGCTCCAGCCAGTACATTTTTGTTTGAGCTCCAGAAGCCCAATGCTATTAGCCCAATGCTCAGAGGAGCTCAGTGTGGTGCAAGGCCAGGAGCTGCTGCACAGCTCTTGGGGTGGCACAGAGCCTGTCAGGCCCTGGGCACTGCAATGGCAATGCTGGGGTGGCTACACTCTGCCTCTTGCCACGTCCACACCAAGCTTGCCGTGGTGCATATAGGTGCTTCTTGAAGAGCTCATGAGCCACAGCAGCAGAGAGGGGATTCCCTGGCCACTCAGCCCATCCTATCACAGAATGGGAACATTAAAAGGCAACTCCCAGCAGCTCAGAACCCGAAGAAGCTGGAGGAGAAAAGCACATCATAGAATCACAGAATCATCTGGGTTGGAAAAGCCCTTGAAGCTGCTGGAGTCCCAGCCCTCTCATCACCCTGCCAAGCCCACCACTGAACACAGCCCTTGTGTGATGCAGCCTCATCCTGGGCAAGAGCTGCAGCATCCCACCAGCCTCCAGCACTGCTGCAGGGAAAGGAGCAGAGGATTCCTCTGTGGGAGCGTGGTAGGGGTCAGTGTCATCATGCCTTTCCATCCAGGCTGTTCCCAAGGTGGCTTCTGCATCCCATGGGGACTGTTTGGGCTGGGAGTGGTGTGGTCAGGACCCCTGGGCTGCTGGAGGGGCTGTGGCAGTGGGAGATGTGTGGGGCCACACATACCATGTCCTACACAGCTCCATCCTAAATCCCAGGCTCTGACTGAGACTTCAGGACTCCAAGAGGCATTTGGAGCCAACCAAGTAGATCACTTGCTGACAGGCAGGGGAGGCTGCCCATGAAACACCGAATTTCTGCAGGCCCAGCAGCCCATGTGAGGGAAGAAGGGAGCTGAGCTGCTCCAGAAAACTCTGCTGCAGCACAATGCTGCTGCTGCTGACTTCTTTTCTTTTCCCTTTTTAATTAAGCATCCTGATCAGTGCTTTTAAGTGAGCTCAGAAGGAGCCTGTAGCTCAACTCCCATTACAATATGACCCCAGACAGACTTTCAGTTCCTCAGCAGCCCATGACAGATGGTCACTGTGGCTGGGACCTGCAGGCACTGTTGTGGCTGTGTGTCCCTCTGGGGCAGCTCCTGCCCTGCCTGCAGCCAGCAGCATCACCACGACACTGAGGACCATGCTAAAGGGTGCTGAGCAATGGTTGACTCTCTCCCCAAGGCAGAGGATGCTGATGGTGCCATCAAGCCCAGCCTTGAGCTGCTCTGATGAGGGCATGGGCTGGCACAGCCTGGCCCTGAGCACTCCTCACCCTTGTGGGAGAGGAAACACAGAACCTCAGAGGCTCAGATCTGTGGAGACGGGTCAGGGAGGAGATGCTGGGTGGGAAAAGCAACATCCATGTCAGACTCTCAGCTCTGCATCCAGCCCAGCTCCACTTCACTGCTTTCACAAGGCTTTACCCCAGCAGAGCTCCTGGGGACTCACACCTAGAAAAACCTTGCTTTTCTGCTACTGTGCTACCAGCTCTCTGTGAGGACAGAGCCCAGAGGGTACGTGAGCTCCAGATGAGGAGTGTCCATGCCTGGAGGGGCTGGGCAGCCACTGCTCAGGCTGCAGCATCCCCCAACACCCACCCCCCCCCCCCAAAAAAAAGCCTCTGGTCCCTCCTCAGCAGCTCAGACCCTGGGGAATGACAGCTTTGCCCTCAGCTCTCCCATCACCTAACCAGGGTAAACCCTCCTGGCTGCTCTCCCCATAAAGTCCAACCTTTAATTGCTGCCTGACACGAGCGAGCGAGCGAGGCTGGGGTAGAAATGTTCTTGCAGTGGGAACACGCAGTGCTGAGTCTCTTTTTTAATGACATTGTTTGTGTTTGGCTTTTCTTTACGAGGAGAGCTGCTGTGGCTTCCCCTCCCCGCCGGGGCCGGCGCAGCACACGCTAAATATGGGCTCGTTTCAAAGCCCCAACGTGAAACCCGAGCCCCGGCACCAGACTGGCTGGATGGGGCACAAGCCAGCCTTCCGTGGGACACACATTCCAGTTGTCTCAGCCTCCTCTTGCCGACCCCTTCGACCTCATCATCCTCCTCCAACACCAGCTCCTGGGTGCCCTATGAAAGCAGTCGTGCAAGCCTCCTCTTCCTCACCCCTCTCACACCCCAAATCCCACTGGGGATGCAGCCTGAGCCTTTCCTGAGTCAACCCTCCCTACAGCTGCCCCATCTCCATCCCCTCCCATCTCCATCCCTTCCACGTTGCTCCTCCAGCTTCATCCCAGCCATCCCTTCCACCCTGCATCCCATCACCTACCCAGCCCACCTCTGGCTCACAGAATTGCCCCTTTGCCACCGGCCACGCTGCTTTCATCTCCCTCTGCACCCCCCCCCCCTCTTTGTTATTTTAAAGGCATTCCAGAGGATGCTGTCAGGCTTGGATGTGGTTTGCTTGGGTTGTTTGTTTTCGTACTGGAGGTTTTATGATCGCACTGGGAACGAGCCCTAATTGAGCTGCAATTGCAATTGCAGGCCGGGGGTATTTGTTTCATTTCTTTGGAAGGGCTCAAACGGCAGCACAGCTCAGGCTGGAGGAGGCATTTGGTTTTTAACTGGAACCTGATGGAGACAGGACTGAGCAGGATGGGCTGCCCTGAGCTGGGGAAGAAGCTTATAAACCCCAGTGCCCTGCAACACCCTGTGCCCTGCAAACCCCTTGTGCCCTGCAAACCCTCGTGCCCTGCAACACCTTGCACTCTACAAACCCCAGTGCCCTGCAACACCCTGTGCCCTGTAAACCCCTGCACCATAAAACCCCCTGTGCCCTGCAACCCCATGTGCCCTACAAACCCCTGCACCCTACAAACCCCTGTGCCATACTATCTCATGCCCTGCAACCCCCTGTGCCCTACAAACCCTCTTTCCCTGCAACACCTTGCACACTACACACCCCTGTGCCATACTCTCTCATGCCCTGCAAACCCCTGCACCCTACAACCACCTGTGCCCTTACAAACCTGTGCCCTACAACACCTTGCACCCTACACACCCCTGTGCCATACTGTCTCATGCCCTGCAACCCTCTGTGCCATACAACCCCCTGTGCCCTGCACCTCCCTGTGCCCTATAGACCCCTGAGCCCTACAAACCCCAGTGCCCTGCATCCCCCTGTGCACTACAAACCCCTGAGCCCTTCAACCCCCTGAGTCTTTTCCCCTTCTAAGCTGCCCCCCCTGCAAACCTCTGCACCGCAGGGTCTGTGATTTGTGCCTGCCCAGCACCTCAGGGATGGAGCCCAGCAGCCAGGGGCTGGTTGGGTGCTCCTTGCTCGAGTCAGGAGCCGCCTTGCAGAGCTGAGCTGCTCGCAGCGACCAAGCAACAGAAAGGGCCAGGACCTAAAGGTCAGCACCCAGACTGCCCTTCACAGGATCCACGTCGGTGTCAACTTCTGCTGACCATGCCCCAGTGCTCACTGCCAGCACCAGCAGCTCAGCCCCAGCACACAACCTGTGCCCGATGCCCCTTGGCACCCGTAGCCAGCCAGCTCTTTGCAGGTAGGGACTGGAGGACAGACACGTTCCCCAAGTACATTGGGGGACTGGCTCAGCCTTTGCTCTGCTTTGCAGTGGCACTTTGCAGGAGCCTGGATGCTGTGGGGGTAGGTCAGCAGAGCTCTGGATGGCACCTCCGACCCGCTGGCACCAGCCTGGCTAAATCAGACTTCCGCATCTAAGGAGCAGCTGAGATGAGCTGCTGGGGATTCGTTGCCCCTCTGCCAGGAAGAAACCTTATCCCAGCCCAGGCTGCCAGCAGCCAGCTCTGCTCTGGGCCATGGCTGCATGTGTGCAAACTCCTGCTTGGGGGTATCGAATGCAAGAGCTGAGTCATCCGACTCCTGGGCTCAAAGATCACGGAAGGAGATCAGAAGGAGGGAGAGGAAAGAAAATCAATCTCTTGGAGGGTCATAAAGGACTCAGGTTGGAACCCAACTGGAGCAGAAATTGGGGATGCATAGAGTGGGGATTCTTCACCCTGTTGACCAGAGCCTGGCTGCTGTGCTGGGAGAAGGGATGGAAGACCATGCTCGGTTAAGCTTGGGCCCATCACCCCTGCATCGGGGCAGGCGGCTGAGGAGCTGCTGTGGCAACACCAGCCTGCACGGGGCCAGTGGCTGCACCCAAGGGCCATCCCAATGGGAGAAGGGGCCACGGGGGCCAGGAGGGCATTGCCCCAGCTCCTCTGGAGGCCTGCTGTCACATACCTGCACCCCAGTGCCTGAGAGCCCCTGAGAGCCAAGAAGAAGCACTCACTCATCTTCAGGATGACTCAAGCAGGTGTGGGAGGGATGATCTGTGCACCAGCATGGCCTGTGCACCAGGGTAACATCCTGCACTGCCTCCTCCTTGCCCCTGCTGAGGCTCACCAGTGCTCTCCCCTCTGAGATAGGCTCCTCTGTGCTGCTCCTGGGTGGCTGTGCTCTGCAGCAACCACACACCCAGAGCCCTTGCTGTGGTTCCAACATTGGAACTGAGCTCCCCACTCTGTTGGAAATGGGGCTGGGTGAGCTGCATCCCCATTGCCTGGCCCTGGGGCTTGCAGCTCGCTCTGGTATGTGGCCACAAGCCACAGGCCATGAGGGCTGAGACCTGCAACCTCATCACAGCAGTGAGAGGAGATGCCCTTGAACCCAGAGCCGTGGGGAGGACCAGCAAATCCTTTGCCCTCCTGCGCCACCTGCTGCCCCTGGCAAGAACACGCTGGTGAGCCCCAGCCCTAGGTGGAAGCCACCTCATCTCCAAACCCATGCAACTGGGGGGAAAAATGGGCCCAAGAAGGACTTCTGGAGGTCACCTGAGCCCATACCTGTGGCTGGTCTCCATCCTCAGCCACCTGCACCCCAGCAGTGTCTGCACAGCCTTGCAGGGCATCTCCCCAGCTCGTCTCTGGAAGCTCACCTCCCATCCATCATCCCACCCAAAAGGCAGCCAGAGAGACAAGGCCCGAGCTGCTGGAGAGCAATGAAAGCTGCAGGAAGCAAAGCAGTGCTGCTGGCTGAGGACTTCCAGAGCTGCACCCAAAGGGGTTATAAAAGGCAGACCACAGACATTGATCTCGGCGGGGAGGAGGAGACAACGGCCAAGACACAATGGAGGAACAGACAAACGCACACACCCGGCTCCAGCGCTGCTCCCCAGCTGGGAAATGTTCCTGCAGCCAGAAAACCCACTTTTCCCACTGGAAGGCAAAGGGGCAGCGTTGGGCACAGTGGCCGTGCCCACGGGGGTGTCCCTGGCACTGCTGCCCAGAACAACCGCTCCCAGGCTGGGGCTGCCGGGGCCACGGCTCAGCTGGCTCCTCGCTCGGCATAGCTGCACGCCAGGAGCTGCTCCCAGCACCCTCCAGCACCAGCTCCCTGCCCAGTACCCCGCTGTGGGCTGCCCTGACCCTGCCCACCACCGTGCCAGTCTGGTGCCAACACGTCCCAGCTCCAATACTGGTTTGTGCCACCCAACTACAACCGTGCTGGGGAGCCAACCTTCCCTCTGGGTGTCTGCACTGCACTCAAGGGCTGTGCTCTGCAGTCCGTGAGGAGAAAACAACCTTTCTTTGCTATTTCCCCAGCTGCAGAGAGACAGGGAACTGTTGCAGAGAGGCCAGTGCAGGGACACCAAGATGCTGAGGGGCTGGAACATGTGTGTGAGGAGGAAAGGCTGCAGCCCTGGGGCTGTTCAGCCTGGAGAAGAGAAGCCTGAGCTCAGGGGCACCTCAGCAACACTGACAAGTCCCTAAAGGGTGGGTGTCAGCAGCATGGGGGGACACTTTGTTCTGTGGTGCCCAGGGACAGGACAAGGGCTGATGGACATGAGCTGGGACACAAACAGTTCCCCTGGCACAGGAGGAGCAACTGGTTTGGTGCTGAGGGGAGGGAGCCCTGGCCCAGGCTGCCCAGGGAGGGTGTGGAGGCTCCTTCTCGGGAGGTTTCCAACCCCCCCTGGACACATTCCTGTGCCCCCTGAGCCAGGGGCAGCTGCTGGAGCTGGAGCAGCTCTGCAGGGCCCTTCCCACTCCCACCATGCTGGGGTTCTGTGACTTTGCTAGAAATCATCTCCCAGCTGCTCCAGGAGTCTCATAAAGGCAGCAGCCCAGGAGAGCTCACCCCCAGGCTCATCCCCTTTCTGATGATATTTGCCTCCTGCCTCCATCAGAGGGGAGTTTTCCCACCTCATCTGTCACTCTCTTCTCCCTCTAGTTGCAGAAAGCTTTGAGATACCATCAGATGGAGAAACTCCAGCTGAGGATAACGGAGCCTGGGGAGGAATTGTCAGAGCCCTTGGAGCAGCAAGCAGAATATAAAAGGACAACATTAATACCCACAGCAGACTCCAGGTCAAAGCTCTGCCCATCAGGACACGTCCAGCCATGCATGGAGAACACCAGGGCTGCAAATGCCCTTTGCCAAGGTCTCACAGGACATGGAGGCACTGGGAAACACTCTTTCACTGAGGAATCTAGAGGCAAGATGCTGCCCAAGCTGACCTCAGCTCTACTCTTTGCTGTGCCGAGGGTGAGATGCCCGTAGCCAGTGCCTCAGTTTCCACACGTGGGAGATGGAGATGAAGCATCCTGTAATGCTTTGGAAAGGGCTTTAAGGTTTGCAAATGAGCAGCTCCAAACAACAGCTCCAGCTCCCTGCAGCCATCAGTCCTGAGGGGTTGCCCAGTGTAAAGCAGAGCAGTGAGGCAGTGGCCAGAGGCTTTAGCAGCTCCCTTCTGAAGAGCTCATCCAAGCATACACAGCCACATGCCTCCCAAAGGCTAACAATTTGACCAAATCTGCCTTGATTCCCACCAGGAATGTGCCCTGCCTGCCAAATTTCAAGTCTCTCTTTTTTTTTTTCCAAAGAGTGGAGGCACCACAAGTCCTCAAACAAAGAGACAGGAGGGGATAGAAAGGAAAAGCCACCCAAGCCAAGGTTTGGCAAAGCTGCCATTTCCCCCCCCCCAACCTTCTGCTACAGCTTGGAAAAAGAAAGAGGAGAAAGTTCAGCTTTGAGGGAGAGAAAGCACGGTAAGAAATCAGCCCAAACAGTTAAAGTCTGGCAAAGGTGGAAGCAAATAAGCTGCTGGAAAGTGTTACCCAGCCCTAAGGACAAGAGTCTGCTGGGTCCAGCTACAACTAAGGAGTCAGACAAGAGGTTCTCCCTCCATGGGAGCACAGGAGGGTGATGTCCCTGCATCATACAAAGAGCCAGAGTGGCCACTGGAAGATGGGAGGTGGCAGCACAGGGGTTGAGGGGAGATTGCAGTGAGCACAGCACCTCTGAGATGCCTCAAAGCATGTGGGACATCCCTGCTCACATCCTTCCACCAAGCAGGAGCTTCAGGCTAGATGTTAACAGTTTGGGTCTCTCCATCACCAAGAGGCTGGGAAACATCCCACAGAGCTGGTGGCCTCAATATATGGTGGGTGCTGCTGTCTCCTTCCTCCCTCTCACCATCTCCTGAACAGGGTTTGGGGACAGCCTCAATGTTCTGGAGACACCCTGCTCATCCCACCCTGCTCATCCTCCTCTCTGTGTGCTCATCCTCCTCCTCCTGGCTGTGTACTGCAAGACACAGGACTCAGATGCCCATGGACCTGGGAAGCCCAACTGGGTGCCAACTGCATCCTGGCACGTGCTGGCCTGGGGTACTGCACCCTGCCAGGCTGCAATCACACCTTCTGCTGTACTGTGCCAACAAGCCCTCAGCTGAGAGACTTTCTCCTCCTTCTTTGTCTGGTGACAGACCAAACAATGTGCTGAGAACAGAGAGGGGGAAGCCAGTGAGTGTGATCTCTGGGTGAAGGCAGGGGGTATGAGGCAGGGGGATTTAACTCTAACCACTGTCACAGGCCACTTGGGTGACCTTGAGCAGGTCACTGGTGCTGCAATGGGGTTCCAGTCATCTCTCTCCAAGACCAGTGCAAGCAGCAGTTACAGCAGCACAGTCCCAGTGCAGCCCAGGGACAGTTCTACCTGTCTGCTGGCATTTCTACCTTGGGTGAAGAGAGCCTGAAGCCCCCTCCATGGCACAGCAGGAGGGTGAGGTGAGCACGTCAGTGCAAGAGCAAGGCAGCCTTGGGTCCCTGTGCACTACAACATCTGCATCTGACCTGACTGCAGCAGCAGGAGAGAAAATAGCCAAAGAAACTTCAGGAGTTCATGTGAAGTTCACCCAAGAGGAGCTCGGCTCCATAAGCAAAGCATGAGCCTTCCAGAGCTCATCAGCAGGGCAGAGCAGGGTCAGGAGAGTGTTGGGAGGATGAGACCTCCTGGCAGCACCAGCCTGCTGCTTGCTCAGGCAGCAGGCAAGTGCTCCACGAGGTTATCCACCTTCCCAAAGAGCTCACAGTGGAGGGTCCCTCAGACTGTGACCCCTGGACAGTCATTCAGGCACTGGGTGTATATGGGAAAAGCCAGAGCCTGAGATAAATGTCAGTCAGCTTATATCCAGAGCAGCCTCCTTGCTCCCCAGGGCCTGGCCTCTGTTGGGTTTCACAGAATCAAACCCCCCTGGACACATTCCTGTGCCCCCTGACCCAGGGGCTTTAGCAGAGGCTTGGGCTGGGGCAGCTCTGCAGAGCCCTTCCAAGCCCCCATCCCCATTCTGGGACTCTATGACCACACAGGACACCACATGCCCCACACAAACCTTGACCTTGGTGCTCTTTGCTGAAACCAACAGCTCCAGATTGTGAGCCCAGCTTTACAAAGCCCAACCAGTCAAGCTCAACCTGCCAGCTTCGAGGTTGGAGCCAGCCCAGCTCACACCTCATCCCTAGGGCTGGGGAAGCAGGAGACCAGCAGAGACCCCAGTTACCAAATGTCCCAATGCAGCAGCCAGCTCCTTCATCAGCAGCTCTCAAAGTGCCTGAGAAAGGAAGTTAAGCAGCTCTGTCTTTCTTTTAAGGAGCAAGAAAATGAGGCACAACAAGGGGCAGATCTTGCCCTCAGTCACTCAGGAGAAGCCAAGTCCCCCATGTCCTGGGCCACTGCTTCTGCCCTGGTCCCCAGCCCAGCCCACTATGTGATGGGTGAAGCTCAGAAACTTTGATGAGTCAGTTTGGGCCCTGACCAGTCATCATTGAAACGTAGAGCCTGGGGGTGCAGAGGGGAAACAAGGTTGTGGGAAGAGCCGAGTAGCCACGATGCCAGATCCACCACCAGCAGCTTTTCACAGCACACCACCACAAAGGAGCCTGCCCTGACTTCAGGCAGGACACATTTGCCTCCCAGCTACTAACTGGTGAGCCTTTATGGGCCCTGTTGAGACATCTGGGATGGAACAGAGCTGGATAGAGCTCAGGTGAACCTCCACACCAAAGACCACGGTGCAGCTTCTCATGATAACACTGGCAGCTGCTGCCAAGTGTCTAATTCCACTTTGGACAAAGCAGATTATGACTCTTGCCTTTCCCAGGTCCTGAAATTAGAAGTTTTCTGCCCTATTTTGCACTGTCCACGTGGAAAAAACCTCCTCCATGTTGCTCCTTGGCTCAGAAGATCTTCATCCCTATCTCACCCTCCTTGTTCAACAGTGCAAAGACAATGAAGGCAAAGTGGGATGTGGAGAAACATCCCTGGGGTGAGAGCAAGTGCAGGATGAATAGATGGATGGATATTTCCACGCTGGGGAGAATGGGAGGGAGTTGGGAAGTGAGGAGCAGAGGGGAACACAACTGCTTCTCCTCAACCTCATCCAAAAAGCAAGCAAGCTGGGAGGAGAAAGGTGGGTAAGAAGGATGGGTGAGAAGCAAAGCAGTAGGGAAGAGCGAGTGTGCTGGCAGCAGGAAAGAAGAAAAGGTGGAAGCAGAGCCCAGCACACACCCCAGGACATGGGCCTCAGTGTCCCAAGTGTCCTGGGCTGACTCCTGCCTCCAGTTTGGCTTCCCCACACTGAGTGCTGCCCATCCTGCCAGAATCCAAGCCAGTAGGTCCAATATTGACCTGGCACTGAGACATGCTCTCCAGGAAGATAAATAGGAGGTTCTTGAAGCTCTGGCAGACTGAAATGTCTCAGCCAGCAGGAAACTATCTAAGAGCAGAGAAAACCTGTGAAGCAGGGACTAACACTGTGTGAGGGACAAGAGGTGACCAGAAGCACTCAAATACCTTGAAGATACCAGGTGTTGGCACCATCTGACAATGATGCTTCTGTCTCCACACCCCAGTGTCCTCAGAGGCATCAGCAGCAAGGCCCAGTGATCACAGAATCACAGAATTACAGAGTGGTGGGGGTTGGAAGGGCCCTGCAGAGCTGCTGCAGCCCAAGCCCCTGCTCCAGCAGCTTCCCCTGGCTCAGGGGGCACAGGAACGTGTCCAGGGGGGGTTGGAAACCTCCCGAGAAGGAGCCTCCACACCCTCCCTGGGCAGCCTGGGCCAGGGCTCCCTCCCCTCAGCACCAAACCAGTTGCTCCTCCTGTGCCAGGGGAACTGTTTGTGTCCCAGCTCAGGTCCATCAGCCCTTGTCCTGTCCCTGGCCACCACAGAACAAAGTGTCCCCCCATGCTGCTGACACCCACCCTTTAGGGACTTGTGAGTGTTGCTGAGGTGCCCCTGAGCTCAGGCTTCTCTTCTCCAGGCTGAACAGCCCCAGGTCCCACAACCTTTCCTCCTCAGAAAGATCCCCTGATCATCTTGGTAGCCCATCAAGATTCAGACATCCATGAGGTTTCTCTTTCCCACCAAGGACTGTGGAAGGCAACTGGCACCTCCTGGGCACGGACACATCCGTGGAGAAGAATCAGCGGAGATCCAGAGCATCTCCCAGTGCCCTCAGCAGGGACCAAGGCATCCACTCTACTTTGCAGATCCAGGCCATGGGAAATGGTGGAGAGATGATGAGAATGAAAGAAAACAAGTCAGGCAAAAGGGCTGCTTGAGAGAAATCCAAGTGTGCTGGGGATGATGGATGTGCTGTGGTGAGAAGTGATGCCTCGGAGGTAGCCACTGCCGGCAGAGGGAAGCAGCCAGAGCAGCACAACCCTTCCCATTTGTCTGTTCAATAAATGATCTTTGCCTCCTCAGAGAGGAAGGGATCTGGCTGAAGGCTCCTGTCCCAGACAAGGAGAACCTGGAAATCAGTCTTTGAATGTTTCCCTGCTGTCACTTTCCCTGAGGGCTCAGTTTTTCCTACCGAAGCGACGTGAGAAACAAACACAGTGGGGACCTGCTGGAGCAGCAGAGGATCCAGCCTTTGGGCCTCTCTCAACCTCATCATAATTCCAGTGGTTGATAGGGCTGGGACAAAGGCTGGACTTGATGATCTTAAAGGTCTCTTCCAGCTGAAATGATCCTATGATTCCAGACTCACAAACCCAAGCTTCCTCTCCACAGATAAGGATGAAATCTGGGCTGATGGAGGCTTGTGGCAGCAGGAGGGGAGGCACAGACCCTACAGATTTGGATGGTCCCTGGCAGAAGTGGAGCTGCATGGACTGTGACTCCCCTTCCCTGACAAAGCCCTCTCCGGGCTCAGGGCTGCTGCAGCGGGCACATCGCCATCCCCGTGAGCAGCAGCTGCCCCTCAGCCTCTCTCTGTTTGCAGATGACTCACAGGCAGCCAGGATAGAAGAGGATTTTCCACAAATAAATCATTCAAGCCCTTTCCTAAAGGCAAACCCAACCTTCGGGGAGGCATTTGGAGGGTTTGCTCCTCTCCATCCCCATCAGGAGTCCCACACTGTCCCATTTCCACCAGCTCTCACCAGCTTCCCCCAGACACCTCCAGGCACCGACTGTGGCCATCTCCAGGGTGCTGAGGGTCAACGTCTTGAACCACGTAGCCTCCAAGCACCCAAAGCTCTGTGTCTCTTTGACTGGTGCCCACCTCACCCACGGAGAGCTGTGCTGGTGAGTGTTGGATGGCAACACCAGAAGCAGGAGCCAAACCTCCATCTTCACCCCCATCCTCCTTTGCTGGGGCCGCAGCTCCTCTTGACCACATTTATCCCCTATAAACCAACTTGTTAGCTGCCTGCTGGTGGCAAAGTCCAGCTGGCAGGCTGGAGGGAAGCTCAGGCTGCCCAGGGCACCCTGGCAGGCCGTGGTTTGGTGTGCAAGCCCAGCTCCCTAATTCAATAAGTCACAGATGCCATGACTTCACAAGGCAGAGAGGCTCCACAGCTATTAGGGGAATTGGGAGCAGGGGGGAGGAGAAGCTGAAATGGAGAAGGGATGGAGACGAGGGAGGAGGGG
>WBNH01002169.1:0-201313 GCA_013401255.1 Urocolius indicus
AGAGATATAGGGAGCAGTGAGCTCCCTATTGCTGGTTGTAATTTTGTCATCATCCTGCCCTGTTTTTACTTTTTGTTCTGTTCTGTTTCTTGTAGGTAGTAGAATAAACTTTCTTTGCTTTTCTCTCTGAGTACTGGAGTCTCTTTTGCCTGGAACCGTTTTACTCAAAAAACGTAATTTTGCCTGGAACCACAACAACCTTGTTTATCTTTTTACTCCCATTTCACTGGGGCCTCTGCCTTCCTAACGAGGGGTGGGGGTGAATGGGGAGCACTGAGCAGTAGACTGTCGTGGTGCTTCTTTGCTAGCTTGGGCCAAATCACGACAGGCTGACCGGTCTGTAGTTAACTGGCTAATCCTTCTTGCCCTTCTTGAAGACTAGAGTGACATTTGCTCTCCTCCAGTCCTCAAGCACNTTGCCTCTAGTGTTAGTTTTATCTGCAATGTATTTGAAGAAGCCCTTCTTGTTGTCCTTGACCTTCCTTGTACATTACAACCCCATCAAGGCTTTAGCTTTCCTAGTTGCCTCCCTACATCCTCTGACAACAGTCTTATATTCACCCCAAGTGGACATCCCTTCCTTCCATGATCTATAGACTCTCTTCTTCCACTTGAATTTGCCCAACAGTTCCCTGTTTAACCATGTGGGTCTCCTGGCTCCCTTGCTTGATTTCTCACCCGCTGGGATGCTCTGATCCTGAGCCTAGAAAAAGTCATCTTTGAACAGAGCCCAACTATCTTGGGCCCCTTTATCTTCTAATACCCTGTCCCACAAGGCCAAAGCTGGCTCTGCTAAATTCCAGGGTTGTGATCCTACTTGGTATTCTGTTCTACCATACAAGATCCTGAACTCCACCTAGTGGTTGCTGCAGCCAAGGCTGCCCTCAACCTTCACCACTTCAACCAGACCCTGTTTGCTTGTGAGAACAACATCCACTAGTGCTCATCTCCCAGTTGGCAAATCCACCATTTGCATTAATGTAGTGGTTTTACCTGGGCCAGTCTTTTTGGTAGCGGGGGACTACAGGGGTATTTTCTTTAAACAAAGAGTTGCCAGAAGCTTCCCATGTAGCTCACAGGGTTAGAGCCAGTCAATTCTAAGCTGGACCCTGTACCTGATCCAGGCCTGGCCAATTAGTGACTGAGTTAATGCCTTTGTGAATGATATATTTGAGAAGAAGAAGTTTAGCAGACGATGATTTAGCTGCTTGTAGTTTCCTGATAGGTAGAATATCGTGGAGATCAGAACTAATGTGTTTTTCCTTTTGCACAGAGTGTTAAATAATGCAAATGATCCACACAAGGAATTTCCAAGGCAGTTTTGAAATTAGATCGTAACAAGACTCTATTGCAAGCCTCATGGTTCCTTTTGAAATACATGAAGATTACAGGGTTCTTGAAAAATATTTTGCATTTGTAATATTGCTGTGCTTCTTAAGAAACCTGGCATAGAAACTTTATCAAGTTTCCCATGGCATAACACTTGCAGTGCACAATATTATATCTCACATATGCTACTATTCCTACCAAGCAAGACAGTATTGGAACTCATAATGCTGTCTTGGTATCAGATGGGAAGATCTCTCTTCAGAAAGCAAATAAAGAGGACATTTATATGGAGCTGACTCCACTGAATTAAAAGAAATAGGGACTAAATTGCTAAAATAGAAATATAGCATTCTGCACTCATTTTGGTGCTGGGAGGGAGATTTCAGTTCTCCTCATTTTTTCTATTTAGGACAGATGTAATGCCAATTTAAAGAAATGTGATTCTTATGTTGAAGATTAAGAACATAATAGAGATGAACTATTAAATTTTAGTTGTTCAGTTTGAGTTGTTCTGAGATCTGTTGTTCTGTTCTCTTTCCGTAGTTTGCCAGAGCAATTAAAAAAGAAATTTCTGTAGCATAATTTACCTTTATGAAGCCTTGAAAAGAATCCAGAACTGAAATCAGTTTTCTTCTGTCTCAACTGACGCTGAGACCATCAATGCTAGGTCCCAGCATGCAAAGATTTCACAGAGTTTTGTCTGCAACTAGGCTACATAAGTTGCAAAAGCTCTTGCCTTCCACACTTTTTTGTTCTGCTGCATAACCAAGACATATTTTGCTCCCATGCAATTGAGATTGACTGTGTTCCTAGCTTATAATTATTTATCATGCATTTCATTTCTTGTTTGTGATTCTTATTTTTAGATAAGATCTAAATTAGAGCATGAGTGTAGTAAAAGATTTACTCTGGAAATACAGAATTTACCGGTTTTCCCTCCAAGTTATTATCTGATATGTAGATTGTTATTTAAACGGTTACTGGAAAAAACCTACATATCAATTTACAGGCAGAAAGATTAAAAGTGCTTACAAGGCAAAAAGGTTTTCTTTTTTTTTTTATGCTTTGAAGAATATTTAAGTACAGTAGTTTTATTTATTCTGACAATGAAATGTTACTCATACGAACAGTGACTCACTGTTTTGCTGTGTCTCTATGATTAACAAAATACAATAACAGTACAATATTACTGTAACTTGAGGCTTGGATCCATGACATGACTCCACTTTTCTGTTTGCTTTTCTTTGGGGCTGAAAAGGTTAGATGTCTATAAATAGCACATAATCCAATAATCTGTAGAATTTTCTGTCCTTTGCTTTTGGGAGACTGTGACATTTTCTTTTGATGATACTGGGTTCAATAGCTTTAGGGAAGTACAGTTCTGGAAGGAAACGGTACCAAGACTGATTTCAGCTTAATTCCCCTTTTTCTGTCAATACTGGAAATTGGGTTTTATATTATAATTTCCAAGAGCCAGTTTCCAGGTAGTATATTGTTTGCTGTGAGGAAAACATGAAATCTGACGGCATGGTCATGCCACCCTTCCACAAGCAATGTATTATAATCCTACTGTAATACAAAGAACTTTTTTTTGTGTATTTCTGAGAATGTGGTTTGTACAATTATCCAGTTATCACAGGAAGTTTTGTGAGATTGTTTTGTTTATTTGTTTTTGTTGTTCTAAAAAACTGGCAACTTCCATCAAAATCAATACAGAATTTAAGCCACTGACCATTACTCCTTAATGTTAATTTTCTTAGTGGCCACCATTTTAACGATAGTAACTAATTTTCTACAGAATATCTACAGAGTATCAGTTAGTTTTAGTGGATTGCTTGTCTTTTTCAGATTGAAGGGTGGTATTTCATACTTCAAAATTAAAGGATTATTTATATATAGAGATGTTTCTATAATTTGCCCTTGATTGTATGGTGTTCAGTGTACATTAGAAAAAGTGCATGTTTTATTGTGAAGCCTTACTTGTGTTGTAAGACATGGGCTGTGTAGTTGCAAATAAATATCTGATGGTCTAAAATGTGTTTTCAGTTCCCATATGTACTATCAAATCAAATACCAGTCCATTTTGACCAATATAGACAGTTTGTCAGAGAGCAATATGCTGGCACTTGGCTATCTACAAGCAAACTTCTATATCCATGTTCAGGTATAAAAGTTCTAGTGAAATAATTTTCAGTGGCTTTGAGCCTTGGAAGCTGCTTTTATCTTGGGAATAATTTTTAGTTATTCATTGTTTCTGGAATGATGGCAAATGGCAGTGAGTGGGTTGTATCAATTGTAATTTTTTAAAAGAGGAAATACGAGGATTAAATCGTGACTTGGAATAATTTACACCTTATTTGTCTATTCTAAAAATGACTTTTGCCATGAATAGATGATACTTTTTACCATGTTAACACCAGGGCAGAAAGTCAGGAGATGTATTTACATTTACATACAGAGGTATAACTTGCATTTTAGTCCATGTGATCATGCCAATCAAAAATGGTAAATCCTAAAAAAAAGAAATCACTGTCAATTTTTGGCTTTGGAAAGCAAGTTCTTTCACTCCAATGATGCAGTACTTCTGTGATATGTGCTGGCTTATGATGACTTGCCTATGTTTAATTTCTTCCAAGTTGGCATGACTCTAATTTCCATCTCATTATTGATAGCAATTTAAAAATGCAGGTGTCTACAGTTTGGTGTGAAGGCTGAAGAGAAATTTCCCAATACCTGCATAAGTAACTGTGTCAAAAAGACCTGATTTTCCCATGTCTTCTCTGTTAAGCCTTTTTAGTCAAGATCTCAAGAGAAGAGCAGAAATGTAACTGCTTCTCAGTATCTGAGCAGAGTTTGGTGATCTTTTCTGTCTGTCTTAGAATGTATAAAATTGGTTCGAAAATCACCATGTCTCATTCAGTAGCAGACAACAACAAATCAAGAAGTTTAGAGATTAAAGCAGAACTTCATAACATGTACAACTAATTTTCTTTAATTCTTTCTATTAAATGAGCACAAAAATCAGAATTTGCAATAGTGTCTTACTGAAGCAGATGACATGTTTATTTTTATAAAAATGCAAATATACTGGATATATAATATTTTAACTAGTGTGTTTAAATAGAGTAATTTAATAATGAAATTAAATTTTGCTTGGGAAGAGTATAGGAACATTGCCAGAGCATGCAGGGACAAAACCAGGGAAGCCAAAGCCTTTTTGGAATTAAACTTAGACAAGGAAGCAAAGGAAAACAAGAAGGGCTTTTCCAAGTACATCAGCAGCAAAAGGAAGATAAGTGAGAATGTGAACCTGCTGATGAACAAAAAGAGTGTCCTGGTGACAGAGGATGCAGACAAGGCAGAACTACTAAATGCTGCCTTTGCCTCAGCCTTCTCTCCCAAGGCTGGCCTTCAGGAAGCCTAGTCCCTGGAAGATAGTGAAATGGTCTGGATAATGGAAGACTTTCCCTTGGTGGATGAGGATGAAGTTTGAGACCTGTTGGCCAAGCTGGACATCCACAAATCTATGGGACCCTATAGGATGCACCCACGAATGCTGAGGGAGCTGGATGATGTTATTGCTAAGCCACTCTGCATTGGTTTTGAATTATCATGGAGGACCAGTGAGATGCCCAAAGACTGGAGAAAGGACAGCGTCACTCCAGTCTTCAAAAAAGGCAAGAAGGAGAACACAGAAAACTACAGGATGGTCAGCCTCACCTCCATCTCTGGAAAGGTCCTGCATGACTGCATGCCAGAGCATGCAGAGATGTGACCAGGAAGGCTAAAGCCCTTTTAGAATTAAACCTGGCCAGGAAAGTAATGGAAAACAAGAAGAGGTTTTTCAGGTACACCAACAGCAAAAGGAAGATTAGAGGGATGTGGGCCTGCTGCTGAACACAGAGGGTGCCCTGGTGACAGAGGATGCAGAGAAGGCTTAACTACCGAATGCTTTCTTTGCTCCACTCTTTATGGCCAAAGCTGGCCCTCCAGAAGGATAGAAAGATGATCTGGACAACAGAGGACTTGTTCTTGGTGGATGAGGAAGAGGTTAAAGACTTCTTGGGCAAACTTAACATTCGTAAGTCAATGGGACCTGACAGGATGCATCCAAGAGTGGTGAGGAAGCTGGCTGATGTGGTTGCTAAGCAGCTCTCTATCAAGAAGGACAGACGAGGTACCTGAGTACTGGAGAAAGGCCAATGTCATTCCAGTCTTCAAAAAGGACAACCTGGGAAACTACAGGCCACTCCTCCTGAATGTAGTCACGGAACATATGAAAGAAAAGATGGTTATCAAGGGGAGTCAACATGGATTCACCACGGGGAAATCCTGTTTGACCAACTTGATAGCCTTCCATAAGGGCATAAATGGCCGGCTAGATGACATCATTTTGCAAGGAGCCACTTTTGCTTGGTAACAGGGGGACAGGGTCGCAATGCAGTCCCAGTAAAGAGTTCTTGGACTTGCACCAAGCTCTGGGTTTGTGGACCCACCTCTGGCCCGGCTGGGCAATTCCGACAGCTCTGCCAGCACTATTTAAGGATGGGAATTTGAAGTGATTGGGAGAAGGTGTAAGAGTGGTACAAGATGGAGGCTACCACGTGGACCCCACAGTCAGAGGAGGACAAAGGAAGGAGAAGCAACAGACCAGAGACCACTCTGCAATCTGTGGTGAGAACACAGCTGTGCCCTTGCAACCCATGGAGGGCAATGGCAGGATTGAGAGCCACCAGCAGCTCCAGGTGAGTGCACTCGGATGAGCAGGAGACTGTGTGAGGAGGCAGCCATGGCACAGGCCGTGCTGTGAGAGTGGCCCCACACAAGAGACAGAAAGGAGCTGCAGTCTTTGAAACAAACACATGTGGGAGCAGCCCGTGTAAGGCTGCTGGGTGTGTGAGGTACCCCGCAGAGGTGCAGGGAGGACTAGTGCAGAGCCTGCTTGCCCTGAGGAAAGACAAATAGCAGAAGCTATCAGGAAGAGACTGATTGAAAGACCCATTCCCTGCCCCTCTAAGCTGTTCAGCTTGGGAGAATAAAAAGACACCCGAATCAGGTGTCTAAGCCCAGGAAGAGGGGAGGGAGAGGAGAAGGTGGTCTTAAAGGACTTGTTGTGCTCTTCATTCTGTGTTGTTTTGCGTTGCTTATGTTTTGAGGTTTTAAGGTTATGTTTTAGTTGGTGTTGGATTACATTATTTTCTGTTTTCTTCCCCAAGCTGAGTAGCCTGGTCTGTTTTGTCCAGAGCCATAAGTGACCATTAAGCCCTCCCTGCCATTTAGGAATCCTCAATCTGTGGTACTTGAGTCTTATTGTGGTCTTTTGTCCCTGGATGGACCTAAACCACGACACTACATGAGGGGAGAGCAGCGGATGTCATCTAACTTGACTTCAGCAAGGCTTTTGACACTGTCTCCTGTAACATCCTCATCATAAAGCTCAGGCAGTGTGTCTAAGATGAATGGATGGTGAAGATGGATTGAGGGCTGGCTGAGTGACAGAACCTAGAGGGTGGTGATCAATGGCACAGAGTAGAGTTGGAGGCCTGTGGCCTGTAGAGTTCTAAAGGGATCGGTTCTGGGGCCTGTCTTGTTTAACATCGTCATCAGTGACCTGGATGAGGGGACAGAGTGTACCCTCAGCAAGTTCACTGATGACACCAAACTGGGAGGACTGGCTGATTCCCCAGAAGGCTGTGCTGCCATTCAGTGGGATTTTAACTGTCTTGAGAGTTGGGCAGAGAGGAACCTCATGAGGTTCAACAAGGACGAGTGCAGAGTCCTGCATCTGGGAAGAAACAAACCTATGCACCAGTACAGGCTGGGAGTTGACATGCTGGAGAGCAGCTCTGCAGAGAGAGACCTAGGAATCCTGGTTAACAATAAACTAACCATGAGCTAGCAATGTGCCCTCATTGCCAAGAAGGCCAAATGGCATCCTGGGATGCATCAAGAAGAGTGTGGCCAGCAGGTCAAGGGAGATTCTGCTTCTGGTGAGGCCTCATCAGGAGTCCTGTGTCCAGTTCTGGGCCACCCCGCTCAAGAGGGATAGACAACTTCTGGAGACAGTCCAACATGGGACCATCAAGGTGATCAGGGGACTGAAACATCTTTCTTATGAGGAAAGACTGCGGGATCTGGGTCTGTTCAACCTAGAGAAGCATTGACTGAGGGAGTCCTCATTAATACTTAAAAATATTTAAAATGTATATGTCAAGGGGATGGGGTAACACTTTTTTTTCTGTAGTGTCCAGTGATAGGACTAGGGATAATGGAAGAAAGCTGGAACACAAAAGATTCCACTTAAACTTAAGGAGAAACTTCTTTCCTATGAGGATGTGGGAGCTCTGGGACAGGCTGCCCAGGGAGGTTGTAGAGTCTTCTTCTCTGGAGGTCTTCAAAACCCACCTGAATGTGTTCCTGTGTGACCTGATCTTGGTGTACCTGCTTCAGCACGGAGGATGGACTAGGTGATCTCTAAAGGTCCCTTCCAATCCATACCATTCTATGATTCTCCTAATTAAGAAATTATAACAATTTAAGTTTTGTTGGCAAGATTTCTATCTGTCACTGCATTTTCTACTAGACAAGCATGTGTTGCTTCTGAATTAATTTAACTTCTGTTTTAGGGAAGCATCAGAAAGGCATAAGCTTTTTCATTTACAGGTACTGGTGAAATCTATAGAAGATTTTTTAGAACTTAAGTCACTTTCTAGACTTTCTTTCTAATTAGTTTGATTACCATTGAAACTGAATTCACATGTTTCTGTACTGAATTGTGCTTTACCTCCTACACAGTTAAAATCACCATATTTGCCTGAAAGGTAGCTAGTACTACTTATCTATGTATGTTTTGCTGTTTTACATTTTTAAGAGTAATATAATATTTCCTTAACACCTATGTATGGCATTCTGACTTAGGTCAATAACCTCACAAACAGTAAGAGGTAAGGGAAAGGCTTCTCACTCCTGCAAGTATAGATGCTGTCATTTGGAATCATGTCTTTTATGGCTCCAAAATCAGGTGAATATTGACATGCAATGTCAGTACTTATAACCACTTACAGGAACGTGTCTTCTGTTACTCACTATACATGATAATACATATAACATTGTAAATAAGAAATACAAGTCATGTATATAGGTGTAGAAAGTAATTTTGCAGAGCATAAATCATTAAGGCCTAACTGAAATAGAAATTAAACTGTGTTAAAAAAAAATGTAAACAGTCCTACCAGAATATTTGATTTTTCAGAGATACGTTAGGCATGTGCTAATACGAATGAAAGGAGCAAGCTTGTTTCAGGATCATAGAATATTATTAAACCTTCCATTTCTATTCCTTTAGTTAAGAACAATCATAGCATAGTACGTTAACTGTATTGATAGAATGAACTTCCTCACAGTCCACAGAGTAGGCTATACATTGCAAATTGCCGTTTCACAAGCGTGTATTTATTTCCTCTAATTTCATTGTTCAGGCAGGGTGAAATGACAATAAAGAAATAGTTTAGACACTGAGGGGTAAAGAGTATTTTTTAAATCCTAATAATAGGGATGCAAGAAGCTTTCACTTGTTCTAACAATTTCAACAATTCTTTAAATGATATAAAAATAATCAGTATTTCAGGCATTTTCTAAAAATGGATTAATGTTTTTGTAAGAATCTCATTGTTTTTGAAGATAATCAGTTAGATCCCATAAACTGAAGTCATGAATGTTGAATCTTCCATAAACATATTCCATACACTTGTGAAAGCAGGCACAGTGACGGCTGTGAAGAGTGTTGGTGAATATTGCATGGAATAGTTACTAATGTTTCCTACACAAATTCTGCTTATGTATGTTGCAACAGTATGCCCTTTTTCATTCATGATCTCTTTGAAACTGATTTCCCTCTCTGAATCTCCAGTGCAGGTTGGCATAACAATATAAAGACATATTGTAGGTGTAGATGCCTATATGGGAGAATAAATAAATAAACCTCTTACTAACAATACTAGAAGTTAACTTCCATTATTCAAGCATGTCTTTCATTTACAGCTTTTTCAATACCCACTGTGGTTTATGCTTGATCAAAAACTGTCATCTTTATGGCCAACTGTTTTTTCTATTCTTTAACACCTACAGTTTACTTTGTTCCATACTTTTCCTACCTGAACATAAAAGAGTTTGTAACTTTTAATTGAGCTGGGACAGAAACACACACACACACACACACACACACACACACACACACACACACACACCCCCACCATTAAGTGTTGCAAGACCATTGCAAGTGTTGAGCCTGAACTGCATTAATATCAAATAAGATTAGCTCATGTTTCCTACATAAAATGGTCTTGCCTAAAGGCAAGGTACAATGTTTTTAGTGTCTCTGTGGTCCAATACCATCTGTAAATCTGATGTGTTACATCACAGGAGGAACTGATGCTCTTCTTGTATTTTTCTACCCAGGGATTATTCCTACGTGTGATACTTTGTACTTTTCCTTATTAAATTGCATCTTTTTCTCTTCTCTTTTTTCATCACTTTTTTGATCTGTCAAGGTTACTTTCAATTCAAAACCTATTCACTAAAGTGCTTGCAGATGCTTTCAGCTTGGTATTGTCTGCAAATTTAGTAAGTGTATTCTCAATTCCATCATCCTGGTCACTAATGAAAATATTGAATAATACTGGATTCAGGACAAACCCTATGAAACCCCACTCAGTGTTTCCTTTCAGCTTGATAGCAGGTAACTGCTCAAAGTAGAGCTTCACATTTGTTGTGTACACAGTTACAATAGTGTCATGTTGATTTCTTAATTCTTAGTTTATTTATAAGAATGGTAAACAAAGCTGGCAAACACTTGGAAACAATGAACGTGTGTCGTATCTACTATTTTTGCCCATTAATAAGACATATTACTAGTCACAAGGAGAAAGCAGATGGGATATGTGTTTTCTTTCAACAAGTGGATGTTTGTTCTAGTCAGTCTGTAGTCTTTTACCAAAGACAGATATTCCAACATTTTTATGAGAATTAAGTTGAACTGACTGACTTATTATTCTTTGTATAGTTCTAGTCTATATTTTCAAAGTTAAGTACAGCTGTTTAACCTCTTTTGATCCTTCTCCATATTCTCAGGAGACAGATAAATACTGACATTATTTCAGTGCATTCTTGTATTTCAGTAGTCTGCAGCTTGCTAAATGCTTTGTTTAACCATCCCTTTTGAATACAAACTGAAACAAAAATCTCCAGTAAAAAGTTGATAGCGTTCTTCTAATAATTTTTTGACAATTTATTATATTTGTATAATTTTTACAAATAAGTTACTATTTACATATGTAAAACTTTTTTTTCCCAAGTACTTTTGCAATTCCTTGTAACCAGTTTTTTGCTTTACAGCCATGACTAATTTATTATTACCAGCAACTTTGTAATCTTACTGTTGATAATTTTATGAAAACGTTTAACAGTATATCTGTGGAATTTTGCTGGCAACTTCTCTCTGCTTTTTTGTCTTAAATAGTGTTCCCACATACTTGAGGTATTCCTTTGTCTTCATTTTTAGTTGTGTGAATAAATTTCCACTCATAAAATTCCTTCTTGAATTTTTGGACAAGTGTTATTTACCCATACCTATGATGCTTGCCTATTTTAGTGTTGGTTTTTTTTGAGATGGTTCATGTTTTTCTTTCATCTGTTTTTTTCATCTTTTAGGAAACTGCGAAGTGTTCTGTTCTCTTTTATTAAAATAAAAATTAGTCATGTGTTCTCAAGTGCTCCACAAGACCAGTGGTTTAAGTGCAAGTAATAAACTTCAAGTGGCTGGGATGCATTATTTTTTTTTATCTGTTTGTAAAGTATCTGAGGCATTCCTGCCACAGCCTCAGTAGGACCATGGAATATGTCTCCATCATACCCTGTAAAACATAGGTGGAGATTTATAGAAAGAAATTACCTAAATCTGTTAGTGTTCAAGAAAATGGTAAAACTGAACAAAGTTTAGTGGGAACAAAATTGAATCATTTTGAGTGTCGCAGTGTTAAAAAGTACATTTGCCAATTATATTTTGTTTTCATTATTCAGAGAACAGCAAATACAATTTAGTTTAAGATCTCTTATCTTAAGCCACTAAATGACAGATGATTAAAACAACTTGCAACAAATTAGAAATCTTTACAGTCTCTAGAAAATATAAAAAACAATGGGGAAAAAAAAGCTTGAAATATCAGGCTGAGATTAGAGCTTAGGAATGTACACAAAAACTACATTTTCTTAAACCTTGCATACTGTACTTCAGGCTTATAGAGCAAAACAATCCAAGAAAATGTCAAGAAAACTTTTCCTGATAAACATTCTCAAAAAACAAAAAAAAATATTGGCATATAACACAGTAATTTCTCATAGAATGAAAAAATTCATGTTGAGAGAGTACATGATTTAATTAATTATTGATAAGATAAGAAATGTTTTAATTTTACAGTGGTAAACCAAATCAAGTTTAATCAGAGGGGGAGAAGAACCTAAACTTGTATGGGATGTTGTCTTAGGCAACTTAAGGCATTTTTTTAGTTTGAAAGTTTGAAAGTTTCATTTTGAAAGTTTACCTGAGTTTTGTTAGGCTATGAAACAAGACTCTCAGTTGAGTAAAATGAGAGGTTTTTTTTTTTTTTAACTTGCATGATCAGAAGTGTTAAATTAGTTCAGTAATTTAGAAACTGTTAGAAACAGTTATAACAGAAACACTAAAAAACTGTTTTACTTTGCCTTTAGCCTGAAGAGGAGTAAACCATTGTACATTGGGTGTAGCTGGAGGCAATGGTTTCTTCACAGGTGGTTATCTGCTAAGTTCCTTCTTTTGCTGTACCCAGATGGTACAAGATAATTATTGAAGAAATTCTCATAAACAAATTCCTCTGCTTTCTCTGAAGCTTTTAGATCTATAAAAATATTCATAAATGCATCTTAAACACTTATAAAAATAAATATCTTAAGTTTTCAGCTCTGAAAAATACAGTTTTTATGATGTTTGATATCATACTGTCAAAAACTATCACCCTAAGACTTTTAGGAAGTCTGAAGAAGTTCAGAAATTGTTAAAATGAGTAGACTCTTAACATCTGACAACTATTTATAATCAATCACAAAAGCACTGGTTAGAACAAATAATTTAAAAGATGTATGAAAAAAATATTCTTTGATATTCTCAAATGAAATTTTGGAAAATATGCTTGCTACCCAGGCTGTCCTGAGCTAAATATTGAATCACCCATGAAAATAAACTCCAATTTCTTTGGCAGATTCCCCATTTACAAATGCCTTACATTAATGCCAAAATCTGTTCCACTGCTCTCAAGTTGAATAATAGCTATGGGAATGGTGTGAAATGATATCTACTAAAATTTTGTTAAGAAGAACATATACTCTGAGTAGTAATGCATCCAATTTATTTTTTTTCAATAAATAATTTAACATCACAAAAATTTTACTTCTGTGGATGGAGTCGCCTTCACCAAAGATAGTATTTTGCCACTAATTTCCATGGATTCAGGTTTCCAAAATATTCTTAATTCTCAAAAAAAAATGAGTCCAAAGGAGTGCTGTGCAGAATAACGTCATGTAGGCTACTATAAGGGAAATGCAAATATGCCAGTCTTACCCTTATTCTACAGTAGCAAAATTCTTCAAGGAACCTAGAAGAATTTTATTTTCTTCTTCTTTTTTTTTTCCCCCATCTTTCTCTGTGGTCTAAGTATTGATCTAAAGAGATTGTTTGAACTTTTCTTTGGCTAGATAATTCCTGTTTACATACTGAATACTGACAGTATTTGATTATATTCATGCGAAATATGCAGGTACACAGACCTCATGATTTAATAGAAGTGAAATTAAGATTCTCAACGCATCTCTGAATTTATTTGGAAAAATTTGTGTATCTCAAATGTTTGTAAGTGAAGGTGAGTTACATAGTGCAAAAACTCACTTCTCTTTCTTCACTTGTGAATATACTACATCTCTTTTACAGTCCTTGACTCTGATGTTTGTGCTGTGAAAGTGAGCCACACAGAGACCTTCTGATACCTCAGTAACTGTTTGCTTTGATTGCCATGAGCTCTGCTTTTATAAGCTTTGAGCACGTGGCTTTGCTTGTCTGCAGTGGGAAACAGAAAATCCTCGGATTTTCCTTTTGGGGTAAACTCTTTCAACATTATTTTATAACAGCACTGTCATTTGAAATTAACAATGATACTGAATCTATTGCAATATAACAAAAGTATGTTATTTTTATCAGACAAAATTATTTTTTGTTTTCTAAATAGCAACGCACTGTCATTTGAAATTAACAATGATACTGAATCTATTGCAATATAACAAAAGTATGTTATTTTTATCAGACAAAATTATTTTTTGTTTTCTAAATAGCAACTGTCATAGTCATACTTGTTCTGGGCCATAAAAAAATGAATATAACTTTTGAATAAAATTTATATATGGAACAGTTATTGTTGCCAGTATTGTGATGTTCTCCTCCAGATAGAAATCCAGTAGCATCATAAAAAACCTTATTTACAGGCTAGTATATAATCCAAGTTTTCATTTTTAATTTTATACTATCAATTTCATTTTCCTTTTGAAGATGCAAACTAAAGTCTCAAAAGGTTTTTAAGATCTAGAAGGTCTATCCTTAAACGGGTTATCCTGAGCTTAAGTGGCTTACTCTAAGGAGAGATTTCTGCAGCAGCTATGATTCAAGACTGAAAAGAACGCAGAGCTAAACATAGCCCCTGCTGCTTTATGGACATGTAATATTAGTAATTGGATTTTGAATACATTATTTACACTTAATACAGAAATTAGGTGTTTGTCAATTATATATGTGCAGGCTTATTGTGTTGTACATGTATAGACATTCAAACATGCTCTGTGCAGATGCTGGTCAAGTTCACCATCGCTGATCTTCCATGAAACATAGGGAAGTTGGTTTCTAGATGAAGAATTTCAACAGGCAAGGTGTGAAGGGATTCTGGAAGATAAGGAATAAACAAAAGGGTGGGTGGTAAGTCTTGAACAGACACCACTCTTTCATTTCCCTGAGGCCCATTTTGTCTCTAAAGATCAGATCCTAGAAATCTTCTTCAAACTGAATTTCCAGAGGAGCTTGTTTTGATTAAGTGACAAATTTAGTATCTTAACTTTTTATTAAAAAGTGTGTCTGAGTTCATTTAGCAAAAGTGCGGAAAGTGTGTTATGTTTCATTTCAATTTTTAATTAACTTATTAAGTATATTAATTCCATTTTAAAAAAGAAAAAAACAATCCTGCATGTCTATGTGAAAATAGATAGTATAAAATATATTCTGAAAGAACAATGGAATAACATAGCAGAAAGTTTTTTAAACAATTATGCAAAGCTTAACTTTAAATAAATGCCTTTCTCATCATGCATACTTCTGCTCAAGAAATTTGTCCTAACACCTACTTCACCATATGGAATTTTAACAGAGTGCTAAATCACAGTGAATATATCTGTAAGTATTTGTGACAGTGCTAAACAAATGCTGAAGTCGGTGAAGAGGCTGAACCTATATGTTTGTAGCATACTTTCTAATCCATTTGCTGAAGCAGGGCTTTGCACACTGTAGATGTCCTCCAACATCATGTCTTGGTATAGTCATTGTCATGAGATTCAGACTGTCCTTTCTGCAATCCAAGGTCTGATTTCTTTTTGTTGTCCCAAAACATACTAATGTAACTTTGCTATTTTAAGTACCCTGGAAGAAAACGCTTCATATGTTTGAGATGTTCTTTCAGCTGACTGATACTCTAAATGTAGAAGTGGGGATAAACACAGTTCTAATGGTATAAAATGAACGATTTCATTATAGTAAAACTGTTAAAAAAAAATCTAAATCTGCAAACAACAAAACACAGCAATATTTATTTATAATTGTTGTTAACTCATGTCCAGAAGCTCTAATGGATGACATCCTTTTCTGATCTGTAAGCAAATGCTGATCTTTATTCAACGTATTAAGAGAAAAATATGAAGAAAAAAAAAACCCATGTCATTCTATGCTACACAAAATATCAGTTTCCACTCTTTTTATTAAATACACTTTGATCTTTTTCCTGCAGAAATAGTATTTATTATTGACTATTTCAATAGTCATTGTCAAAATTTTATCTGCAGGACCATAGTTTTGGCCTAGCATACTGGATTTAATTTGGTTTTTTTGCTATGGAAAACATAAAATAGTTTGCTAATAAAACCTTTTTACATGCACAATTCTAAAGAATGTGACTATTTTTAATAAAAATGTAACAGCTTTACTCTTGCCTTTGTCTATTTTATTCTTAAGTTATACTTCTTATGTTTAGATCAATAGTGTAATCCTAAAGAGTCTCTAGATGATACTATTATAATGTCAATGCTGATACCAATGGCGTATATTTTTGTGTTGATATCTTTCATGTCACCTATGAAAGTTCATTAATTTCCCATTCCACTGATATCCTTAAACATTTTAATAGAGTTAAAAATGTGTGACATACTAGTAACAAGTAAAATGATGAAGAGTTACAAATCGTTCTTGTAAAAGTAAATCATTATTAGTTTCTTTTTTAACAAAACACTTTAATTTCTGTTCTTAGTCTTTAGTTCAGCTGGGGACACTGAAAATCTATTGATAACCAAAAAAGTATAAAGAGGAAAGGAAAAAAAAGGGTATGTGAATCATTAACAAATATATGTTTTGATAGGATCAGTAAAATAGACTTATCATTACAAATCCTTCTGATCTTTCTGTAATTTTTATGCTTCTGTTAACAATTTAAACAAAGGTTTGTACTCTTGCAGCAAGTTTACCATCAAAGAATGAACTTTCTTACTTAGTAGCAAAAATGCGTGCATTTAGTTAAAATGCATTTTCCAGAAACCCTTGAATGAATGGGGAAATTCTGAGTCAGCTTCCAGCAAAAGGCTTATCTAATGCCCCATGTGAATGCTCAGTGTATTGTTTTGATTAAAGCCTGAATGGAAAACTGCTGATCTGAAATAGATAGTAAATGTGTAAATGTTATCCAAGATGCAGACAAAGCCATTTTCAACTGTGTAAACTGCTGAAGTGTTAGAGTAACATTCACTGTGTGCCATTCAGTGGGTGTACAATATGGCTTCAGATTGCTGTTCTATGATGATTAGACAAAACACTAACCATATATGAATAATGTTTCTCATCAATTTATTTGCCTTATTTGCAAAGAGTGTTTCTGGCAGGAGTATCAAAGGATATGTGAAATGATAAGTAGGATTAGAGAAACCGTAATTTCTAACTTTTCTGCTGTATACTGTTTTCACTTCTACACTTTTCCACCAGAAACAAACTAGTTCAGTCTACTGTTAATTCTCAGTGGTTGTTTCTTGTAGTTTATACACTTCCATCTGTTTTATAACTAGCCTAGAGTACTAATTCCACCAATACTGATTATTACAATGCAAGGCAAATTTTAATTTTGCTTAGAACAGACTCCAAAAATGAATATATAATAAAAAGTGAAATGACTTGATGAAATCACACTGATTCAGTGATGAAAACATCCTGATTTCAACATTAATACATCATTGGTAAAGGCAATTGATTTTTTTTAACTAAGGTACTTTTGCTGTATGTGTTGTTCAGTGTTACACTTAATACTCAAATGCAATTCAAATGTCTTAACGTTTGGGTTAAAAGAAACCGAATCCAGAAACAAGGTTGGTTTTCGAAACCAGCTCAATTTGAATCTGTCAAGTAATTAAAATGTTTTGTTTTCCTCCTAATGTTCCACAGTTATAAGTGAATTGAAGATATTCAGGGTGATATAAGCATGTTTGGAATAAACAATAGCCCACGGTAGTATTCTTGCTGCCAAATGCTCTTGTTCAAATGGCTGTGTTAAATCAGAACACACGGTCATATCAAATACTTGATAAAACAACACAATTGATAATTCTCTGTATCATACAGTTTATTTTCAGCCACCTGGTTTAAATTTTTGTGGTAACGTAGTTTCTTTTTCTATCTTTTTTTAATAAAAAAGGTATGAAATTTAATTCTTTTTAGAAAAAATATTTCAAACCAAATATTCATTCACTAGCTGATGCATCTCCAGAAGATGCATGCTATTGTTTTGCTACTGCTATGTAGAAGCAAGCTTCTGACTAGTTTATGAGGGTAAATTTTCTGCTTACCCAAAATATTTATCTTCCATAAAATTTTTTGCAACATCTCTGAGACAACAGAATGCATATTTCTCATGAACTTCTGACTGTCTCATAGTTCAGACCATCCCACAGAAGATTCAAACTTGTCTTGTCTGGCTGTGACACTTCATCTATGTCTATTTCTGTTGAGGTTCACACAACGGCAGAGGTGACCAGAGATGATCTTACAAGCACCCTGTTGCCTGAGCCAATGGTGGCTGGCCTCAACAGGAATTATCAAGGCAGATAATACTGCCCTCCTGCAAGAAAAATGTGAATACATCTGAAACATCTAAGCCACAGGGCCCTACTGAGATCTCTCAGGTCAGAAAATTGCATATGCAATCAGAGAATTGCATATGCAGAAACATATGTTGTTCATAAAAACTGGACAGGTAAAAGTACCATTGTTCTGAAACAGGTGTTTAAACTAGAAGTTTTACCGTATTAGTGATACCACAGAGACAGAACAACCTTGCGGATTGAGATACTGGAATTCACATGCTCATATATACATGCCTAGGTGCACGTGTACTCCTTATAGACAGTAAGGATCTAATTTATACAACATAATCAGATGTCTTGCTCACTCCAAAGTGGACGCCCACACTGGGGCTACTGAGAATCTCTAGGCTGTTTCACTGACTGTAATGGAAAGCCAGTCATCTTAAACTAAGAGCTAAATCTTACTTAAGGAACCTTCAAGGTTTATATTAAGGCTTGTTGTGAGTCTTTCTATGATAGCGTAGGGTGTGAACAATGCTTCATTGCCGGATGCAGAATTTCTTGTAAATATACAAGAATTTGAGATAAATCAATGCATTTTTACCTTTTAAATGATCTTTGAAGAAGAGTATAAATATCTCAAATCAGATTTCTTATCAAATTCATTAATACTTTTCTTTCTGCTTTTATATTTGTTTTGGTGGTTTTTGGTTTTTTTTTTTTAGAGTTTTGGTTTTTTTTTTAGTCTTTGCTTTGTTTTTGTCCAAGAAGTGTGTCATCTTGCACTAATTTTATACGGCTAAAAAGTATTTTGACTGAATAACTTTAATGTTATTGTGTATTCATGAGGTTTCACTTCAACTTGGTCTGCAACGACAATGTTTTGTATTTTATTTTGATTTTTAGATGAACAGTGTGCTTTAAAAAAGAGAACATCTGCTCACACTTCTAGAGCTCAATAGGTATGTAATTCATAAGGATAGTTCTTGAACAGTGTGCAATTATCTTAAGTAATTATCTTAAGTAATGTAACTTCACAAACTCCTGCAGTTTAAATTGCTGCCTCTTTATATACTTAAAATGCAAAATATTTCTTCTCATCTAGGGAAAATATACTGACGTGGAATGAAACCCATACAAGATATGCATACAAATACTAGAGGAACCTTTTAAAAAGAATTTGCCTGTTTAGAAACAAGTTAAAAATAAGAAAATATCTGTTGACTGGTATCCAGAAACACTAGCAATGCAGAAAATGTTTTGTTAAGATTTGACTGTACATGTAGTGAAGTAGAATAATTTTATATGTGTATCTCACAGGTGCTTGTTTCTGTTCACACGGTGTATTGTACTTCTGATGTATGAATCAGCTGGCACAGTAGACAATTTTGATGCAGACATACACATTTAAAATCAGTATTTGGAATTACTTTTCAATTAAGGTAGAATGTATTTCCCACAGTTACAATTTTTGTTATTATGAACTCATGAATAATAAAACTAGACTTTCCTTTGTTTTTCAAGGCTGAGAATCTATTTTGCAAGACACTAATTTTGGTGCAGCTATCAAGAGATAATGAGGCAGTAGTGAAGCTGATTATAGAATGTCCTGTGGTGTAATCCTCTAATACACATTAAGTTCAGTTTCCCAATGCGATTTTTATTGCTTAAATTCTGAGCTGCATAGCAGTCAGTCCATTGCAAATTTTGCATTAGAAGTCTCTAGTTAAGTCCATGTACTGTGTTTAATATTTCTCCTTCTTACTTACAGCTAAAACTTAATAACTAGAACAAATGAAGAGAGCATTCTATATGTTACCCAAGGAAAAAGAGGGCTTGTGCTCTTTATGTTTCACTTTTTCTCCGTACTAGAGTTGTGTTTGATGATTAGACTAATGTAGAAAATCTACTCATTACATAAAAGCTATACTGAAATAGATATGGTTTCTAATTATAAGAATTAGGGTAAAATGTAAATAGTAAAGGCATCTTGTTACAAAACAAACTGAAAAAAACCTACCCAGACAAAAAATCTTCCTACTGTATTTTTGAGTAGTTTGTGCAATTAACTCTTCGTAATGATTCTGTGGAAGGAAGTTTCACTGTAATCTAATGGAAATTTAGTTAATGGGTTTAGATGGAAACGAAATTAAGTATGTGGTTTCATAATTGTCATTTTCAGTGGGTTTGCTTTTTCAAGAGATGGATAGGAAGAACTTGGAGGAACGACACTTTCTGGATTGTGTGGAACTGTACACTTCAAAAAAGTTGATTTTTAGTTATTTAAGTGCTATTTCCAGGATGTCTCTCCATTGTTTCACCAGAATTTCATGAGTTTATAGTGAATTGTACTACATGAACACCAGATGATACACAGAAAAAAGCATTTCCACCTAGCTCAAAATTAGAAAACACAAATGAGTAGAAAAGTGGAACTCAAGTAACAGAAAAAGAAATCTATCAATGTCAATGAAATATCTGATGATTCTCACTACCATTCTGGATTTTAAATCACAAAATCTTTGTGATTCTTAAGAAAAATGCATAATTAATCTAATTAAATAAGAAGCTTCCATTTGGTTTGAAACCCAACATTTTAATTTTTTTTTTTAATGAAGCAGATGATTTTTCCACAGGATAAAAAAGTGTCTATCTGAGTATCTACATCCCTTTAGTCAACTTGGAGTGTCTGGGAACAGATAAAAATACTTCATGCCTGTGCAGTCAGTCAGTATTTCTCAGCATTAATCAGTGTCCATTGTGTTATTCCCAGGACATATTTTCTCAACAGAAACCACTCATCCTGAATGTTGTCACTGAACATATGAAGGAAAATATGGTTATCAGGGGGAGTCAACATGAGTTCACCACGGGGAAATCCTGTTTGACCAACCTGATAGCCTTCTATGAGTGCATAACTGGCCGGCTAGAAGAGGGGAGAGCAGCGGATGTCATTTACCTTGACTTCAGCAAGGCTTTTGACACTGTCTCCCATAACATCCTCATCAGAAACCTCAGGCAGTGTGGCTTGGATGAGTGGACAGTGAGGTGGATCAAGAGCAGGACAAGTGACAGAACCTAGAGGGTGGTGATCAATGGCACAGAATAGAGTTGGAGGCCTGTGGCCAATGAAGTTCCACAGGGATCGGTCTGGGGCCAGTCTTGTTCAACATCTTCATCAATGATCTGGATGAGGGGACAGAACATACCCTTAGCAAAAGCACTGAGTGGAGGGAGGTTCTCCTCCTCTGCCCTTTTGAGGCCTCATCTGAATTCCTGTGTCCATTTGTGAGCTCCCCAGTTCAAGAGGGACAGGGAACTTCTGGAGAGAGTCCAACATAGATGACCAGGGGACTGGAACATCTTCCGTATGAGGAAAGGCTGAGGGAACTGGGGCTGTTTAGTCTAGAGAAGAGGAGACTGAAGGGGGAATCTCATTAGTATTTACAAGTATATGAATAATAGATTTCAGGAGGTTGGGGCATTATTTTTTTTTGTATTGTGACAGGACAAGGGGTAATGGGATGAAGCTGGAATACAAAAAATTCTTTTAAACATAATGAAAAACTATTTTACTGTGAGGATGATGGAACACTAGCACTGGCTGCGCAGTGGGATTGTGGAGTCTCCTTCTCTGGAGGTCTTTAATACCTGCCTGGATGCATTGATGTGTGACCTGATCTAGGTGGACCTGCTTCTGCAGAGGGGTTGGACTAGATGATCTCTAAAGGTCCCTTCTAACCCCTACCATTCTGTGATTCTATGATTATTTGCCGTGCAGATTAACTCTGCTAGTTCCACCTAAGAAACAAACAAACAAACAAAAAGATAGCTCTCGTCTTTCATTACAAAGCACTAAATTTGCACATGAGACTAGACGTGTAAAGTCTGCTGTAAATTTACAGGACTCTGCTCAGATGTTATCTGGTCTACAAACTGTAAATTTCAGGAAGGGCTTGCTATTGTGTCTCAACATTTCAGTAGGACTATTAGACTTGCTTTCATCTGCTTTTCTCTTAGATGGGGTAGTATCTTAGCTATCTGGGTTGCTCTTAGCTATCTGATCTAACTGTTGCAAAGAAAAGCTGCTGCTCTTCCTTTCCCTTCTTTTATTTTGTTTTTGAAAACATATTATAAGGAACCTAATTATAATTAACAATGAAATTAGTTTCTTTCTGCATTAAAATTATTTGGTTATTGGTTCTACTTCTTTTCTCCAATGCACTCAGTCTGATTTTTCTTACATATTATTTTGCCACAGTCATAGCTTTGGTTTTGATGTTATGGGCCCAGTTCAAGTATCAATTGAAGTGATTGAAACTACTTTTTCTCCATTTGGTACTGGATGATATTTTAGCAGCCCAGCGTGGAAATACAAAAGTAATTACTTTTATTAACAAGTTTGATTCAATGAAAATACTGCTTCAAAAAAATTAATCTCCATTGACAGCTCATTGTGCCATTGAAAGCAATGCAGGACTAGATTATGAACAAAACCAAAGTTTTTGTTTCTTACAAATGATTTTAAAGTCATTGCTAATGGTTTAGTTCTTTTGTGAATTATGCAACTTCTTAAAATTTTTAATGTAACAAATCAGTTCAGCTGGGAAAATCGGAATGCATCCAGGTGCAGCATCTCTTACTACTACTGTTGTATAGCCTTTCACTTATGTGAATGTCTTTTAGTAAGAAGGTGTTTTTCAAAGAGGTGTTTCTTAAATATTAATATAAAAGACTTCTTATTCAGGTGCAAAATTTGCATGCAGGTGCAATATATATGACTTTGACCCATTACTGTAGTTTAAAGCTTATTAGTATCCCTTATCTTAGGATAAGACAAAGCATCTTTCTTGTGAGGAAATAGAGGATCTGTGAGCTGCAGTATCTGGAACTGTTCAGCCTGGAGGAAACTGAGGGGGGACCTCATTAACACAAGTATTTAAAAGATATATTTGAAGGGGATGGGATGACACTTTTTTTCTGTAGTGTCCAGCGATAGGACAAGGGGTAATGGACAAAAGCTGGAACACAAAAAGTTCCATATAAACTTAAGGATAAACTTCTTTCCTGTGAAGGTGAGGGAGCCTTGGCATAGGCTGCACAGGGAGGGTGTGGAGTCTCCCTCTCTGGAGTTTTCAAAACACTCCCAGACACGTTCCTGAGTGACCTCATCCAGGTGGACCTGCTTTAGCAAGGGGGTTGGACTAGATGATCTTTAGAGTTCCCTTTGAGCCCCTACTATTCTATGAATTTGTGATAAATAATATCTCACTGCCTGCTTCCTGAAAACTATGCATTTTCACTTTTTTGGTTGTTTTTCTGTGCTAGTATGTAATATCAAATGATACTAAAATCACACAAGCTCCTTATTTGCCTTATAGATATTTAAAACAAAGTATGTTACATACCCACTGCTGTGTTTATTTCTGAGATGTGATTATTGAGAAAATTGATTGCAGACTGGTAGAGGATTGTAATTTGGGGAATTTCTCTGGGTTCTTATCTTTCTTTTGTATATTTATGTGCTTCAAAAATCTTCTTAATTTACATCTCGTTAAATCAACTTTCAATTTTTCTTTTATTTTCAGGATATTTTTCTATTTCATCTTTGTCATTATTTAGTTTCTTAAAATTGTGGAAAGTTGATGTGAGTCATTTCATCTGATTGCATTCCTCAGCTTTTCCTCTGACCTCTTTATTTAAGGTTATCTTTCATTACTCTTTGCATATAGCATCATAGACTTGTAGAATTGCTTTGGTTGGAAGAGACCTTTAGGATCATAAAGTCTGACCACTAACCTAACATTGCCAAGCCCACCACTAAGTCATGTCCCTTTGCACCTCAGCTACATGTGTTTTAAATAACTCCAGGGATGGTGACTCCATCACCTCCCTGGGCAGTTTGTGCCAGTGTTTAACAAACCTTGCAGTAAAAAGGTTCTTTGTAACCTGCAATCTAAACCTCCCCTGGTGTAACTTGAGGCCGTTTCCTCTTGTCCTATTGCATGTTACTTGGGATAAGAGACTGACCTCCACTTCACTACAACCTCCGTTCAAGTAGTTGTAGACAGTGATCATGTCCCCTTCTGCCTCCTTTTCTCTAGGCTAAACAGTCCCACTTACCACAATATTGATCATTGAATTATTTTTTAGTAAAAAATTAATTAAAATCCATTTCTGTAGTACTTATTAACAAAGATCTCTACATTTCGGATCCCATCTGTAGCCTCTGATGAAAAAAAAAAAAAAAAACACACTCACCAATCTTCTTCATGAGTATTCAGTAAAATGGATTAATTCCTCCCAATGTATCATGAATGGTGTAATTTAATAACTTCTAATTGATTACATTTGTGACATCTAATTAAGAATTTTAAAATAGAGTGAAGTGAGAGATTTTTAAATTATAAGTGAGGTCTTTTTATTTGCAGTGGTTTTCAGTTAAATCAAAGCTCTGCATTTCTCTTAAATATGGAGCACATTTTCTTAAAGAAGGGGAGAAGCAGCTCTTACATACTTTTTCTAATATTAAAATGTGCAAATTTGGATGTGCTGGGAATAGCCTTCTCCCTCAGGCTGAGTTTCTGGAAAGGCTGCTTTGAAACTCTACAGTACTTCACAGAATCCTTACAGGATACAATACCTTACAACACAGTCCTTACAATACCTTGTTAAGTTCTTACAGGGATGAAGTGCTTGTATAGCATCAGTCTCACAAATTATTCTCTCCTCTCGCTTTCCAAATGCTTCATGCCAGGCATTACCTCTCTAGTACTTTTGGTCTGAATGAGACCTTGCATTGGGTCTGTGGCAACTGATATCCTTATTCTTATACGGAAAGAAACCAATTTCTCCCTACTTCCCACTGTGTGTGGGGGGGTTAGTTGACAGATCAAACAGAAGAGATAATTGCTTTGCTTGCTGAAACTTTTCTCCCCATCAAGGTAAAGTAAGGGTATCTTACCTGCTTTGTCATGGACATTCATCAAATCCAAAAGAATTTATCATCCTCAATACTTCTACTTTTCTATTTTTCTTAATTATTTGTCAATCTTAGTTAAAATTGAACACCATATCAAAACATTATTGAAAGATGCAACAGGGAGTAGGAACACATTAACTTTTTTTTCTTTCTTTCGAAACCTGAACCTGGCTAAACACAAGCTAAACCAAAACTCTCCCTAGTCATGATGTTAGATCATATGTTGACTTTTGAAGAGTATACATGAGGAACACATCTTTCTAAAGGAGATGTTATTCTAGAGAAGACTTCCAGCTTCAGTTAGTCCATTAGTTCCTCTTGGCAAAGTATACCACACTAACACCACTTAATGTTATACAAAGGTACTGTTCTTCCAGAAGTGCTCTTGAATACTTTTTAAAGATACAATATATAAAGAGATTCAAAGCCTACTTCATTTATCTCTCTGCATCTGAGTACTTTGTTATTCCTACTTTCTCATTTCTATACTTGCTACTAGTATCACTATGTTGGGTATGAATGTTTAGACTGCAAGATATAATGATTCTAATAACTTACACATACCTACTTTTATTAAGTTATTAATTATTAAGCTACATCTATATTGCCCTGAAAATCCATTCCTGTGGACAGAGGTTTTCTGTATGGGGTACCTTTGTTCACATCAACACTTAAATTCCAAAGACTCTAGATCACCCTTACTGGTGGGTTCACCTTGCATCACATACAGAAGGATACAACAGCAATCTCCTACTGCAGCCCCACAAAAGTTATTTCTACACTTCATCTTCTTCCTCTCCCTTGCATCTGCATTCCACACTTCCACAGGATGAAGCCGTTGGTGAGAAACTCATCTGACTGTTTATTTCTACCAGTGTCTTCTAGTAGGTGCAACAGAAAGAACAGTGTAGAATGGCCAAGAGTATAAAGGCAATGTTGCCCCTCTTGTAGACAAAGTTCATTAATACATTAAGACTGAGATAAGAGAGTTTTGAAGAAGAACTTCAGAAGAGTCACATAAAAATACAAATCAAATATAAATAAACAGCTGCTGCTACTGTTGTATCATCAAGGAAAATTATATAAAGCAGCATGTATGCATTTGTAACAATATTTAATTATTAGTTATTTTAAGCTTAGTTATTTTAAGCTCAGCATTTCCACTTATATCAAATGGGGGTTAGTTAATATGATGCTCTTATATATCTTAGTCTTTCTAATTGTTGTGGTTTTGCCCAGCCAGCAATAAAGCAAAATGACAGTTTTTTCCTCAGTGCTCCCCATCCACTTCCACCCTCTTTAGGATGGTGGAGGCCCCAGTGAGATGGGAGCTAAAAAAAAAAGATAACCAAGGTTGTTGGGGATTGAGACAATGGCAGGGAGGGCTCGCTGCGAATTATGGTTCCAGGCAAAACAGACTCCAGTATTCGACTTAGAGAGGAAAGTAGGAAAGTTTATTCTACTACCTACAAGAAACAGAATGGAATAAAAGCAAAAAGAGAATAGGATAATTGAGAAAATTNGTTCTTCCCCACTGTTGCAGCTTCTGCAGATAGAGGGTCCCTTCCTCAGGACACGGCCGCTTCTGGGCATAATTTTAATGAACTTCTTTGGTGTGGGTTCTTCCCCATAGCTACAGCTTCTGTGAACATGGGATCTCTCACAAGGTACACAGCCTCCGCTGGCCATAGTCACTGCCTCTGGCATGGGGTCTTTAATAAAGTGAATCACTGTCCCTGAAGTGGAGTCTTTAATGAAGTGAGTCATTGCCCCTGGCACAGGGTCTTTAATGAAATGCAAACAAATCTCAGCTTCACTGGTTGTCTCCACAGGATTCAGGGGAATCTCTGCTCTAGCACACCTCCTCTCTTCCCTCACTGAACTTGGAGACCACATGGTCACTTTTCTCTCTCTTCCAACTCCTTGCAACACCATTAGCTGGAAAAGAAGAAGGGACAGAAGAAGGAAGGAACAGGAAATACCCTCCTCTTCTGGCTTCTTCTTAAAAAGTGACTGTGGAGGCATCTAGATGGCTCAGCCCCAGAAGTGGGTCTGGCTCAGAGCTGGGGTGAGTTTTGAGCAACTTCTTGCAGGAGCCATCTTTACAACCTCTACCCCATTATCAGAAATAGCTTCATGTCAAACCATGACACTAATGTTAAATACAGCTTTGCAAAGAATGAATTTTTCATGAAATATTCTGTCACATTTTTTAAAAGCAACTGAAAGCTGTTTTTAAAAGCACAATATAATTTGAATAAGACCTGAGTTTACACTTATTGCTAAAAAAGTAGTGGTGTACCTTTAAGATGACCATCGCAAAATTTAAAAAGCAAAAAAAATCCAAACCACCCAACCAAACAAACAAAAATAGGAGAGGAAGTAGGACTTTGGCCATTGCAAGCCACATTTAAATTTTCTGAAAATTATTCCAGTGAGGAACTGGAGAAGATCCTACCTATACTATAGAGTCCTATCTATCATGGCAGCTCTGCTTGTTGCAGCACTATTTGGAATTGTCAAGCAGGGCGACATCTCCCATTCTCCCCCAGACCCACTTTCCTCAGTATCTATGTCAGATGATGCATTCTATAGAAGTATCAGGGACCAATCAATAGAAAGTACAAGTGGTGTATAAGGCCTGAAATTCCTATTTACAAGTGCTAAAACACTGTACCAAGGATGACTGTATGCAGGTGGAGGACTATTCATGCTGATGCAAATATACAATAAACCTGAATAAATAACTGATAGAAACAAGTTAAATTGTCAGCATCAGGACTGTCTTTTGTTCTGAGATGGGCTGTGCATGTTTATTCATATTAGCAGACAGGCAACAATAATTCCATTCAAGATAGAGACTAGTATTGAAAATAAGAGTTCATCAGTGTTTGTTATATAATGAAACACACTCAGCATTGCAAAGATATTATAATTAAATATATAGCAAAAACTGCTAAAGCAATTACTGCTAAAGAAAATGGAGGAAGCATTAAATTAGTTGATGTAGTCAAAACCTGAGTATATAACAATTAGTCTAGTAAGTGTAATCAAGATTCACATTCAGGCAGTAGCAAATGCATGCATTGTATTTACTGTTTAGTTACCTGATTTTGCTTAATTTAGCTTTTAGAGGCAAACATTTCCTTTACTACATGGCTATAAGTTTGGTTTGTGGATGAATATGCACATTCCCATGAACTCAGTTTTTATTACAGACCAAAACAGATTTGATACTGCATTGTGCTGGCCATCGTATAAGTATTCACATAGAGAAACTCATTGATCTAGATAATTTCAGTCTAGAGAAGTTAAACATATGTAAGGAGATAAAATACTCACTCTAAAAATAGTATAAATGTTTGATTAGATAATCTAGGCAAACATTTAGAGTCCTATTCCAAGTATACGGTTCTTGCATGTTGCTGCTTAATGCTAAATTCAATCTCTCCTGTTTAAATCTTCTTGGAAATGTAGAGTTGCATATATTTACGTATTCAAAATGATGCTAGTCTTCACAGTTCAGACATCATGGCAGTTCAGGCAAAAGTTGAACTAGAGCTAAAAGTAGATTTATACCACAGTCCTTTAAACAGCTTTCAGAGCATATCCAACAGGTATTCACATCATCTTCAAAAGCGTCATCATTTGTTTTTAAATCTTGTCAGGAGAATGAGAAAGTGACAATATAAAAATCAGAAGAACTTGTTTCAAACATTTTTGAAGGGGTTCAAAGCCTCCACCTCCTCCTACACCAGAATTTTAACATTCAGTCTGGTCCTGATGGGATCTCACTTCTTTCGAGTTAAAGAACAGAAATGTTATTGTATCAAAATTTAGTTCAAACCATGGCTTTATAGACCTCTTAGGTAGGAAACACATTCTGGATCCCACAATAAATACAAAATAGAATCAAGTTCTTGGCCCTTCTGGAGGAGTACCAGTACAGTACCATTCCCTGGGGTTTGATCCAATTCATCTTTTCTGTGTTGGTTGAGACTCACAGTCAGTGAAGGTGATGAATGATCTTCCTATGCAGTAAGATTTGCAGGTTTGTCTCCCTTCAGAAAGGAAATCTGAACTGAGACACTCCTATAACATACTGCAACTAGTAGGCAATGATGTGCAACCTGGTCTTGGTGATGTTTCTGAGCCAGGAGGGTTGGACCAGAATAAAATCCAGAGGGCCCTTCAAACCTCAACCATTCTGAGATTCTGTCAAGTGTTTGGAATTTTACCTCTTTGCCCTCTGGCTGTATTTCTCATTGAATGCAATCGGTTCCCCTGTGGTTTGTACAGACTTTGATTGTGTATTTACAGTGGGAATGATTGAAACATAGCTACTATATTTAGTCTCCTGAAGCAGATGTGAAAGGAAATATCCCACTGGAAGCCTGGGCATTGATCTGTTGAGTGCTAACAAAAATAAGGAAGCTTTGGGCATCTTTAAAAGTAGAACTTCAGTTACCCTGGGAATTTTTTTTTTCTCTGACTGAATACTTGAAGCTGGTAGTGTTAAAGGAGGATTTTAAAAGCTACAGACTTAAATCACCATGCTGGTTTTATGTGCATAGATTCTAGATGTCAAAGACAAGTAATGGGCCAAGAGCAGAACTAAAGTACACAACACCAATGTCTAAGCATAGCACTGAGTTATTAACTCACAGGCGCTTACTGATGCCAAAAAGCACTTCCTTTATTTTCATCCTATTTATATGGTATAAATCTAGAACGCTGGTAGTTGTGACAATGGGAATAGAACAGAATTTAGCTTAAATATCATATCCTGTAAAATAAAATATGAGGACAAAAGATGTACTGCTAAATTGCTAAATTCTTACCTGGAATTTGTATTTGAATCTGTTTACAGAGATATGAATGGAATATGCTTTTCATTACATACTTTCAACTGCATGTTGAAAACATATTAGAAACCATGAGCATTTCAAAGATAGCAGGTAATAGTAACAATTAAAATGTTGTTAACTTTTAACAAAATGTATATAAAAAATTACTTGAAGCACATGCAGTGGAACACTGATGTGTATATTACATATAAAAGCTTCTAATCAAGTTATCAGTGGGCAAAGACAGCAGTACAAGATACATCCACTAAAAAATGTTTGTTTCCTTAGGGATCTACTCTATTTTTGACATAGCAAAATCCATTAATATGTTATTATAAAATAAGTTGTTCAACTGATTTCAAATAGGGCCCTGACGTCTCAGCAAAATATAACTTCAGAGGGAAAAAAAAAATCTTAAATTCCATCAGAAACTAAAGAAGTATCTAGGAATTAAGGGCTCTAAATAGAGCAGGTGCTAGCTAGCCACTAGTGGTTTATCTTCCTTTTCTGATTGCCTTGAATCCACTAATGTCCTTGATACAAACTGTCTTTAGAGGTTTTGTTTCATTCCATCAGCCCTCTGGAAAACCCTTCTTTTAAAGTAACTAAATGTAACTAGTTCTTTTTGCTTCTCTACTACTTTTTTTTTTTTTTCCATTTTGTTTTACACATAATTCTTAACTATTTCTAATTTATTTCAGCTTTCCAAATTTGTACCCTATGTCTTACTTTCAAGTTCTGTTCACTTTCAGTTATAATAATATGCCTACTTCTTCAATATTTAGTGTAGTAATATCCAAACTCTTAGGTCTTGATACTGACTGTGTTGTTATTGTTCCCTGCATTTAGGCCTACTGAAGTTGGTATAGTTTGATATACAAATCTGACTTACTAACACATCTCTTTCTCTGTATTGTTTTTCAAAAAGATGTCTCTCCTGAACACACTTATTGACAATTAAATGTAAATGAAGTAGGTCTAATTAGTTAGATCTAATTAGTTAAGAAATGCAAGTCTTTCATTCTTTTTTTGTTTGCTTGATTTATGACAAGTTATATTCCAATATAGTGAGTGACGGGGGAGTGTGTGGTTTGGTTTTTTTAACTATACTTTAAAATGATTTCTTAAAATTTTTCTTCTCTTTCTGATGCTTTTTATAGGGTTTTTCAAGCTAAAGAAACTGTAATACCGTTAACTCTCTATTTCTTGTCCTCTCTGCATTTCTTGTCCTCTCTGCTTTTTACCTCCTGCTGCAACAACCAGGAAAATGTTATCATTTTATTTTATGGTTTACACTGAGTATATTTTCATGGAAATTTGTAGATTAAACTCACCTAATGAATCCTTCTTCATTTTCTCTCTTGATTATTGACTCCTAAGTTCTTTAGTCAGTCATTGTCCTTCTTCATCTTTGTAAGCCCTGTACCTTGGATTTTTCTCCTAAACCACTTTATCCTAATATGTGTTTAATAACAATCTGTAAAATTTCTATAATGCCTCTGCAGTAGGTAAACATTCTGTTCTGTGCTAACTTTGTCACCTCATAATAAATCAAGGGAAAAGTAGCTGTTCTCAATTCCATTTTGTTTTGTTCCTCTCATTAGAAATAGTGTAGGAAGATGATTCTTACCAGTTTCTTCTGTGTATTTATCTTTTGAGACATGACATCTTACTGATGTCTCTTCATTGATCTACCTGAAGGAAACACAAATGCAAGCATGATGTTAAACATAAGTAAAGCAAAATTTAGAGAAAAAAAATGGAAAATGAGAAGAAAGGAAGCAAGGTCAAGAACCCTTCATTATGTCTTTAATTTTATATTTTAGTAACAGGAATGATCTTTGTGCAAGGTGCATACAGAAACCTAAGAGCATCTAAATTTTATAATTTAAGCCATCGTGGTTTTTAAATGATTACTACCCAACAGTGAATATATTACACTTGGATTGCTCTTAAGTTTAAAAAAAAAAAAAACCAGAAATCCTTCTTATAACAGATTACATTGGTTGTTGAGAAATAGTGATTCTTCAACATGTGTTAAGATTCAGCAAATATTTAAGGACGTGTCATATCTTTTCACACAGTTGAGACAGTTCAGTAAACATACAGATGGTAATTAATGTATTAAACCCATCTTTAAAATATAAAGCCATATATGAGGTACTTCATATAAATATATCTTTTTTTAATGTCTGCTAGCCATATGCTTCTTTTTTATATCCTGCATATACACATGTATAGTTAAATTTAGTGAAAAGTTATGCATGTCACTGTTATAATGCTACATCAAGAAATAAATAAATGTAAATGTATTAGTAAATGTATTTTGACCCTAACACCTTGTCCAGTCCAGTACTAAAGAATTTGTATATTGCCGAATCATCTTTATGTTTCAGAATGAGAGAGTTATCAGACATCCGCTTCTTAGGTAATCTTTAACCAAACATTTAGTATGTTTAAGGGATCATTCCTTCATCCAGTTGAAACCAATACTACCTTTCACATAGATTTCATCAGCTTTTCAATCCAATGCCTGCTGTTATCTCTGAAAATCTCCTCCTGAGTAAGGTAAAAATGAATGTAAGTTGTAAAGAAAAAAAGTAGTTTTTAGTTAACTGAAAGGTATTCTACTACAACACATTTGCCTTTTGTAGAATCATAGAATGATAGGGTTGGAAGGGACCTTTAGAGATCATCTAGTCCAACCTCCCTGTAGAAGCAGGTCCATCTAGATCAGGTTGCATAGGAACATGTCCAGGCAGGTCTTGATGACCTCCAAGGAAGGAGACTCCACAACCCCTCTGGGCAGCTTGTGCCAGGGCTCCCTCACCCTCACATTGAAATAGTTTTTTCTTATATTTAAATGGAACTTTTTGTGTTCCAGTTTCATCCCATTACTCCTTGTCCTGTTGCTAGATACTTGTTTTTTTTCCTTGAAGTACTACAGAGAATATTATAAAACCAGATTATAGACAAGTTTATTAGTAATTCAAGAATCCATAAAGTCATATGACAATTTATATAATCACCTAGGCATGTCCAGTCTGGTAAAGGGAAGGCTTTGGGGATGTCTAACAGTAGCTTGCTAGTAGCCACAAGGAGTCAATCAAGAAGCAAAGACATGTTCTTCATAGTTGTGTATGGTGGGAAGACAAGAGGTTACGGGCATAAACTGAAATGAGACATTTAGACTGGATATAAGTAAAAACTTCTTCCCCCTGAGGACAGTCCAGGATTGGACCAGGCTGCCCACAGAGGTTATGTTGTCTCTGTCCTTTGAGGAATTCAAGACCCAGCTGAATAAAGCCTCTTGGTCTGGTCTCATATTTGATCCTTACTAGAGATATCCTGAGAACCTTTTCAGACAGAATTATCCTATGGTGCAGTATTCAAGGTGTGATCTATAAAATACTGATTAGAGCATGACAGCAGCCCTTGAGCTACTGGCTGTGCTTCTGTTCACACAGCCCAGGACAGTGTTGGCTTGCTTTGCTGCCAGGGCTCACTGCATGCTTAGGCATAGCTTGGTGTCTGCCAAAACCCCCAGGGCTCTTTCAACAGAGTTACTCTTCAGCCTAGTAGTGCCAAGCTTGGCCCCATTACTGCAGCGTTTTTTCTTGTCAAATTTCATAAAGTTCTTGTCAGTCCATTCCTCCAGCATGTCTCAGTCCCTCTGGATGGAAGTCCTGCCCTTAAGCACATCAACTAGCCTGCACAGTTTGTGCATCTCTCCTACAAACTTGAAGAATAGGTACTTCTTTGTGACCTTGAGATCACTGATAAAGGTATAAGGACAGATGCTTTATCCTTGAAGATGTAAAGCTAGATCTCTAGGTAATGCCTGTTTCTATGGACATCTATCTAGATAAGGTACAGATCATTAATCAGTATCCTCTGAGCCCAGCTGTCCAACCATGTAAGTTACTCACCTATACAGTTTCTACCCATCCAGTCTGTAATGACCCAACTAGGATAGAAGAATGCTGTAGAAGAAAGTGTAAAAAGCCTTGTAAAAGCCAAGATGGGTACCATCCACTGTTCTCTTCTCAACTATATGTCCAATCAGTTAATCAGTTCAAGAAGGACAGGGAGCTGCTGGAGAGAGTTCAGCACAAGGCCACAAAGATGGTGAAGGGAATGGAGCATCTCCCTTACAATGAAAGTCTGAGGGAGCTGGGCTCTTCAGCTTGAAGAAAAGAAGACTGAGGTATGACCTCATTAATGTTTACAAATATGTAAACGGTGAGTGTCAGGAGGATGGAGCCAGGCTGTTCTCAGTGATGTCCAATGATAGGACAAGAGGCAATAAGTACAAGCTGGAATACAAGAGGTTCCAAAGAAATACAAGAAAAAATTTCTTCACTGTGAGGGTGACAGAGCACTGGAACAGGCTGCCCAGATGGGTTGCTGAGTCTCCTTCTCTGGGGACATTCAAAACCTGGATGAGTTCCTGTGTGACCTACTGTAGGTGGGCTGCTCTGTCAGGGAGGTTGGACTAGATGATTTTTCTAGGTTCCTTCCAACTCTTAAGATTCTGTGACTCTGAGATCACAGAAGACAGTCAGATTGATCAGACTAGATTTACCCTTGGTAAATTCATGTTGATTGTTCCCACTTAGTCTGTTCTCCTTTGTGCATCTCAAATCATGCTCTAAGAGGACTCACTGTAGGATTTTCCAGGGGCAGAAGTGAGACTGACTGGTCTATAGCAGTTAAGTAATCAAGCGTTAATCTAACAGATGTGAATTTAAATGCTTTCAGTATCATATCTTGATTATGTTAAGATGAAAGGATACCTAAAGATTCTGTTAGAATATCTGCTATACTGGATAACAAGTTCACAAACAACAGTTCAGCTGATTAATGTAATTTCCTGTGGTTTGCCAACAGTCCTAGATTTTCTCAAGTACAAATATTGCATATTTTCCTTTGGCTAGCATAGAAATTTTTATATGTTGAATGTCAGTAATGTGGATGCTAGCAGACCTGCAAATGCATCTGGATACGTCACATTTTTTCCCCCACTTGAACTATACATATAGCTATTCAAATATATTGCAAGGACTATTCTATGCTATATCCTAATCACTAGAATAATTAATGGAAGTGATGTAAGCATGATCTATGAAAGATCTTATTTCTGACAAAAATGGTAAAAGGATCAAAAAATGGATCCCTATTGGTTGTCTGTGAATTTGGTATTTCTGGGTGCAAGCAGTATAACCCTACTGTATATGGACATTTCCTGCTGAAAATACACAAAGTATAGAATTAACTGAGAAACACATTTTTTTCACTATATTCCATTTCTTCACAACAACCTTCATAAATCATAAGAATAGTCTTTGATTAAATAAGTTCTTAGAGCATTCTTTTTTTCCTTTAACAAACACGGTGCGTTATATTTTGCTTCTGATAACCATATATTCTGAAACAGATTATTTTTATATGTAGAGTGCTGTTAACTCAGTTGAATTCTCATGGAGTTAGACCACTTTTCAATAGTTTGTACCTATGACTTTGTACAGTCACGCAGCCACCACAGTCAGATTTGGAAAATGGAACCCTGTTTCTCCCACAAGTACTAATGTACAGTAACTGCAGATGACTGATACTGCTGCAACTTCTCAATAGCAAATAAAAAAATATTTGACACTGAGAACAGCTTTTGCTGTTAAAGATCCTGAGTTTGGCGTTTCTGCTTTCATGAACGATATCAAGACTTAGAGCCTTGAGTTCATAAGAAAGGCTTATTAAATGAGCAATCTAAATTTGTGCTTAGCAACACAAGTTATTTAAATATTCAAACACAGATCCAAGGATGTAGTATAAAAAATTAATATTTAAAATTCTGGCAGTGAATTCTAGACATCTGTTATTTTCTTTGCTGTGAGAGAGTGAGCTGTTAAGAGACAAACTTTCTGCATATTTTAAACTGCTTGTAGTAGGAGTTTGCTTAAAGAAGAAGACAGGAGCATGTACAATTTGGGCAATATCCTGCTTCTAGAACAGGACACAGCTTTCAATCGAAACCAAAACAAAGCTTTTACATCAGTGTGCTACTCTGAAATGCTGACACTGACCTCTACACTGAAGAAGCAGCTTTTAGCCATGAGCCGTATTTCATCTGTATCCCATCCTTGACCTATGCTCAAAACTGCATGTATTACTGGCATGTTTCTAAGACTAGACATGTAAATATCAATCTACCTAAGTATTTTGCAGTGCAAACAAAAAAGTCTCCCTGGAGGGATTTGGCTTTGGCCTGTGTAATGCTGTGCTTTTCTAAGCTAAATTAAATAGTTAATTAAGGGGTTAATTTTCCTACTTAAGGCATAAGACGTCAACTTTAACTCTGGGGTTTTAAAGCTCCAAATGTCAATATAATTGTTCCACACTGCATATGAACGTGCTGAACCTTTTCTATTTTAAAAGAAATAACTGAAGCTGTACACTGCTCCAATATTAAGCAGAACAGTGAAAGCTCGACTTTCGTAAGTATACAAAAGTTATGCACAATATTAAAAAATTATTGTAATTGTGAATGTAATTTTACCTAACAATTTTCATGTTACATAACTGAGAGCACTTGAAAGTAATTTTTAAGGCAATACGGTCATTCAAAATCAGGCTTCCCACCTCTATACCACTAGATAAAACATATCATTGCAAGGCCTATAAAATTTTTGTGTTGCACTGGTCCGATTCATTAGAATTAAGTAACTACTCTCTGTACTTCAGTGTTTTGATCCATATTTAGTAACTTGAAACTCAAATAATCTGAGACTGGATTTGTTCCCTTGGAGAAAAAGAAGCTCTTGAAATTACTGTTTTAAGTGGAAACAAATACATTGAACACGGGATACTAAAGTAAAGTACTTGAAATGCTTGGAAAGGTATTTGTAAGATTGACTACTGGATCTGAATTTAAAGGCTAATGTGTGTGATACTGCATCACCTACAACATCTTTCCAAAGATATGGAGAATTTGTTTGTTTTGTTTTTGGGTGTATATGAAAGCAGATGAATAAACTATTTTGTTTAATAGATAGTGAGCTTGTAAGGATAATCAAAGCTATACCACACGGAACTTTTAGATGTGGATGTGTTTCTATCACAGTGTATTCTATAAATATGTACTAATTCTATTATATATATTGGTTTATATATATACTTGGATATAAAAATATATTTACTTGTACACATGAAACTTATCTATATATTTAATTTCTTAAACAAAAAAAAAGTCTTGGTAAAATCTATTTTTGTTTTCATACTTCTTTGGTCTTTTAATAATAAAAAATATTAGCAGTGTGCTAACTTTCATATGTGTTGCCTGAAGTACTCTTCAAAGCTGAAGTCTTTCTAGTACTACATATGAACAAAGTGAATTTAGATAGGCCAGTGTAGTTAACCAAACCACCAGGATGGCAGCTGATGTTCTGAGGCTAATTGGAGACCAACTCCCGAGACTCGGTGAAGACGTAAGTTTGGCAGTGTGTGTGCCGCTTAGAAAGCTTCCAGCATTTCAAGGGAACTTCTTTTGGTCAAGACAAATTGACGTCCAACACACCAGCAATCTGCCAGTGAAGATTGATCTGCTCCCTTGCAAGTCTTGGCAAGTGGGACGCTCTTGCATAAAGGCATTAGTCTTCATGCCATTGCTACTTTGTTTTCTCGGTCTTTTTTTTCTTTCTCGAGTACATCCGCAAGTCCTTAACTGGCCCGAGCTCTCTTGCTGCTACCTGCAGAGCGGTTCCCAGGCATGTGCGGGAAGAGGTGAACGGGATAGCGTTTCGGGAAGCGAAATCCGCGGAGGCTCCTCAACAGAGTCGGCCAAACGTAGGACCTCGAACCGCGCACTTACAGCACTTGCTGAGGCGGCCCTGGACGTGGAGGCGCTCACCGGGACGTCCTTGGCGAGGGACAGCGACTGCCGCCGGCCGACGGGTGCGGCGGCGGGCAGGGCACAGCCTCGCCTGACCCCCCCACCCCCCCCTCCCCGAACCGCGGACCCGGCAGCGCAGCGCCCGCGCACCTGCGTGGGAGCCGCTCCACCGCCCCTCCTCCCCACGGCAGCGGGCGGCAGGTACGCGGAGGCGGGCGCCGCGCAGGTGCGCAAGGCGGGTTGCGCGCAGTCCCTCCGCGCCCCCCGCGGCGGCGCGGGCGCGGCTGCGGCTGCAGCCAAAGCCCCGCTGCCTCGTTGCCGGTGGGAGGGCGACCGGTTGCCCGGCGCGGCTTGTGTCGGCGGAGACAGCCGTTAAACTTTGGGTAAGTGCTGTGGGGGTAGCGCCTGTGGGTGCCGGGGGGCGGGCGGGGAAGGAGCAGCGGTGCGCGCGTCGTGCCGCACAGCCGCCCGTGCGCGGAGCGGGCGCGGGGCCGCGGGCGGCGGCCGGAGGATGCAGGCGCCGAGCACAGGTACCGCAGCTGTGCGTGTGCCTCTGTGTGTGCGTGCGTGCTTCTCTGTCTGTGTGTCTCGGCTGTTCCCTCCCCCTGCTGCCTGGCCACAAAGGGGGTGGGAGATGCTCCGGCGCACAGCCGCTTAAATCAGCGCGGCCCGCAGTGGTGGTGGTGTACCCGCGAGGAGGGCGGCTGCTGGTTCCGCGCCGCGGAGGAGCGGAGCGGCGGTGGCCCGCTGGGGCCGGGCTGCGGCAGCAGGCGGGGAGCAGAGGGAAGCGGAGCCCATCCGAGCGCTGGCGGTCGCGCGGCTGGATGGCCGGTTCCCGCTGCTGCCCAGGGCGGCGGGCTCTCTGGCATCCCAGGGCCGTGCGTTTCCTTCGCTCGCATCGCACTGCAGTGAGTTCGCGAGTCGCTGGGCGGCTGAGCCGGTTGCAGTCGCGGAACTGAGGGAGGATGCGTGTGTATGGGCGTAGTGAAGGGGCTAGGCAGAAAGTTGTAGCTAACCGTGCTGCGTTGGCTTTGTCGTGACTCGTGATTTTGGTTTCTAGTTAATGCCAGTTTGACTCGTTGAGCTACATCACTTTTCTCAACCCTAGCCGCCACGCTGATGTGGCCCAGGCTTCCATGGAGAGCTGGGCTTAAAACGGTGAATTGCTGAAGCATGCAGTGTGGGTGAGAACACAGCGCAGGAAACAAAAGGCAAAACCACAAACTTAGGCGTTAAAGGCTGGTGTGCTGAAACTTTGAGTGTTGATGTGACAGGCTGTCTGAGGATCTTTTCAAGGTAGAATTCAAAATCTCATACCAACTGAAAAAACTTTTGAGCGTTTGAAGTCCATTTAGATGCAGCTTATTCTTGTTTTGTGTGGTCCAGTGTTGTTTTGATTCACTTCGATGAAAAGAGTTTTACAGGTCAGGAGTGCATGTAATTACGTTTTCCATTGTGAATATCCTGGTTTTGAAATGGACGAAAGGTTTTGTCAGAAGATTATAGTATCATAAGAATTATTTTTCCCTAGCAAAATATGCAGATTATAGTGTCTCCAATTAATTCTTCTTTCTGTTTGACTACTTTTCTACACATTTATTGAGAATTTTATTAATTATTTTTCAAAAGCAGTTTTTTGTTGATGTAACTTCAGAAAGCAGATGCAATAAGCTTTTAAAATCCCTATGCAACAGGAGGGGGAAAAACAGTAATTCTTGCAGGAGAAATAATATTTTAATTTTTTTTTTTAATAAAAGCCACTAAATATTTATTCAACTTCCATTTAAGTTAAATGACCTAATGTAGCAAGGTAATAGTTCTTGTCTTTTCCAATTGAATGGTATAATGCTTCCACATATATTAAAGTGGCAGTATACATTAAAAAAAATCCATACTAAGAAACTAATATGGATTCCCAAATGACTGAACTTGTGTTATGCTTTATGGATGAAATGATGGGAAAGAAGTTCTGTGTTTCTCCTCAAAGTGATAATCTAGTATTACTGAAAGCCTGAAATGCCTGTCTGGTACAGAACGAAAACAAGCTTCAAGAAACATGGGGTATTACAGAGTACTGGGGTTTGTGTTGTCCCTTGTTCATTTGTCAGAGTGGAAGGACTTTACTGTTTATCATGACAGGGGAGTCCTGAAACAATTATTCAACAGTTAGAAACGTGTGGAGTCAGATATTTTATGTTTATGGTATGGATTTGAAATATTTAGGGCCCAAATCTGTTAACTTAGATTCCTGCAAGTAACTGAAACTGCTCTTAAGCAGGCTTAGGACAGAAATACACTTTCTTGTGTTTGCTTAGGAAGAAGAAATATATATGAACTGTTACTTTCAAACTGAAATAATCTTCTGTAAACACCTATGGGTGACTTGAGTGTTCAAAGAGCAGTGTTTAGTAGCAATGCATAGATGTTAAGAGTTTGGGCAGTTTGAAAGTAATGAAGCTAATACCTGTTTTGAAGAGCACTGGACATATTTTCCTTTTTTTTGTTTGTTTGTTTTTATTTACAATATGATTCTGCACCACTTCTGCTCTAGGACTCTCATTCAGGTGACACTTTATGGGATAGGTGTAGGTACCTCTAGGAATGAAGGGGGGAATGATAAGAGTGTTGTAGGAAACCTGCTAGAGCAGCATTTTGATAAAGCACAGTGTAAATAGAGCACATTTGGGAATAAAAGTAGTAGTAGGTCAACAGTGGAAAACTGCAAAGTCAGTCAGTCACATAGCTAAACTAGACATCTTTTGCTTTCTGCTTGTGTGACAGTAGCACTGATGTCTTGCGAATGGCACCTATAGAATGAAAGATACTGGGTTGGAGTTATTCTGTGATATATGCTGTTAATATTTGTTCCATTCATTATAAAGCCTATCTCAAGTTGGAAGGGACTCATAAGGATCAAGTCCATCTCCCTGCTCTTCACAGAGATACCTAAATCATGTGACTATTTCAATTGTTCAGACACCTCATTCTCACTGAATTATTATGATCCTTATTAGATCACTGAAGTTAAGCCTGCTACATTAGATTTTAACAAGTCTTTTTAAAGCCTTGATATTTCTGATGTTTCCTTGGTTAAAGTTAACTTTGTTGCAAAGAACACTATTATGATATCTGTATTCATAGCGTATCTTCTTGTCTTTTTGTCATGGTGAGAGTTGTGGACTGTTGTGAAAAGTATGTGATGAAACCTTCCCATCTGTATCTAGAATTGCAGAAGAGTGACAACAATCAAAAGGGTGAGGTGTACAGAAAGAACAGGGTTTTTTGTGATTTGATGTGTGTGAGCAAAAGACTTTCAGACAGACTTAGCTGTGGAGAGGAGAAGGTACTTGGGAAAGACATGTATGTTTATTTTACAGTTAGATATGAAATCTGAGACAATGACAGAGTGCAATGCTTTTGAAGAATAAGGATGCTGGCCACCTTGAAAGCATTATTTTGGGATTTCAGCTCCATGCTTCTTGTTGCTATCAAGTAAAGCTTGCAGCCTATTTCAAGAGTTGAAAATTGAGCTTTGCACTACTGTCTCAAGGAAAAAAACAATAAAATGTACCAGACCTTGCTCTGGATATCAGTCACTTTTTTTTCCCCCCCATATATGTGCAGAATGAGTTCTAGGTCTTTAGGATATGGAGCATTTCACAGCCAGTGTAATCAATAGCAGATGATACAGAAGGTTAAAAAAAAATGATTTCTCTAACAAGAATTCCACATAAGTGATTTGTTGACCTCCAGTTAAGAGTTTCTTCAGTCAGAGAGTTCTTGTCCATTGTTTTGTGTGGCATTTACAAAATAATGAGGACCGGTAATAGTAGACTTAAGACAATTACTTGTCCATAATTGTATTCGTTCATAACAATATTAATAACTTTCTCTTTGGGGACTAACTTTGTAGCTGAACTAGTAAATTCACAATACTAGAAGAAAGTTGAAGTGACATGTTGAGTCTCACTGAAAAGTTTGTAGTTATTTTAATACCTTATCTACAAGGCTAAAAAAAGTTACAAATTTGATATTTGAAACCAATATCATCACTTCATCAACCTAACCTAGTTTCCATTACACTAATGATGCTCTTATTACAGATACAGATTTTCTGATGCAGGTATAGTATTTAGACCAATTTAGCAAGTCTAGAAGTATTTATTTATTTAAAATCAAGATCGGTAACTGTCCCCAAACACCCAGTAAAATAGCTTTATGCAATGTAGAACACATTTTCCTTTTCATGTGTTGCTGAAGAAAAGATTTCTCTGAATAATGTTTGCAGCAGTTTAGTCCACAGGGGATATGGACTTGTTTATTTAGTTTGCACAAGTTTAAAAGCTTAACAAATGCAAGTATTGGAGGCTGTTTAAATATTTCTTGTCCAACTTCTTAATACCAAGAAAAAGCAAACTTGCAAACGTCTCCTTCCTTGAAGGTCTTCAAGACCTGCCTGGACATTTTCCTATGTGACCTGATCCAGGTTGACCTGCTTCTGCAGGGGAGTTGGACTAGATGATCTCCGAAGATCCCTTCCAACCCTACCATTCTATGATTCTGATTTATCAATTCAGCGTTACTAATAATTTTTTAGATTATAGTTGTTATTTACTGTAATAAACCATAATCAAATGACCTATAGATAAATATTTCTTGTCTGTTAATGATTTGGATTTTCAGAAACAGACCTTTTATATATAAATAAATATAGATTGAGATTTTTCAGCCACAGTTTGTTGTGATATTTTCCATTACATGTTCAATGAGATGTCTAGTGCTCAGTAGTAGTAATTAGTTGACTCTCTAGTCCTTACAGCAGGAAGAATCCCAACAGACACATAAAGCAGTTTTAACAAAAGTCTGTATTGTACTGTGTATATTGAATTCTGTGAGTTTTCTTTACTGTGAAATGGTGCTTCGCTTCCCTTTTGGGTTGTTTCATGGGGCTTTTATGAAGGATTCTGGTGTAGTGGTGGTTTATTCAGGGAACATGGAGAACTCACACGAATAATAGAAATTTGATTTTTTTTTTCTTACTTTATCTTCTAAAACATGGTGTGTGAAAGAAAAGCAGCTACTCAGATTTATTCACTTTGGCCTAAATGTATCTCTAGGTGGACATTTCTGGAGCTTACACTGGTTCAAGTTTGGAAATTATGTGAAATCAATCCTGAATGCTGTTGAAGAAGATGTGGCTTTTTTTGTGGAGTTGCGTGTTTGTATGTTTGTGGTTCTAGATGGCTGACTAAATGGCAAAATGGTTTCCTGTTGGCCCAGGAAAGAATTGAGTGATATGAAATCAGCAGGCTTTCCTGTCTTGTCTTCTGAAATGAAAATAAGTGGTGTTTTGTAAATGTGGTACATAGAAGCTATGGCCTAGACATAAGCATTATGAACCACTGCACCCCAAGAATCAAGAACCTGATTTTTTTTTCATCTGGAATTATTTGCCTCTTTAACTGTGCATTTTCTCATGTTTTCTGCATGAATGTTTGCATTCATCAGCTGAATGGGAGGTAATATTAGGCTAAGGTCAGAAAGATGTTTTTAAGAAGGAAGGATGTAAAAAAAGAAAAAAAAAAGATAAAGGATCTAATAGAATTGGTAGCAAAAAAAAAACAAAACAAAAAAACAACCAAGTAGATAAAACAGCCAAATATGTGATTATGGACAGGAATAAATTAAGCATGCAAAAGGGAACTTAATGGTTGTTTTTTATGTTTGTTGTTTGTTTTTTTTCCCAAGGTTAGTCTTCAAAGAAAATATTTTTCTAAAGTTTAACAAAATTTAAGCTAGTGAATTCTATAAAAGGGTTTTAGGATTAGAAAAGTAAAACTTGAATTAAACTCATATATATATAATGCTTCCTTGTACTCCTCAATTTCTTTTTTTTGCTTAAGACTTCTACTTTGGTTATTTTTTTCATATGTTGATTAGTCACCATTTAATTGTTAATGTTCAAAATATACATAAACGGCACTAATCTGTCCTATGTTCATTATGTAATACCGTCTGGTTACCTTCTGTCTCTCCTATGCACCTACAGAGTGAAATTTTAGTTTTAAGGTGAGCATCCTATATAGGTCAATTGAATTACATTCTGGATGTATCCGGGGCTCTCCATTATAAAGGGTGGCTGGCTGGCTGGCATGATTCTTTAGCAGTTTAAGATCTAATTTTAAGACATCTGGCCTTGGGTGAGATAAATAGTAGCCTCATGTATTTTCTCAACTGGAAGAAAAAGTGGGAACTCCTAAGAATCTATCAAATATTCCTGCATTACTGAAGAATAAACTTGATGTAAAATAGCCTTCAAAAAAGTAGTAGCTTAGAGTGGGCTGCATACCAGAAGTTAAATATCAAAGGACCTATTTTTAAATATATCTAAATAAACAAGTGCTTTGGAGCATTTACATTTTTGTTCATCTACTAAAAAATAGCCATGATATGCTTTTATGAAAAAAGCCTCAGTCTTTATTCCTTATTGTTAGAGAGTATTCCAATAACAATTTTAAATGGAAAAATAAAGTTACAGAATTTTTGTGAAACTCTGTATTTACTCTGAAGCCACAAAGGCTTTCTCAGGAATGTGGTTTGACTTAGTTGTACATATCATACAAACTGGAAAAACTACTATGGCCGTGCCTGGGTTTATCTTCCTACACTGTTGTAAATTTAAAATTATATAGTACTACCATGTTCAGGAGGGTCAGTGGGCTGTTTTGCCTTTTTTTGACTTTATAAACACTCACAAAAAGATTTGTGTTTAAACCATCTGAAAACCTCTATGTTGAAGAGTTCAAACTTTCTAAAAAATGGTATCTTTTATATAACAGAGAGAGAAAACTTCTTACTGCCCTTTGTTAGGCTTAGTGCTGTTGACACAAACATTTCTTCATAAAAATAAAGTGGCTGCAGGAGTCCTGGGGAAACCTCCCAACTTTGAAGAGTAGGTGGTTATAATCACAGTCAGTTAATCGAAGAATATTAATTTACTTCTTTAAACTGAAAATGCCAAGTGGTTATTTGGTGTTCCTTACATAGTAAAATACCATGTTCAGTTATGATTATTTTTTTTTCCTTTGTGAATTCAAAATAATGACTCATAGAAATGCATTGTATTCTGTCAAAGTCAGTTTTCTATAAATAATGTAGGCATCCAGAAGCCATAAAAACAGCTTGTGAGGTTACTTGTATTGAGTGATCAAGGACTTTTTCTATTCTGTATTACATAGTACACCAGTATGGTGATTTTTACATATCTCTCTTGCTGTTGCTACATGTACTGAATCATCCATTATTTTTCTCTGTTTGCATCTCTAATGAACAAGAGGAAATTCATGTCTCTAGTAAGAATTTTTGAGCATCCTTATTTGGGTCTGATGAGCCAGAGGTCAGGATGAATCATTTATCAATGACACAAGACCTGATCTAGGTTGACCTGCTTCTGCAGGGGAGTAGGACCAGATGATCTCTAAAGGTCCCTTCCAACTCCTATCATTCTATGATTCTAAGAGTTTGTAAAATCATACCAATACAGTGTTCCAAATAGCAGTAACATATTCAATCATATTTCAACGTAGTTTAATGAGCAGACAGTTGTAAAGGAGACTAATATGAATATACAAGCTATATAAAAGAATGCATAGTTTTGAAAGGCCTCCCTTCAGGGTCTGAGCCATCCTCCCTCTGACCTTATCTCAGTCAGGGGTACATTTTTAATCAATGGTGGTCACTCAGTGAAGCTTCTTCATTTCAGATCCTGTACTAGTGACTGAAAATTCTGTACAGCTAAAGAAAGGGATGACATATTACACCTTCAGTATCCTAACACAAATATGTATTTAGGGCAGTGAATTCTGAACTTGAAACCTTGAAAATTTTACCTTAAGATGGTAAATGAATTAGGCATGAATTGCAGTTTTTAAGAAAAAGCATTGCAAAATCCAAAATAAACTAGTCTTTATTAAACGGAGGAGGTACAATTCCTTAGATTTGCTGTGAGGTCAAGGTCTGGTTCATCTTCCATTAGTTATGTTCTTGGCAAATTTTCACTGGAGAGCATCACAAACAGGAAGAGTTTGCCAGTTCTTGTGCATATTTCTTGGCATGTTTTGCAGTTTTCATTCATATTCAAATGCTTCATCCCTTCCCCGTTGAGATTATTAATCTTTAATTTATTCAGGAAAAGTTTCAGCACTCCTCCTCTTGTCTTGTTTACTGCTCTCCTTTGGAAATGCAAATATGTGTTTGACAGAGCAGGTGCCATATCTTTTAAACTGTAAGCAAATTATTAACTCAATGAAGGAAAAAAATACTGTTCCTGTCAAGGGAAGTCGATACATACATCCCAATATGAGGATCTTCTATACTTGCTGAACCTTACCTATTGATATGAAATGCTTGATACTAACATATGAATCATGTGTGTAACTCATTATTGCATATTAATACCAAAATTGATTTTCATCCTGTTTAGACTGTTCGCATTCCAATTCTACATTTGAGGGATGCATTGACCCTTGAAGAGGTATATATAACCTCTATTAATAGAACCTGCATATCTGCTTACTTTATAGAATCCAAATGTCTTGAACAATGAAAACCAATGTTTCCCTTTGCATGTTTAAGGGTATGCAAGAAGTGGTAAGGGCGTTTAAAGAGAAAATTGTTGTGAAAAGCACACATTTTGGAGAGATTTTAAACTGTAAATAATCAAGCACCCCAAGGCAGAACATCTGTAATGATGATTTTCAACCTGTGGATGTTCTAGAAGGGAAGATAATACTTAGTCTTACCTCATCTTAAACAGTGTTGTCATTGTTTCTGCAGATTTAAGACAAATTTCACAGAAATTTTTGTTTGGGATAGCCTAATGGGATTGAAGAAGAGAACAGAAGGACAGACAGCTCATGTTAGTACGTCCTTTCTGTCTTAATACTTCAAATGCCCCACAATACCCTTAAATACCTTAAAATGGATGTAAACAGTATAATGTGAAGACTCTAAATACTGTCATTAAGTTTTTCATGGAGAACAATCATATATATAGTACATGGATTCTTCTGTATTGTTGGATATTGCAGAATCTATTTCTCAATATAGTTGTAATGGGAGTCCGTAAATGACTGCAAGCACAACTAGAATGTAAAGAAATGTTTTCCGTTAGATATTATGTGGTTATTTTTGAAAATGGTACACATTGTCAGTAAAATCTGTTTTTTGTGTGCCCTAATGTTTACAGGAAATGCTTGCTATGTGTGTGGCAAATGAATACACACAGTGCAGAGTGTGGTAAACATTGTAGCATTTACCCTTTTCAGAGAAAAGTCATTATGATTAACCTTATGAACAGGTTGGTCCATTTTTTTTTTTATCTTTCTCTTTTTCTGGTTCTGCTCTAATCAGTTTTTTTAAATATTTTGTTTTGATTTTTTGTTTTTTTCTGTGTTGGCTAGACTTCTAATCGTAACTTAATATGAAATAACATATATAAAAAAGTCATTTTTCTGCTACAGAATACAGAAATACTTAGGCTTTGTCCATTTAGAACATGGTTGCATGTATCTAAGTATGCAAACACTCTATTTAATTTTATAATGACTACATGCTGAATATGCCAGCAAACATTTCACTGTATGTTGCAAACGTGATTATATTTATAGCTGTACCAGAAGGTTATCTATTACAATAACTGCTGAAGTGTTCTGGGTTAATAAAAGTGATGAATAGTGAACACTACCATATGACAGCATGTTATTCTGTGGATCTGAACTTGCAAAGATGAGTATTGTAAAACAAGGGAATGGCGAATGAGGAAGGCTGATGCAGTCATACTCAAGTTAGTACATTTTTTTGAGGTTCACTTCTAAAAATATTGAGGTAAGACTGAGCAACATTTTTATGCTTTGATGTTTTGAACAAAAAATGATGTAAAGTATAAAATCCATGCAGGATAATGCAAACTATTGAGACATGACTTCTGGTATTCTGACCGTCTTCACAACTTTTATCAGCTTTGTTTTCTTTGTATTTTGCTCTATTTGTATTGTGGACCTCACAGAAGATGCATAGAAAGCATATGCAGGCAGCTTTTAACCTCCAAATCTAGGGAATGCTTTAGTAACAGTTATATGTTGGAGTTTTTTTATGCTACATGGCAACATATATTCAGTGATACATGGAAGAGTTTTGTAAAATAAAAATGTTAATGTATTCATGTAAGCTTTTTCCTTGACTATGATCTTAAGAGCCAGTGAGCACAACAGCACATAAGCTCAGCACTTGATTTCCACCTCTTTTTATAGCATTTTGGAAAAAAATCTTGTTGCTTTTCCTAAAGCAGACCATTCAGAAAGCAACTGAAGAGAATTCCACTTGTCTGTCTTATGCCCCATCTTACACCCTCTGACTCCTCCTGAAGCCCTAATTTTTAAGTCTTTGCTGCTGCCTCCTTACTTTCCATGTCCTTGAGCTGTTCCTTCTTTTTCTTTTCCAGCGGATGTTGCTAGTTCACTCTGAGGATTAGGAACAGCGAAGGAAGGAGCTGCTTAACCTGATCTGAAAGGCTGATAGGGCTCTGCCAGTGCTGACCCTAGTGGAAGTGACACCAGCAGAAAGAAATGAATCTCTACTTGGCTAGTTACCTATTTCTGAGTATTTTTGGTTATTTGAGTTTTGGTAGGGTTTTTTTTTCTCTTTTTCCTAAAGATTGAGGAGAAGTGGAGTGCATAGGAAATGAAGAGGGGAAAAAAAGAGAGAGAATTGTAAAATATGTATTCTTGTTTTTAACTACTTATTGAACAGATAGTGAGGGCTGTTCTGCCTTCTGAAATGGAATTCCAGTGAAAATTCAGCATACTTCCATGTTGCCTTAGGTCCAGGCTTGACTTAACTCTGAATCTTCTGATTTCTGTGAAAATTAGTTTTGGTTTGTAGGGAAATGATAAAAGGGAAAGCGACTTACTAGCATCCTGTTATCAGTGGGCAGGTGCTAACAGGATTGTCGTATGCAGAGTCATGCTTGATTTGCATTTTATTTCAGAGGGTTTTGGATGTATTTCAGTTTCAAAATATTTACTTTTCTACTTGGCAATAGTGATAAAAGTCAATTTGCACTCCTATTTACCAAATGCTGGGGCTGAAATTTCAGCATTGTGTAAAAGTAAGCAGGTCCTAGGCAAAACTTCTCAGAGTTGAGTGAGTCTTCGCTTTTTAAATAAAGGCATAGACTGTATTATTTTGCAGAAATTGTACTCCATGAGGATTGCTTTTTCAAAGAGCTGAAGTGCTACCGTTAAAGATGGTTTGCAAGAGTAGGCAACAGATTGACTACTAGAGCATAGTGGCAGGAAAAGTTGGTAGGAACAATACACAAATAAAATCTGTCACTTCTCTCTCTTTGTTTGGTGTTTTTTTTTTTTGTTGTTTTTTTTTTTTTAAGTGTGAGATGCTTAGAATTATTTTCCTGGCAGGTAAAAAGCACAGCAGAAAATGATTGTGTGGTTTTGAGAGATGTTCTGGAAATACTCTAGTGCTTTTTTTGGGAAAACCTGTTGATCTGAGTGGAAGTTTTGTGACTGCATCCTACACAGGCTGAGCAGGAAAACTGCTGCTGCTTCCAGGTCCTCTTGTGCTATGGAGGGTGGCACAAGAATGTGAGAATGAGAGATGAAAGATTCAAGATGGGCACATTCCTCCTCAAGAGTGAGAGGAGCCAGTCTGCGAGCAAGGTGATGTGCTGCATCTTGGTAACACGTAGAGCAAGGAACATTTTGTCTGAGGGCATAAAATAAGCTCTTGGTGAATTCCAGAACACTACATGTTGTGGTGACTGTTTGAGCAACATCCCATTACAGGGATATGAAAAAGTGGTCAGAAGAAAGCAGCACACTGAGATCAAGGATAAGTTGGAGGCTGTGATGTCCAGGGGATGTTAAGGGGGAAAGATTTTTTTGACCGAGGAAAGGAAGATGTGCCTTCAAATTGATGTTGCAGTTACTGTGATTTTTATATAAAGTTTTTAGAGATTTTATATTATGTTTTTCATGTCTCTTTATTACTAGTGTTTCATTTTGGACCTGTTTTGACAGGGGCATCATCTGCAGAACTGAAGCCATTATCAATATGAAAATAAAATAAACATCCCTACCAAACTGACATCCAAACCCAAACCAACGCCAAACCCAGAACATCTGTGTTAACCAGTGATACCTGTGTGATGTGTGGAATGTGGGGGTTAGATTCAGTATACATCTTGGATGTTTTGGAGTTATTATTTGTATCTAGAAAATTGAAGCAAGTTATGGAACTGATGAAATGAGCATTGAAGTTCCGTGATAATGCCCTTACTGTCATCTGGCTATATTACTGCTGTCTAGACAATTGCATAAGATGTTACAGTACCTTTGAAGTAGACCATTTGACAAAAAAAATACTACTAATCTCAGAACATTGATTATACTATGAAAACATTGGAATTCATAGATAATAGCTGTTAAATGAAGTTGATGGAAGGTTTTGTTTTAATTGTAAGTCAGACATGAGATAATGTGAAGCTGTATTAATGCAGAAAGTTATTATCCTTTTGAAAGGGGTTTCAGGTGACTTCACCTAGGGATTTCTGGGATGCTTCTCTGTATTTGTTGTAAAATAACAGCTCTCTTGCAGTGTAAATAAGGATAGTATACCTCTTAATATAAAGTATTTGTTTTAGACTTAAATCCGAACTTTGATTACTTTGGTATTTTACAGATACCTCACTTTCAAAAGCAAGGACATGCAGTCATGGTGTTTTTGCAACGTTGACACGTGTCAAAGAAATAGCCTTAAAGGAGAGCAGACAGTAACAAGACATGGCAATATTTTAATCCTTTCGTGGTGTTCTGTATAGCAGGTGAAGTGCATTGAGGGTATTTGACATTGTGAAATTTGTTCACAGTATTGACACAGACTAAAAGAAAGGCTCCTCCTCCTTTCCCTCGTAGTCCTTTCTGTGGCTGTGGCATCAGCACTGTTTGCTGTATGTCCTGTGAAAGGACTGAGATGGCACCAGTCTGACATAAGGGTAACATTAGACTGTCAGATCCCAAACTTCTTTGCTTGTGGCCACCTGGCCTCTATAATTCCATGCCCTCATGACTGCTTGCCTTTACTGGTATGGATGATGCTGTTGGCTATTCTGCTGATGCCACAGCATTTGTGGGTACTTGTGGCACAGGGTGTTACTGATGGGGGTACGAGTGGGTTTTTTTTGGGATCTTTTTCATCAAAAGCATTTGAGCCAGGTAAAAAAGTACTGTGAGACATCTTGGTCCATTTATTTTTTTAGGTCTATTATCCATAGAAATCACTGGAGAGTTCTTCTTAAAACAGATGGCATAATGTGGGCCATTGTAATGCATTTTTTCTTTGTAAAATGCTGTGTTCCAGGGCCAGTTTACCACAAATGGAGCAACTGTGATCTCTCATAAAAGAGAAGACGTGTTTTTGCAACTTCTGATATATCTAAAAAATATGCATAACTCAACTGACTCCACTAAGCAAGCAAAGTTTGCTATTTTCAGTAAGATATTTTTGTGGGTTTGGAGTATTTTGAAAATGCTAGGACAGTAGCTGCTTTGACTATTTAGGAAATCTTTGTACATGCAGATTAAAATATGTATTAAAATACAAAACATAAAATTATGTTGTACACACATTTACATCATATTTTTTAGGTATACTAAATCTATGTTTTTAATTCTTTTAAAATGCCAAAACAAGTAACTTGAGTATTTCACTTGTGCCAGTTTAAGAAATGTAAGCTAAATCTAGCAACTCAATGCAGTTGGTGTCTGAGAACCCTGAGGACTGGAAAGTACTGGTAAATGTTAGAGATCTATAATAACCTCTTGAATAATCTGTTGAGTAATCTTTTGTGTATCTGAGAAGGCCGTAGTCTGAAAAAGGCTAAATGCACTGACTTGTCACTTGCTCTTGAACACAGAGTATTTGACATTGCAGTGTTGCATTTCAAGTAGCAGCAGCTTTTTCTAAATTCCTCTTTTCTTAAAGTATGTATACTTTTTCCTCCCTTAAAGGGAAAGACAGCATAGAAATGAAGACTAAGTGATCTGTATTTGGTTTGTACCCTAAGGCACATTGCTCAAAATCTCCTCCTTCCTTTTGTTTAGGGTCCTTTTACTGAGACAAAGAAGTGGATACATGAGGACTGTTTCTGGCCTTTGGGCTGTAGGCTTAAGCACTAGGTGCCACCTCCCAGCAGCATTCTGGATAGGGCTTGGGCTTGCACGGGTCCATGTGGAAAAATAACGGAGCCTCTGGAACTGGATGGAACCCGTGCCATTTTCTGACTGGCTCCCCAGCATGGATGACTGGAAAATCAGGACTCCAGAGCTCCCCACAGTACACAGGTTCAAGTAATTTAAAAACAGCCACAGGTTTCTGGAATGGTTACATTACTGGATGTATGCAGTTAAATTCATGATAATGATTCCTCAGCAGTCCTTATGGTTTAACTCAGACAGCAACTAAGCCCCACACAGCTGCTCCCTTACTCCTTCTTGGTGGAAGAGAGAATTGAAAGGGCAAAAAATGAGAAGATTGTGCATTGAGCTAAAGACAGTTTCGTAAGTAAAGCAGAAGCCACACATGTAAGCAAAGCAAAACAAGGCATCCATTCATCACTTCTAATTGACAAGCAGGTGTTCAGCCAGCTCCAGGAAGGCAGGACTCCATCATATGTAATGGTGACTTGGGAATAATGGTGTTTGTCTTCCTAATGTCCTTCCTCCATCCTTCTTTCCTCAGCTTGATATGCTGAGCATGACACCACAGGGTATGGGATATCCCTTTGGTCAGCTGTCTGGTTGTGTCTTCTTCCAACTTCTGGTTGGTGGAGCAGTGTGATAAGCAGAAAAGGCCTTATACTCTGTGTAAGGACTGCTCATCAATAACCAAAACTTGTGTTATCAACACTGTGTTTTGGATTTGTGCTGAAAATGGCCTCATACTAGCTACCATGAAGAAAATTAACTCTACCTCAGTCAAAACGAGCACAAATATCTTACTTCCTTTGAGCTACTTGTTTTAATTAATCGTGTATTAGTGAAAGTTAGCTGTCCTTGGGAAGGAATTTTAATTAATATTCTGTGGATTGGATAATTAGACATCGATGATATTTTTCATAATGTGCAGCTTTATTCTAAGTTATTAAATACCTTTTTAGACATTTAGATATAAATTTACTAATTGAAACTTGATGGGGTAGACAAAAATAAAGCAGTTAAACAGGACTTTTATTGGCTTACATAAATTAGCACTGTTCATGTGTTTAACTATATTCAATTACAGATCTCAGTTCAGTTCCTGACTTTTCAACACACTTCCTGTGTTTTAACAAGCAAATTATTTGAGAACAAATGTTTCAATGTGTCTAATGAATTTGAAAGGCAGTAATTAGTGCTAGCTGAGATCTAGGCACTTCTTTAAATTCAGCACTAGGTCTATATTCATTTTCAGGAATTTCAGTTCTCTCCTTTCTGTAAAATGGGGTAGTTGTCTTTTTGTTACTTATTAGCCCTTGTACTTTAAAGTAAGCAGATCTATCCCTTGTGTATATTGTACTACCAGTGATATAGTCAATCTTATCTTGGATGAAAAACTGAATATGACATAGCAATATGGATTTGGAACCCAGAAAGCCAAATGTATCCTAGGCTTCATCAAAGGAACTGTGGCCAGCAGATCAAGGGAGATAATTCTCCCCTTCTGCTCTGCTCTTGTGAAATCCCATTTGGAATGTTGTGTCCAGCTCTGGAGCTCTCAACATAAGAAGGACAGGGACCTGTTGGAGCGAGTCCATAGAAGGGCCACGAAAGTAATACAGATAGATGTCTGGAGCACCTCTCCAGTGAAGACACACTGAGACAGTTGGGCTTGTCCAGCCTGGGGAAGTACAGCAGCTTTCCAGTACCTAAAGGAGGCTTACGAGAGAGTCAGAGAGAGACTTCTTACAAGGGTGTGTAGTGATAGGATGAGGAGTAGTGGCTTTAAACTGAAAGAGCTCGCATTTAGATTAGGTATAAGGAATCAGTTCTTTACTGTGAGGATCCTGAGGCACTGGAACAGATTGTCCGTAGAGTTTGTGTATGCCTCATCCTGGAACTGTTCAAGACCAGGATGGATGGGGCTTTGAGAAGCCTGGTCTAGTGAAAAGTGTTGCCCCCTGTGGCAGGGGGGTTGGAACTAGATTAAGATCTCTTTCAACTCAAACCATTCTACAATTCTGTGATCAGTTTCTACTTTCATAATATAAGCACATAATAACATGTTTAGTAGTTATTTGACATTTTTCATCTGTTCATTGATCAAGCCAGCTGGTAAAGGATGAGCAGAGAGATGAAGTTTATTTAGGCACTGTTGGACATGAGGGAACATAGACACTCCAGTTTGGGAATGGGTGATGTGGTCAGTCTCTCACAGATGATCTCTTCTCAGAGGAGGACAACTCATGGCATTCTTCCTCTGCTCTGGTATGGGGTCCTTCCCTTGGGACACAGTCCTTATTGAACTTTTTTGATGTGGGTTCTTCCCAGCAGCTACAGCTTCTGCAAATACAAGGTCCATCACACAAGATACGGCCTCCTCTGGGCATAGTCACTGCCCTTGGTATGGGGTCTTTCACAAAGTGCAAACAAATCTCTTTCACCAGTCCTCACCACAGGATGTAGGGGAGTCTCTGATCCAGCACATGTTCTCCTCTCTTTCGTCACTGACCTTCGGGTGCATGTGTTCACTTCTCTCTTTTCAAACTCCTTGCACCACCACCATCTGGAAAAGAAGGAAGGAAGGAACATGCAGAACCCTTCTCTTCCAGCTGCTGCTTCTTAAAAAGTGATCATTGAGTTGCCTAATTGACTCAGCCTCAGTAGTGGGTCTGACTCAGAGCTGGGGAGAGTTTTGAGCACTTTTACAGCCTCTTCCCCATTGCCAGAAATGGCTCCACACAAAACCATGACACAATAGTATCTCAAATTTTGAATTGGAAATTTCTATGGATGCACATGACCTAATATGGATGATGTTTCTCTGTGGATTGTTTGGGTTTTGTGTGTGTGGTGGTTTTTTTTTTTTCCGTTGTTTACTTTTTCTTGTTGTGACTAATAGTCATCATTTATTCTTGGGTAAAAGATTTTTGGTGGAGTCACCATCCCTGGAGGTGTTTAAGAAACGGCTGGAGATTACACTTAGGGAAATGGTCTTGTGGTTGATAGGGCTATGACAAAGGCTAGACTCAATGATCTTAAAGGTCTCTTCAGCTGAAACAATTCTATGACTGTAAACACAATATATGTTACTTGGCATGCCTCAAATGATAAAACAGAGGGGATAACTGTCTTTTAGTTCAAATATTAGCAAAAATAAATAAATTAATTTTATAAGTTACTGTGGCACAGCAAAATCACTTCTGTAAATATCCATTGGAACTTAAAAACAAGCTAGTTTTAAATGCATGTTATCTCTTTGAGGATGGAGAGTTTATGAGGCTTTAGCTGACCTTTGATGAATATTCTCTGAAAATAAACTTTTGTTTCATTAGTAAGTATAACTTCATAATTTAATCTTTGGGGAAAGAACTCTCCTCATGAAATAGTTTTAAATAACAAATAAAATGCTTTTCTTCTCAGGGTTGAGGTTTTTTAGATGTCATGAGCTGTACCAAAATAGGGTGAGGTTAGTAAACGGAGTGATTTACAGACCTCATAACTGTGATAATCCTGTAATATAAAGAAAATGAAAATGGAGCAAACTTTTTTCCGGCTTATTTCATGTGTAGAATTCAGTTGTGCATGTTTTAATGCAAAGAGGTGAAAAGAATAACTCACAAATAACACCATTTAGTTACGGTAAACACTGTATTTCTTTTAACATAACTGTTTTTTAAATTCACGTATTTTCTAATTGAACAAAGTGAGTTTTACGTGAGTGGTTCCTGGGATGAGTGTTAAAAATACAGATTCAGTTGAAAATGCAAAGGACTTCTCTAATTAATAGATTTTCCAAACTATCATGGATCAATTCTGGATGAAGCAATAGAGAATAATCCTTGAACCCTCAGAAATCTGCATTTATATTCTTTCTTAGAAAAATTTCAATGGAATCTAAGCTCTATAATATAGATATTTCATTTACAGCCTTCACATAAAGCATGTTAGTGATGGCTTTGTACAGGTATAAGGAAAAACAAATACAGTGGTTACTTAGTACAGACTGAGCTACGTAAAGCAATTATAGGATAAAAATATTTAAAAAAAACCCTGAAAATGAGAGGTGGCTTAAACTTGTGCCTATTCATAAAACACAAGGTTTTTCTTCATTATTTCTTTCTAGTAATAGAAAGCTGAGCGTTAATCTTGTAGGTAGCTTTGCAATTAGCAGGAGTGTGTGGAAATTCTACAGGGCCAATTTTTAAACTTTATTAGTTATCAATGTAAATAGAAATTTTTAACATTTCTGTTTGAGATATTTATTTCAGTGACTAGAGCTTCAACTGGCTTAAGGCAGTTGTACGTTCAAGTTCTAAATGTTAAGTTGTAGGATCATGAAGTTTGAAGTAAGGGTGACAATTTAAAAGGACCTGAGCTCCTGACTTGCAAACCATCAAATGAAGTGTGTCCATCCCAATACTTCATCAACAACAAAACAGATCACAAGTTGAAAGCAGAAGGGCTTTATAGATACAGAATAGTGTAATAAATATAGGTTTGCCATTATTTGTAATTAGTGCTGCTGCTACAAAAGCTAACAGTGTATTGTATATTCGTGGAAACAGTTCAAATGTAATTAGCTTTACCATGAGTGGCAGTGCTCATGTGTGATATCTCTCTTTTGTTTGGGAGTGCAGTCCAGGAGATAGAGTTATGTAATTATTCCACTTAAAGAAGAACAAATGTTGTGTTACCAAGCTGCCATCCATTTTAATTCTTGTTTTTTACTGAAGAGGAATTCTTTAATAATTTAAGCAGAGAAAGAAAGTTTAATTGTTTAGTTTCTTTTTGTGTTCAAGTATTTATTCTGCTTCCCTTTGTCACTCCCTTTTATTCCTGACTTTTCATTAGCTACCATATTCTAATATTAAGCTTAAAATACTGTCAGAAAGAACTAAAGTGTTTTTTTTTTTTCCTCTCTTCCACTAGATTAATCAATCTATTTATTTATTTTTAAAAGGAAACAAATAAATGTATCAAACATTGTGTATCTTCCACTTTTTAAAGTGACAAGGTTTATGATTCAGAAGTACACATAGATAATTTTTAGTTTATGACAAATATAGTAATAGCTAAAGAAGAGTGACCATCACTAGAGGATGCCTAGTGCTGTAAGAGTTGTTCTAATGTGGAAATGGAGTTATGAAGTATTTGAATTTTAGAATTACAATTTATTTTTTTAAAAAAATGATTTCTGGATAATATTAAAACTCCCTTGAGCAAAATCCATGGGTCCGCAGTGGAACTGGAGAGAGTGAGGAAACACAAGTGTAAACATTCAGTAAAGTTAGGGGACATTGTTTCAAATTTTAAGCTACAGTCTTGTAGAGCAAGTTCTGTTTTGTGTCCAATAGCTGTATATATAAGGCAAATTGCTCACTGGAGTATCATAACAACTTCACGTGTGTGTATCATGTATCTCTCTTCAGGTAATTTTGAGCATGTTTTATTACTATATTCTAAGCAGGCTGTTCCCAAGTTTATCAGTAGTATAGGCAAAACTAATTGGAAGGTGGCAAAGTCAGACATACATCTTCACAGGCTTGTGAGACTGGGTGATGCCGTTGCCCTCAAGATGTCAGGAGAGGCAAAGGGCTGCCAGTGGTCCTCCTAGCAGTATATTCAGCAGTCTACAGACAAAACAAGCAAAACCAAAAACACATCCTGGAGGATATGTGCCTGTGGCTCAGACTTGCAATAGAACACTAATTGCCATTAAAATTTATATGAACCTATACTTAGCTTGAAGTTTTCTGTATCTGCTCTGTAGAAGTTCCAGGTAGAGAGAGCTGTGGAACTGTGGCAGCATAGACTTCAGCATTGCTTGGGCAGATGTTCAGGAGATTGGGCAGAGGTGCAAAGACCGCCCTGGTGCTCATGGTGCTGAGCTGACTTGACCATTCCCTTCTTGCTTTGCTTCAGTTGCTCAGTTGTATCCTCTCCACTTGCACATTTCCACGTCTGATGACAGTGTGGACATGCCATCAGAGCAAGTTCTAGGAACAGACAAGTGATGATCACAGACTTAGTAATTTTCATCTCTTTTCAGTTGAATTTGAACAGGTCAGGAATTTAATGGGTGAACAGGGAATAGTATTTTGAGATGCTGCTGCCACCACAGTTTCCTTTGACTGCAGATTTGCATTCCTATAGGCAAGAGCCCATCCTACTTTATCATATCCCTTTTGGTAGCTCACTATCTCTGAAGTCTTTTATAATGATACTAATGAATAAATATGAAAGTGTTTGTAGTTGCTTAGAAGGCTTCACACCATCCCAGTGGACAGTGACATAGTGCTCGCTGTTCATATCCCAGGATTGCAATAATTTAATCAACTTCTGCATGTAGCTCTCTCCATGGGGGAAAGAAAGAAAAAAAACCCTTGCCTAGTACAAAACAGCATAACGTGAACTGCTCTGAAATCCATTAACCTGCCTACTAATGTCATTTCTATTCTCTGTACAGATTTCCTGTTGAGTATTAAATCAGGTTCATTTTTTCACAAGTTATTTAAAAGGAACTCCAGTGCCTTGTTCCTAGTTTACTTTAAAAGTGCATAAAGCTTTGGAATGAGGACAGCAGTTAACAAAACTTTTCCTGAAGCACAGTGGAACATTTTTGTCACAAGACTAAAGCACGTATCTTCAAAGGCTTATTTCTGAGCATGAAGTAGAAATTTTTGCCCCAGGAAATTAAGAATCATCAGAAATATTCCTTAGTTGTAAATTACATTTTTCAGCTTTGCCTTCCTCTAATGTAATCACCCCTAGAGCACCTAAATATTGAGAGATCAATTAAACCCAACAATTAACAAAAAAACCCCTATAGCTTATTACCAACAAAAGTTAATTCTTATGAGAATTTACAGTTCATCCCATGAGAGGGAATAGAAAGAAAAGAGGAAGAGCAGATGTCAGATAATAGAGTTTAAAGCTTCGCTGATAGGACTCAGGTACCTGCGGTGCCAGTTGAGATGTCTATAGAGTTCACACCTAGGGATGCACTTTTGGAGTTGGCTTTATTGATGAGGGTGGAAGTCGCACACTTTGGAAGGCAGAGATAGCCCCTAAGATGTTTATTCTGTGATGTTCTAAATTTTGGAGGAATTTTTGGTAGCTATATAGAAATAGTAGCAGGTGACGTGGAAAGAGTAGGGATTAATCTTCTCTGCAGAGTGATTCATCCAGTAGACTGCTAAATGTGCTGTATTACAGAGAACTTCCTACAGATTACATAGTTATACCTATCAAATCATGTGCTTTCTATCCCAGGTTGCTTTGTTCCTTGTGTTAAAGAATACCAGTCATAAGCCTTAGTGGTTCAGCATTCTTTTAAGGCTTTTAGTATTCAAATAGTATATTCGCCAGTTTCAAAATGCTAACAGCTGTTCAAAAATTTTTTAAGAGTTTCTTGTATGATTTCTGGTGGGATAAATTTATTTTTCTTTTCTCCTGGTTTTAATATGTCAATCACTTATACAAATGATATTATACAATGTGATCATATAATCGTAAAATAAAGAGTACCATATTTTAATGGACCTATGGACAAATTTGCTGGTTTAGTCACTGATATAAAATAAGGATGACTGACTCCTCCAATTCCTTTTTTCAATTTTTAAAAGCCATTTTCACAATCTTTTTCTTGGAAGTTTTTAACGTTGGGAACAGCTCCATGACTTTCACTTACAGGCGATTTTTAAAGTGTGCACTGTTTATCTTATAAGCATACAACAAATTCCAGTCTGAAAAGGTATCAATCTATTTTTAGTTTTTTCAGATGTATTATTTAAAGCAAGGAGAAGGCCTTTATAAACTCTTGATGCATCAGCACACACATGTTCTGGTATTTCTCCATTCCAGATTGTCCTTGGACTTCATTTATTTGGCTATTTTTTTAGTGATGAAAACACTGAGAAATTTGGATGTAGCTCTTCTGACTTGGTAGGTAATTAGTGTAGCAGCTTGGAAATAGCAAGCCTAGGAGTTTGAAAAATTGAAGATCTGAAGTTTATTTTAAAGTAGTCATGTGTTAAAGCCAAGTAACATGAAAAACAAAGGAAAAAAATTAAAATGTAATTTAAATGTAAGTAACTGTATTCAGTGATGTTGCTATCTTGCATTCTAATCAGTTTTTAGTGGTGCTCAGTTTTTGTTGCTGATATTTCTCAGTGTCACCAACTGCAGTACTGGTGAAGTGATTCGATTATTCTGCTTATCATATTACAATGGGTTTTGTGCTTTGTGTATCCCCAGTGTTCACTGATATATTCCATATAAATAATTTGAGGAAGTGAATCTGGATAATTGCTTCTCTGAGGAATATGGTCCATATCTTTCTATTAAGATTTAAATGGGTGTTTTTACATGCAGACTAGTTTGTACATACTAGACTAGTACACCTGGGACTAAAGTAGTGAGGAAAACGTGCGTGCTTTTGAGTTGTGTTGAAGTCAATCCTTTAAATGAAGAGATTTTCAGCTTGGGAAGTTGATTTCAGTGTATCAGTGTTTAGAGTTTATATTTCAGAATTATATTCATTTACATCAGTAAGCATCCTTTGCTAAATTGAAAAAAGAATGTGTGCTACTAGAATCGCTTTATGCTAATTACTGTGAAATAAACAGGATGTTCTTATGTAAAATATGCCATTTATGTTTGTTATCAAGGCTATTTTGTTGTTTGAGGGGTTTTTTTTGTTTGTTTGGTTGGTTCTTTTTATCCTTGCTGTTAATACAACAGTAGTTATTTATAATACTATTGTATTTAAGAGTAAAGAGATTGGAATAATGGTTATCAGATAGTTTTGAGTGGATTTTTTTTTCCCCCTCAAACTCTTCAGACTAAACTTTCAACTATGCAAATTTGGAGTATTTCTGGCTTTAGAAAAATTATTTTCTACAAAGTGTAAAATGAATTGCTGGAATACCTACACAGTTTCTTTTTTATATATTGTATGTAATGCCTGCGTTTCAAAGAAATCAGAGATTCTTAGCATGTTTTTTTTGGTAGCTTTTTCTGGTTCAGCTAATTTTGTTAGTAGCAACCAGAATATCCTGGGGATTCAATGGCAAGCATGGTTCTTCAGTGCCCAGGAAATATTATGTACTTTGATCATAACGGCTTAATTAATACAGAATAAATAGTACAAAAGAGCAACGTAGTACCATATATATTAGTGCTACATGAATCTTAAAATACAATCACAAGAGAACATATTTTATATATGATGGCTAAGTTGTTCTTCTACAGGGGTTGATGAAATGTTTATTTTTCCACTGTTTGCTAAACTCACAAATGACACTTGAGATTTCAGAGGAAAGGTTCTTTTGTCATATCAGTATAAAGAAGGTACTTGCTTTCTGAAGTGGTTGAAGGAGAAAACTGTTTCACGTACATTTATCAGCATGTGGTATCTTACCTGTAAAAATTCTCTTTTGGAAAGTCTGTGATGTCACCCACACTGAAATCGCAGAATCCAGCTAACTGTGGTGAAGATGTAGGACCCAAGTGAAGGAAATACCAAGTACATTCTGTACAGAGAAGTACTTGAAAAGCATAATTGTTTCAGCCTCCATAGCAATGAAGGAATAAAATATTCTATGTTACTTATTCCGATTGTTCTGACAAAAATCAGTCAGGTTGTGAAGAATTGTTGTTTCCCTGGAAGGAAACTTGTTTCTTTAGGGTTCTTTCTCTCTCCCTCTCTCTCTTTATTTTTTTTTTTTTTTTTTTTTTAAAATGTGCTAAACCAGAGTGAAATGGGGGAAATGGACCGGAAAGGCTCAGTCTTGTATGGCATGGCAGATGCTTACTTCAGTTCTATCATTTTGTCACCTACACCCTTTCTTGCTGTCAGCCTTGCCTTGGGCCCTCTTTAGAAAGTAACTGGCAATTAGTGATGACATTGTATGTAAAATGTACATTATGGAAGGGGTGGTAGAAAGCAAAAAAAAACCCTGAGTAATTCCAAATACCAGTTTCTATGCTTTTTCAAATTTCTCTGAAAAAGACCCTTAAGGCATGTGTTAAGAAGAATGCCATGCTTTCAGTCATGGCAGTGAGGATGGAACCCAGATGCAGTGCTCCTGCCTTTCAGGAGGAAACAGAGAGAGCTGGCTTAGTTGAGGAGAGGAACCTGTTTCCACAGGCCACAGTCCTCATCTGAAACTAAAGTTCAAAGATGAACCCAGTCCTATTGATCAATTTTGTAGAATTGAAGGGAATTCTTTTTTCCCCATACTCTTCCAAAAACTGCTCTTTCCTTGCAATGAGGAATTTGCGAGGTATAATGAGATGATTTGAGTATCGAGGTTGCTGAATAGGTTCTTTTTTCTGCACTGTATATTCCTTTCTCTTCTCTGCTCCTCAACTTGGTTTTTGCAGGGCAACTGAAGGTTTTGATGGCATGGAGAATTCCTGGAAAACTGAGTTTGTTAGTATTGTTGGCTGAATGCTAAGTAATTTGTTTTGTAGAGTTTTTAACAAAGCTTTGCTTCCTAGTTTGGGTATGTGGCCTGGCAGGAATCTTGACAGAAAACTTTATAAACTCTCAAAACAGAAGGTAAAACATGTTATAAAAGGAAGAGTGGAACACTAAGACTTATAGCCAATGGGTACAGGAGGATTTTTTATTGTTATTATTTTTGTGGTAACATTAATGGTTTATTAATTTAGTGTTTGTAATTTCTCTTCTCTGTAAGGCCTGCTTTGTGTCTAATCAAGAGGGCTGTGAATCTTGCCTAAGCACATGGTTAACAAATTGTGTGCACAGATCTGAGTTTCCTGGAATAGGTCAAACAGAGGACTGGTGGAAGAGTTCTCTATATGGTATCTATGTATTTTAACTGTATGCTGTAGTGTATTCAAAGTAATTTATCTCTGTATGCAGAGGTCAAATCACTTTTTAGGTACTCCTGGTCTTTATTTTGCTTGCCAGTAAGCACATTTTTGATTAATGTTTCTAGGCACTAGAGTTTGGATGTCACAGATGGTTTTTTAGATTTGAGGTTGGAAAAGGGGAAGTCAATGGGAAAACATTCATTTTCAGTGCCTATGTATAGTGTATGCAACAAACTCAGCCAAAGGTATGAACAGATTGATGTTTGGAGCTCATAGCAGTTATTACCTTACTAGTGATAAGTAATTCTAATGATAAGCTGCTTATCACAAATATTCATATTAAATAATTGAGTTAATCTCTAACCTTACAGCAATGAACAATATTAGCTTTTGCAGGTAATGAAGCTAATGTAGTTAAGAATACATGAAGTAATGCTGGGTGAAATTGTGGCAGAAAATGTTGGTCCTATTAAATGAATTATACAAATTATAAAAATATTTTTAAATATTAAAACTGTCTTCAGCACAATCTAATCGACTACCAGAAATTAAAAATCTCTAATTTGATTAAAATGCCTCTGTTCACCATAGGTATTTTCTGTTGTCATAAAGAAGGTTCTGAGGATTCAGGTTCTGAAGAGAGAATGATAGCTCCTCTTAATAAATATCACTTTACTTCTGCACCTTTTCTGGGTTTGGTGTTTGAGGACTGATGTGCCTTGTACTTGGCCAACATTTATCCACATTTAGCTTTTTCTATACAAATCTGTTTTTGTTATTTGTTCAGTCAGCATTTCTAGATCTTGCTTCTTTGAAAGTATTGTTTTATTCTATCTTGAGGAGATGAAGAGCACAGGAATCGTTTCTGTTTCAAGTTTTAAAAGACAAGGCAGCTGCCAAGTAGTCTGTTGTTGTATTTAGATAGCCTTACTTGCTCATAGTATAGATATATATACTCAAGTCATTTGCCAAGAAGGGCCTGAGAGCAATGAAAGCACGCTCTCAGACTGAGGTGTCTTTCTTCCTGATTTTTTTTTCCTAGGAATGAGACATGTATAAGACAGGAAAAAAATTAAAAGATATCTGTGGATGAGTTAACTTATCTTTTTTATTTCTTTGGTTTGGTTTTGATTTTTATTTTTTTTTTCTCCCCCCTCATGGCATTTTGCTCCTTTTTCTTTCCTCTCCCAGCCGCTAACATTTTCCTTTTAGCACTCTTTCCATTACTATGTCAGTCTCTTCTGGTCTGAATTTTTCCTTTGCTCTTTTTGTAATTTGACCCTTGTAAGTGACACATTGCTAGACATAGTAAGAGATTCCACTTACCATCTAAAAATAGCTTTCTAGTCTAAAACTGTCATCTAGGCAACCTCTGTAATCAATAGCAAAAGATAAATACCACAAGAAGGCAATTCATCACGTTTTCAGATTATGTTGAAACTGGAGGGATTAATTGCTGTCTAAGCCACCTGTCTCTTCCTGCTGATTAAAGAAAGTGCTCTAGATGACAGTCTCAGTTGAGGTACCTGACTTTGAGATGGCTAAAATTAGATGAAAAGTATGCTACCTGTTGTGCAAGGAGTGTTGTTGGTAATGTGTTGCCTTTGTAAGGTTTGCCCTGCAGAGGCAGAAACTGCATAAAATGGGAATGAGATCACACTCACAGCTTGATTATTTTTTTTATTTTTTTCCCCTAAACTGATTTGCAATAGTAGCAACTGTTATATTTGATTTTTCAGTAGTGACTTCAGCAATGTTGTGACATCCTAGAAATCAAACCCCTACTTTTTTGTTAAAAAAGGTAATATTTAGATAACTGTCATGTGAATTTCTCACTGAACTGCAGCATCCATTTCATTTTTGACATGGAGAGTTAGAAGAGTCAGAACGTTCCTGACAAGTCCACGCAGCACTGCACAACATAATTGGATACAAACCCGGTTATACGAATCTGATTTTAAAATCATAGGGAACTAAGATTACTGATAGATAGTGTCTACTATTGCAATGGTTGTTACTAAATCTGAAACATCCTCACACAAGATAGAATCATAAACAATCTGTATTTTTTGATTATCAATGCTGCACGTAAGCATTCAGAATGATACAATTTTGAAAACAGATTTAAAACTATTTATGGACACATGGTGCATTGAAACATTTTGAGCAAAACTGTATATAAGGAAATGTTTACAGGTTACAGATATCCCATGGGAATACCTGGTATTTATGCTTGTAATGTGTGCTCTCTTAACAGTGCTATAACTCACCACTGGACCAACGCATTGGGAACAGTTCATAGCATCAAAAGCTTCATCCGCATAGACTGATGCGATCCCTCTAGTCTCCAAGCACTGTGAACTGAAGCTACAAGTCTTTATGGATTTCCACCTGGGTCAAAGGAAATGTTTTTCTGATACTTAACAAGGACCTTTAACTGCCACTATGACGAGCCAGGAGAAGTGGGTTAACCTTAGTCCTGGAGAGTTCTCTCAGCTTCAGAAATATGCAGAATGTACGTAACTTCTAAAGTATTTTATTTTGACAATTAAATATTAAAAAATAAATTAAAAAATAATATTTTCAATGAAAACTATAATACGATTTATACTTTTCATGGCCAGGTAAGAGGTTACATTTTGGTTTATGTTTTGGGTTTTTTTGATGTAAGTATATATGTTCTTTGGAGGAAAAAAAAAAAAAAGATGGGGTCTGAAACTTCTTATTTTCTAATGTTGTGTTTCGAATACTACAAAGAATGAAGGAGGAGTTGTCATGTGAAAGGGTGGGAAACAAGAAAGGTTAAGAAAGTTTGCTCATTTATTTACAGGAGACACGTAATTTTTCTGCATTTCACATGCCTACCCACTCAGAAAATCTCTTTAAAATGCATTTGCCAGTGTTTGCATATTTGCTTGATGGTCAGAAAAAACCCTCAGAGATCAGTTTCCAAGTGGAATCCCCTCAACCGAAGCTGGCCTTGGAATGAGATATTGTTTTGCTTGTGACACCCTGAGTCACCACCTTTCACACAAGCAAGCACACATCATTTTTGTAGTCTGGTAGCCCTTCCTTGGTCCAGTATTGGAAGGAGTGGTAACCCAGATTTTTATACTGCATAGCAGACAGGGCACATTTATAAGAGTGAGGGAGTTTTGTTTGAGCCTTTTGAGGTTGAAGCTCAGTTAGAACCCATATCCTCGGTCTTTCCACTAACCAGAAGGAAGCCTGTCTCACTTCCACCTGTTTTATAAAGGTGACTGTTACTGCCAGACTTTGCTGAAATCAGTCACATCTGCAATAATTATGGTTTCTTAGAATAGCAGAAGAATGGGTTTATCCAGGTTTAAAGAGACAAATTAAGTGCCTCTTCTTATCTTTAGACTGTAATAGAACTCAAGAGGTACCTAGATGAGCTACTTATTTTCTGCATCAATTGATCTCAGTCACGTGAAGGAATTTTCAAACCATATTGAGATGCAGACTACATAGATCATAAGCTTAAAGTACTTCCAGGGTTAAGTTATATGTTCATAATGGAAGCTGACTGGTGTTGGCATTATAAATTCAGCTGTCTGGTGCTTAGAGTTCTGAATTTAACCTAAATCCCCTTTTTAGTCACTGAAGTGGGTATGCGGATCTTTCACTATAGAAAGCCCTTTAAACTCCTTACATGGATTCTAGTTCTCTGACAGGGGCATGTACGTCCCATTTTCTGGTTAAAAGATACTTTGTCCCAGTTCAGTGTAGTTCTAATTAATTAATCTTCTCTCAATTTGATGAAATCTTGTCTACTCTTGCAAGTACAGTTAAACAAGGCCTACTTCCAGCTCTGTGTGCAAGCACTATCCTTGGTATCCCATTGGTAAGTTTCTACCACATCTTGTTTACTTGTCCTCTTCATCAAGTATTTATAGTATGAAGCTCAGCTTTATCCAAGTGTACTGTCTGATTAACGTAAACCCTGAATTTAAAATTTCTTTCCTGAATATGTATCAGCTTTTCTCAACTTCTGTAAATGTAGCTGCACAGCAAAGAGGAATGAGTTCATTACTTGTTCTAAAATCTAAATGATACTCAGAACTGAATAGTGAGCATCTTCCAATAAATTCATCTGAGGAATATCCATACTTCATTTTACCGAACTATTTTTGAGCTTAATTCAGGGTGAGTTTATACTTTGAGTTTAAGACCTTTCTTCATCTGCTCAACATACTTTAATAATTTGGGACTTCAAATGAATATTTTTGGAACAGTTTGAATATTACTTTAAAAAGAAAAACGTATTTCTAGAATTTGAAGGGTATATTACCTAATACTTGTTTCTTTGTGGTTATTATGCATATGTGTGATGTTTAGAAGAATAATTATTTCCAAAGACAATTCCTCTTTGTCCTCTTTGCTCCTCTTTCCTCTTGTAAAAAAACTATTTTGCATTTTTATTTAGATCTTCTAACATTTAAAACTTTTCCTGTTTTTAAAATGCCTCAAAAGAATACATGAAAATAAAGATACTGAGATATTGTGGTACTTGTTATATATAGTAACAATAACATTAATGCAACAACAATTATGTAGCCCACGCTAAATCCTGAAGATTCTTGGGAAATACGTGCACTCAAGGGGAAAAAAAAAATCCTGAAGATTTCATGATCAATGCTGACTGTGGGAAAGAAAGGTGAAAAGATGCAGATTTTTTGTCTGCATATAAATGTCACTGCAAAGGGTAAGGTAAATTCAAGACTTTTTAGACAGAGACTGTTTCTTGTAAACTGTATAGTATCAGGTATATGCATAGTTCTGTACTACTCCTAACAGTAGCATTTGGTGTAGGAACATTAGAGAGAAATGATATAAGTATGTTCATTGTGGTTACTATCTGTGTGTTAAGCATAATTAATTTGGATGAGTTTTTTTGGTATCATTTTTATTACATAGATTTTCTGTCTCCTTTTTATTAAATCAAGTGTTTTGGCTGTTGCAGTCCAAATTATATGTTAAGGGGAATTTAGAGGATCTTGCTTCAAAAGCAGTGAGAAATACTGAAGAGATTGGAAACAGTTAAAGAAAGACTGTTTGATTCAGCTAAGCTTTAAAGAAAACAGGGAGGATCTGCCCTTCCCCTAGTAGGTGGAGACAGGCAGAGGAAAAGGCCTCCCAGCTCTGGGCAGCATGTGCACTCTGGGGAAATAGCTTGGTTTTTGTTTTGTCCTTTTGAGTTTGTCAACAAACTGTGCCCTGAGAAAAAAGCCTGAAAAAGACTTTGCAAAATTTTTGGCAGTGATTTTTTTTTTTTTCCGAGGCTGGTGGAGGAGAACTTGTGCAGACTGTTGCAGCCTGAAGATAAAAATACATGTTGGAGTGCTACTGAAATGGCTGTCAGTACATGAACAACAAGAGCAGCTGCAGCATCTTTTGATGTAGCATCAATAGCTTATTCAAGAACTAGACAGTCTAAGTATTTTATAGGGGAACAGGAAGGAAAGACTTAGGAGAAAGATCTTTGAAGAGAGACAGAAAGATAGCAGAAGTTCTGGTCAAGAATTAAGTTTCCAGAGACTCTTGGGTGTGTTTGATTCTGTGGCCCTCACAGATGGAAAAGATTTTCTTTTACAATGGGTATAAATGATAACCTGTGGGGAACTTCATACATGTGGCAGCTGGTCAGTAGTAGCTATAGGCCATTATGCAATCCCTCAGAGGGTCTTAGGCTTCTAGTGCCACCTTGTATTGTGCCAATTCTAATAAGGGAGTGGACCTCATCAATGAATACAGATTGCTAAACCCAACTATTTTTGAGTGTCTGAAGAGTGAAAATTGCTGGCAATTACTGGGAGCAGTTTTATCTGAAGTATTAGAACTTAGTTTATGGTATTTCTGCTTCTGATAGTAAAGATGGAATTCTCAAAGTTTTGTCTGAGCCTGTCAGACTGGCTGAAAGACGAGAGTCAGATAGTGCTGCCTGTGTGATATCCAGTGCACTTCGAGAACCTCATGGAGATGGATAATGGGTCTAGTGAGAGATCCCCTCTTTGCATAAAAGGCCTATTGTGAATGGAGTGGCCAGAGTAAGGGGCCAGTTGATGATTTGTGGAATCTGAATTCCAATTCTCAGTCTAAATGGGGACTAAAAATACGATTAAAATAAATTGGAGCCCTGCATGAGGGTTTAGCACTTGCTTTAGTTCTTCTGAGAGATGAACTATGATTATTAATACAACATTAATTTTTCTTCTTAAGATCTGTGAATTTAAATCCCTGGTACAGATTCCTGTGGGACCAATTGAGAGAAAATGGTATAGAAATATAATATTTGATAGTTTGAGATTCTAGTCAGATTTAGTCTTTAAAAAAAAAATTAACTGTGTCTAAAAGAAGGTGGATATATACAGTCTGCACAAGTGAAGATATTAGATCCAACTTTGACTCATATTAGACCAAAATCAAGAATACAAAAGATACAAAGCTGTGATTTTATTTTTCATTTAACCAGTTGTAGTTGGGACTTGGCCTCTGAAGATTGTTTCATAGATTAATTTGTTGGGGGAGTAGAGAAGTATTAGTGTATTTCTTTGTCTTATCAGGAATTCTGTGTTAGAATTTGAAGAGAATGTAAGAAAGATACGATAAAACGCTATGAAAAAAACCAATACAGTATGATCTGGATCTTTGAGGTGGTCTTTCTAATGACTTAAGATGTTTAGTGTTCCTGCCAGTCTATGACTAGCAGATGTTTTTTTAACCAAACAGAAGCAAATCAGTTCTCCAGTTAACCTGACTGGAGTAGATAACATCATGACTCTGTTCACAACAGTGAGTAAGAAGGAACATTCTTGTGGCAGTCAGGTGGGGTACTTAGGTGCATGCAGAACTTGTTTCCTGATTCTATGCTCATACCAAAAAAGGCATTTAACTTGTTTTAAGATACAACAGGCTACTTAGGAAAAGGGACAATACAGAAGAGAGTGCTGACCTCCTTACTTTCACTAAAGGGTCTATCAAAATATTCAGGGGTTACTTTATTTTGTGATAAAGGTAAATTCACTTGAATCCTTTCAGTTTCTGTCAGGTCACTATATATATTCTAATTTAAGACAATCTTTTAAGAATTAATGGCTTTCCTAGAACTTTATTTGAAGTATATGCGGTAATGGCACAAAGTAAAGTCACGTTGAAGGACTTTGTATGCCAGCTGCAGGGAGACATATTTTAAGATGGGGGGGGGGAAGTGAATTTATATTCATTTGTGATTATCAGATAGCAAAGTTGGGACATACTCACGTGTTTATCAGATTTCCAATTCCTCTGCAGATCAGAAGATGCCCCCAGAAATACCTGACTTTTTCAAGAGTCCTGATAGATTACAGCCATGAAAGTGCAACATCACTGTTAACTGCTGCATGCTGTTGACTGGAGACTGCTAGCATTAGGTCATACAACTGAAAGAGACTTAGTCCATGTAGTAAAAGCAGAGAAGGTGATAGGCCTTTAGAGTAAACTTGTAATTAAATTTTTTTTAAGGTGTCAACAAATTGTTCCAGACTAGGATCAGATCAATGAAGCACCAGCTGTTTTTATCTTGAATTCCTGTCCTAAAGAGCTGCTTCTGGTTCTTGAATGACTGATTTGCAGGGTCAAAAACACAATGGCTCAAACTTGCAACTTTTATGTAGGAGTAACAAAAGTATTATGGAGGAGATGGTCTCAGTTGTGCTAGTGCTAACATGCTTTATTTGTTCATTTTGGGAAAGTTAGTGAAATGTCAAAGTTTTTCCCCTGTTTAAATATGTGGAAGAAATGTTACAGGAATTAGAGAAGGAAAAAAAAATAGTGCAGCCTGTTCTATAGTAGAAAGTTGCATTGATCCCAAACTCTAGAGATAAAGTGCTGTTAAAAAGGCTGTTATTACTAACCTCTCATTTGAGCAGAGGGGCATTGATCATGCTTGCTGTGTGATGAATACGAGCACTTGGTGGCCTCACTAGTAGATGGTACTTTATTTGCAACCATCTTGCATGTCTTCTTCATCCAGGAAAGTGGGAAAGAGTGGGTGATTGCAACACCCAGAGGAAATTGTAATGTTTACTCAGTCACTGAGCAGTGAAACACAATAGGTGAACACCATACCATTAAATACCATACAGCTATATAATTTGTTGTGTTGAGACTTTTTTTTTTTCCATTTGAACTTTCTTTTTAAAATAATACTCTTGTTTTCCAGATTATGCTACTAGGTTTCCAGTGCTTCCACTGAAGGACTAGTGGCTCTTTGGGTGCCTGGGAAAGGTCTAGCTCTAGCACTAGCACTAGTTTAGTGATGGACTTGGCAGTGTGAGGTTAGTGGTTGGACTCGATGGTCTTTTCCATCTGTAATGATTCTATGAAATAATACAGCCAGTCTCTCAAATGCTGCGTCTTTGTTGCAATAAAAGGGAATTGTGAATAAGTCTTCAAAGGAAACGTCAATGACTACGCATTTCTATTTTCAATGATATTGTTGCAAGAACCAAATGAAAAGAGTTCCTCCAAGTCCAAAACAGAAACCATGGTTCTCAAGTTTCTGTGACTGTGGGATCCATGCTGTGCGGTGGCTGGCAGCAATACCTCATGTCTTAGAATCCTGAAAAGAAAATGGTGTAACCTTACTTTGTTGTTTCTCTTGTCAAAAATTATTTCTCTCTGGATTTGAAGCTGAGCAGACATACATTACCAGGCATTAATGCCAAGCATCAGTTGTTAGTGGTATTGAACATATATTGTGGTTACGACAAATCTGAAATGGTCATAAAATTACTGAAAGTGTATTTATACATCATAAAATTTATAAATATTGATTATGCCTTTGTTAGGTTTCCTGTGTTTCTGTGTAAGTTCCACATTTCTCTTGATTGTTTGATTGTTTCTATGGACATTTGCATGTAAACAGTGAGAAGCTTTTGTTTCTTAAGAGTTCATCTGTTCCTATTGCTTGTTTCCTATTATAAAGATTTGGGGCATAATTCAATTGGTTGCTGTGGAAATGAGCCTGATGTCACAAACAGAGAATTACAGTTCACCAAGCCTCGAAGGAACAAAGGAAAGGGAGAATGGTCTAATTGAGGAGCCATGTGATTGTGGCAGAATCTCAACTCTCATTAAAAGCATGTATTTTTAGTTCTTGTGTTTCTACAGAAGAACTTGACAGTGTAATTCAAATGTTGACAATCTATGACTCATCAGATAAAGTGAAAAAAAAATCTGAGAGAACGGATGATGCCTCTTTGCTTTTATGGCTTTTGAACTCAAAGAATGTTGTCAGATCCCCTCAGTCCAACAAAGCTTCATGTGCCAGAGGGAATGAGAAAACTGCTAATCCAACTCATCAACTGAAAAAACATACTTTGCTATTAACCTTACTACCTATGGTGTTCTGCCTTGATTTCCGAAGAAAAGAGCCAAAGGTGCTTTCCTTGTTGCTTTTGAGAACAGGAGACAGTTTGCCCTTGATGTTTCAGATTGAAGCCTCTGTTTGAAAAAGAGTGGTCTTAGGGCTGCCTGATGGTGTCAGGAGGCTTCTCTCCCTGTCCTATTTGTCAAGGTTGAAGGACCCTGGCTTATGTCCTCCATTGTTTTCTGCCAATTAAAAGCAGCAATAATTTTAAATGTGCTTATAATTATATATGTTTTTCATTGTTTATTCAAGCACTAGAAATATATTGCTTTTTGTGTGGCTTTGGAAGATCTTTAGTGGATACTACAGAGTTTCACTGTATAGTTTTGTTGGCTGCATTGTAAAATATAATGGCTTTTTGAGTACATTACTGGATGTTTTAGAACTTTCAGATTTTTGGTTGCTTATCAGATGTCTTTTTTGTTAATTTTTTGTATTGAGACTAGAACTTGTGATTAAATTCCAGTGTAGTATTTTCTTGCATAGTTTCTGAAAGTATAAATTCTTTTTTTTTTTACATTAAAGGGTACAAATAATTCACGTAATTGAGACATTCAAATTAATTGTTGAAGTAATGATAGTGAGAATGAATTTGTTTAAAAAAATTAATTTCCCAGAAGTAGCTGGCCTAGTAATGAATGTTTTCAGTCATGAAGCCATAAAAAATAGCTTTGAAATGCTTTGTAAACTGTTTGATGATTGTTGTTGTACTAAGCAATTTCTACTTTTAATACATTATCAATGCTTGAAATTCACTACAGAGGTGGTAAAGAACCTAGCATCCTTACTCATATCGAAATAGATTAATTAATGACCCTGGCAGTCATTGCTGACACCACTGCTTTGGAGGAAAACATGGGTTATGTACAGTATGAGAGTCTATGTATTGTAGAGTTGGAAATTAATGAAACAGTGAAAGTTTTAGCCAGTTATGACAGCAGGATGGGAATACAGTTCATATACTAGGTATATGTCTGAGTGGTTTATTGAACAGGGGCTCTTAAGTACTGGATAGTTTCTACAAGGTTAAGAAATTATTGAAATGATACTACAGGTTATGAAAGAAGATTGAAGAGATGCAAACCAAGAGTGAGTGTTAAGTACATCACTCCAGTGCTGAACTAAGGGTACATAAAAATAGTAACTGTACCACTTTAGCATCATAAATGTAGGAGGTTCAGAGTTCTTGGGATGTAAAAATCCTGAGGGGAGAAAGGTATAAAATAATTAAGCCGTGGGAAAACAAAAAGAGACAAATGGCTTCAAATAAAGTTGGAGTTTACCAACTTTTGGTAGCCCCAAAATCATGGATCTATGTTACTTTTACAACTCAACTTTTGCCTTTTGTCCTATCATTGGACATCATTGAGAACAGCCTGGCTCCATCCTCCTGACACCTACCCTTTACGTATTTGTAAACGTTAATGAGATTACCTCTCAGTCACCTCCAAGCTAAAGAGCCCCAGCTCCCTCAGCCTTTCATCAGAACAGAGATGCTCCACTCCCTTCATCATCTTGGTGGCCCTATGCTGAACTTTCTCCAGCAGCTCCCTGTCCTTGAACTGAGGGGCCCAGAGCTGAATACAATATTCCAGATGTTGTCTCACGAGGGCAAAGTAGAGGAGGAGCAGACCCTCTCTCAACCTACTGCCCACAGCCCTCCTAATACACCCCAGGATGCCTTTGGCCTTCTTGGCCACAAGGACACATTGCTTGCTCATGGTCATCCTGCTGCCACCCAGGTCCCTTTCCCCTATACTACTCTCTAAGAGTTCATTCCCCAACCTGTACTGGTACCTGGGATTATTCTTTCCCAGATACAACACTCTACACTTGTCCTTGTTGAATTTCATTAGATTTCTCTCTGCCCAACTCTCCAGCCTGGCCGGGTCTCATTGAATGGCAGCACAACCTTCTGGTATAGTTAAAGGAATGCTGACCCATTTAATATTCATTTGTTTTCTTTTATGTCTTGCTTCAGACACAATGAATTCTAATACATTGCTGGTCAAGTACAAGCTCATTATTTCATCTGTGGTCTAATAAGTGATACTTCCAAAGAGAACCATGATATTTCCAAGCAGTATATGATACTGTTTTATAATTTTAAATTATCAGTTGCAGTTTCAAATTGCAAACTCTCCAAGACAGACTCTAAGTTAAAAACTTTGTACCTCTGTGTACATGTTGGAGCTTAAAGTTACCCAACTTCATATTTTTAAAAGTAACCAGAATGTTTAGTTTAAATTTCATGTGTTTTTTCCCCTCCCACTATTCATAACTTTCATAAGAACATGAGTTTCTTTTTTTTCCTGCTCTTTTTTGATCTCCATTTTGTTACTAAGCCACAAAACGTGCCTACTGTCTTTAGCTAACAACAGCCCCTCCACTGGCACTCCAAGACAAAACTCCCCAGACAAGTCATCTCTGCTGCTTATCATTGTGTCCTTGAGAGGCATGCATCTGAGAAGTTTTTTAAAGGTTCCAAGCACAAGTATGTTGATCTTTATTCAGGGTCTGTGTTGACATAAAAAGCAAGACCAAATTTTGCATAATTATGCACAAGGGGTTATAATCACATCTCCATTTAACTATTTTAGTGGAAACTTAATAATACGGTTTCTGCACTACAGAAAGTGTTTGGCTTGAAATTGAGTCAGAGCTCACTGCCAGTTGTGTTGCTCCTAGTGTATAAAGATGCATAAACTGCTCTAAATAACTTACATTAATGAATAAGGTACATATCATGTTGCTGCATTTTTGTTAATGTTAAATTTGCCAGTTGATGTGTACTTCAGCTTTTATCTTGAAATGTGGTATTTGAGGTAAGGCATGACCTAATTTTGTAGCATAGGAATGCTCACCTGAATTGTGTTATATATAGAGAGTTGTTCTGACCCATGCAGGAAGAATTTCGTCATGTCCTGGTTTTCCCCTTTGGGAGCCGTGTAGTTAGCAAATAAAGATATGCAAGAGCACTGTTCACATGGCTTTGCTGTTCATGTTGCTAATGACAGAGAAGTTGTGGTCACTTGCTGATGATGACTCTGTTAGGTTTTTTTAATTGAGATTTAATCCTGTATATAACAGCAGGTGACTTTTTGTAAGTGCTCTCCTTATTCAGACTGCTAATATATCGCTATGAATTTGCCTCTAATGATACATTTTTAGGCCAAGCCTGTTGCAGAATACATACCTATACTTCTATCTTTCAAAAACAGTGAATAATAAAAAGAAACATACACCCTTGGTTATCAATTAGTTTTAGCCTACAGGAATTGATATCTGGTTTCTTTTACAGGTTGTGGAGCATCCCTGGGGATTTGATTTCTCCATTGTTATACTAAATGCCTGTGTATATCTATTCAGTCTGTTCCATAAGTGCTGCTTAAATACCCTATTCTGAGATGTGGATCCTACCTCATTTTCTTTCTCATGTTTCAAAAGAGATTAAAATGTGGAGTTCTTTTCTTAATCAGTTTTTAGTGTTAATAGTTATGCAGAATATCAGTCTTGATCTAATCTTTCATGAAACAGCACTTCACCAGGAGAGATCCCCACTTGTACTGATGCTGGCTTTCAACTTAGACTAAGTATGTAATCTTCTGTATAACTCTGAAAAAAATATTTTCTTTGCATACATATTATTAATGCTGGTTTGTTTTTTTGTGTTTACCCCACTGTACATACTTAGTCGTGGATAAAAGTCTATTGGTTTATGCTGCATAAATTCAGTGATCTGTGGGACTTTGTAAAAGTGGGTACTCCCAGCCCTTGCCACATGACCATTGTTAGCTTTGGAATGTGCCATCAAAGCTGAGATTTTTCTGACTGCTTTTTTTTGGTTGGTGTTCAGTTGCATTTTGCAGTTTTGCTGTTGAACAAGTAATTTGAAGCATCATTTAGAGGAATGTGGAATATTCTACTCTGTTTCCATTTGCAAGTCTGGAAATTCAAATAGTGGCTTAAAACTTACAAGCATTTTTAGTAGGCCGCTTTTGGAGTTTTTGGGTTTGTTTTAAAAGGAAAAATTAATCTGAAAACTTCATGGCTCTTAAAAATTACTTGTTTGAAAACTATTAATTTGTACAGGGTATGCATCACTGCTCTCTATTAAATTAATTTATCATCAATATTTCTTCTGAAAGACCATCCCGTTTCATCATGCTTTCTCTAATCAGTCAGAACATTTTTTTTTTTTTTAAATGATGTGAATCCTTTGCCTTTATAAAAGTGGTGCAGATCAAGTAAAAAGATGGATAGAATGAGCAATGAAGTAGATAAGGTCTGATTTTCATTAGCTACTTATTTTGATTAAAATATTGAAAGTATGTAGCCATCAGGAATAAAAGTTAAGTAATTAGGAGATAGATGGGGAAAAAATGTAACAGTTAAGAAGATTAGAGAGATATTGGATAAATAAAAATAAAGACAGAGGAAAGAAAGCTTAATGGGAAGCAAGCTAATATGCATGAAATGATCAAGGGTTTATTTGAGAGCGGAATAAACAAGCTACATAATCAGGAAGGTAAGGTGAGAATAAAAGACTATGCAGTATTCCTCTCGTGAGTTTGTTTATTGTGTTCTCAGATAGGTAAGAAGTAGTGCTGTATAAAAAATGTATTTGTTTTTCTGTATTTAAACTGTCTACTGAATTGCTTTCAAGATTTTAAAAAAACTTGAGTTATAGCTGTTCTCTTTAAAACTGGACAGAAGTCAATTCTTGATCTTTGTAAAGTGCTCAATGCCTTCCCAGGACTCTCAGCAGGCTGAATGGGAAGCCTGATTTTCTGTTTTTTATGTGCTTAAAATTAGCTCCATAAGATGCACATTGTTGTATTCATGATTAAAGTTTCCTGGGAATGACTTGAATTCTGATAGCAGTAAAATTGTGTATTTTCTGTATTTGGTGTGTGTTGCGGTTGCGGGCAACACTGCCCGGCAGTCCAGGTTGATCTTCCAGCTTACTGACTGCTGAGGGGAAAGAGATCACTGCACACATGGTGTAGATGATGCTCAGTCTCCTTTTATTGTTTATGTTATGCCCTTATATCTCCTGGCATAAGCACCTCCTCTCTCTCTGCCCCGTGCCAGACCTCTCACTTCTTCACCCCTCGCGTTACAATCCGAGATCTTCCGGACACCTACTACAGGTGTGAGTCCAGCAGTGACAGCCATGATGGTTTGTTGAATTTGAGAGCTCCAGCTGCTGCAGGCTATCCTCCTTCTTATCCACACCCTCAACAGCAATTAACATCCCCCCCACTCCCAACCCCGTCAGATGGGTGTCCCTATTTCCATCCCTTCTCTGCTGGGATTCATGTCCTCCCTCTTCATCTCAGCATCCTTCTCTTGAAGCTGTGCCATGTCCAGTTCCCACACAAACAGCTCTCTTCTTCTGCTTAAGGTCGTTCTTACAACCTTGTCTGGCAAGAGAGTGAACGCTCCTGGGTGAAACTGAGACCTTGCATGGAACCAGAAGGGGTGTCTGTGTGGGTACCTGTGTACTGGATGCTGACTTTTGTCTTCTTACAATAAGAAAAAGCTGTTATGTTTCAGAATTTCCTGGAGAAGCAATGTGCATGTGCTGTACTTTGCAGTGTAGTATAAAGATTCCTAAGCTAGAAAAGAACAGAAAACTGGTGCAGCAGCACAGCTGGAGTCTATTTTCAGTTTATTTCAAGAGCTTTAGAATTCCTCCAGTGCCTGGTTCAAGCTAATCAGAGTATCTTTACATAATAGTGCCATTTGTGGGCACACAGAACAACAAATTCTTTTGAAACAAAACATTGTGATGTTCCTTTTGAAACATTTGAATGCTTACAGAATAAAATTTCAATATTTTACTTGGAGGCAAAAAGTGTAATCTGATTGTCAAAGAAAATGAATATGTTATCTACTGAAACATTTGGTTTTATTTTTTGACAAAGGAAATTCCTACTAAAAAATGTATCAGCTTGCTTTTATGGGACAAAAGCAAATAGTTTGCACAGTCTTATTTAAGTGTAACATGTAAATGTAAGTGGAGCCATTTAAGAGAGGTTTCTCTATAGCCTTAGGATTTTCATTTTTGTGTTGTGATATCTGAAGGCAGCTTCAAAAATGTCAACTTTTGCTATGTAAAATAAGTTATTGTCCTGTCTAGCCACTTTCTTTATATTTGTATCCATATCTTATATGTTTCTTCAAATTTAGAGTTTGTTAGAAGACACAGAAAAAGGGTGTAAATTATAGACTGTTTTCATGTGATTTATATGTTCTCTGGTTTGGGTTCTGTGAGTGACACTAAGCTTGAGATATTCTGACAAGGGTCTGGCATATTTCTTAGTGGTGCATAAGATTGTGCGTCATTGCTTTCAGGAGACCGAGTCTTTATTATATGACTTATCGTGAAGGCCATGATGTCATACATAGCAAAAGCTAGTAAGTCATTTAGTCTCTGTCATCTTTTTTAATGCACAGTCTGGAATAAGCTTTATTTGACTGACTGCACACAATGTTACAAAACCATTAGAACAAAACCGAGTCATTGCTCTGGGAAACTTGAGAATAAATGTGGCTATCGCAGACCCCATACAAGCTTAAAAATATACCTTTTAAGAGAATTTACCTTGTTAGAGAATGAAAAAAATCATACTGACTGAGGCTGCAGGAGGAGTGGAACAGCCCAGCTTGGGTCATCCTAAATACCAAGTAAAACTGATACACATTTATTGTTAATAGTATTTCTTATGGAAGCATATTAATTGCTAAATAGCATTCAGTAAATTCAGTTTTACAGTTGATTCATGTTTATCTGTACAATGGTATTTAAAACATACGATAGGCTCTAATAAAGCATGATGGCATTGCTTAAGGAAAATCAAACTCCGCAGTTTATAGACATTAGATTTTATGTTTCCTCAAAATGAATTTTCTTTTAATGAGATATTATCTATGGTATATTGCATATCCTGGAGCCTAATTGCAATATCTTTTTCTCAAGAACAGATTCCTTGGGTTAAAATGTTATAGCATTTTTGCAATGGAAGTATTCAAATGTTTTGTTTTTTTTTTTTTTTTAAATCTAGAACACAATAGAACACAGGAAAGGAAGAGCCCAGCTTGTAAAGCAAGAGAAAAGGCTAAAATGTTTTTTTTTTTTACCATCCTTTGACAAATCTCTGAAGTCTGACTTTGTTTTTGTTTTCTTTACATTCTCTTATGTCTTGCACTGAATTAGCCAACTTTCCTTTTCCTGTTTGTTTTTTTTTTTTCCTGAACCAAGGCAATCTATGCCTAATAAGTCTGTTCCCCACAAGCAGCTGAGTTAAAAAGTTCACAGATGGTTTTGCTCTTCCATTTACTTGGAATGTAACTCAATTGGAATTGGAATATAGCTCCCTCTCAGCTAGTCTGTTCCTGAGGTTTTTAAGTGAATTTCTTTCCAATCACCCTCTTGCCTTTTTCTCATTGCTTAAATCAAACTATTTTATTAATGTCTTACTACATTTAAATACTTTTAAATGATCAGACTTATGGCACATTGGGAGTGTTCAGCTGCAAGTTAATGGTGAATAAAAAAAATTAGTAAAAAGTTCAACTTGCAACTATATTTTTTTTTTCTTTTTGAATGCTCCAATATTAACTTGTAATGCATTGTTTTTCCTCACAGAAAGAACAGTTTATGGAATATCTTTATTCTGAAAAGGAAGTAATCCTTTTGGATCATGGGAAAATTTGGGTCTCTGGAAACTTGGAAAATTTTAAGATCTTACTTTTAGATCCTTTAAGGTCTTTTTAAGTGTTACAGCATTTTTGAGAGCTTTTTCTCTGTAAGATACATTAGTTAAAACTTGAAAAATAAGATATGAAGGAGCAAAAGAAGAGAAAGGGGAAAGAAGGGAAGAAGATCAGCAGAATTAATTTCTTCCTCTTCTGTTTTGTCTTGTGATTTTTATTTTAATTTTTTTTTTTTGTCTCCTCTGCTTCTTCTTTTCTTTCTCCTCATCTTTTGTTTAGCTTCTCATGTTATTTCTATGCTACTTTGGAGCTTAACTCTTCATCCTTCTTTCCTTCTCATGTTTTTTTCTGCTTATTTTTGCTGTCACATCATCTTTGCTGAAATTGTCTTGATCTTAGATGCTCTGGAGAGTATAATTTTTAACCTTCCTGACTGAACAATATAAAATCAAATAAATAAACCTGTTCTATATGAGCATACTGGGGTTAAAATTAATGGATTAGGAAGGGATATAAATTTGTCTTCTGAGACCTGGGAGTGTTGTTGGTTCATAACTGTTATGTTGCCTTTTGACCCTGGCAACATTGAGGAATGCCAGTTACTGAAGTTTTGGTACTAGGTTTGTTAATGTAATATTGTCACAATATACATTATTTTAGGGCTATATGTTCATAAGACATTTGAAAAAGCTTCTGTTAAGTTTATATTAAGCTTACAGTAAACAGACATTTATCTTTTTCTTCTAAACTAAACTCAATGTATGTTTAGGGGCACATCTTTGTAGTTTGAATCACAGGTAGCAGAAAATGTTTTTTTAGTAAAGTGATTTATGTCCTTCATAACTTTTTTTTGTCTCTAAGCTGTTAACATTATGGATTGGCAAGGTAAATGTTTCCTGCTCCAAGGTCATTGATAGTTTGCCGGATTTGTGGCAAGGCTGATTTAAGGAAAGACCTAACTAAAGACAGAGAACTCATTTGTGATTTGGAAACAGATCTTAATGAAGAAAATCCTGGTGAGCTTGCTAGATGATGTTCTGATCATAGTAATGACAGGTGAGAAAATTATTTTAGAAAAAGTAATTATTTAGTCAGTATTGTACTTACAGTAACTATCCATAGTATTGTTGTCAACGAAATTCTTCAGTCATTGTTTTTAAGATCTTATTCTGAAAAACTCAAAGGTGGAAAAAGACTTGATTTGCCGTATGCTGTTATTTGAATTGTAAAGGGAATTTATTAACCTTAATGCAAGGGTTTTTTTGAGAAACAGAGTAACGAAAAAAGATCCAAGTACTAGTGTGTTGGATATGGCTCTAGTAAAGTCTGGAAGGTAACTGCTTCAAGGTTGTTCATAGCAACAATAAATGGAGTCTGAATCTGCCTTGCCATATTCTTGAAAGACAGACACTGTCATGTTTTATTTTAAAAGTTTCCATCTTACTAGGCCATGGCAAAAGTCCTGAAAACTTGCATTCTTCATTATAGCAACTTCCATACATATCTGCATATTTTCAGAGAGTTTGTATAGATGTGAGCATGTTATATAATAGTATTCAAAACAAAGACAGCAGAAATATCTTAAATATTTTTAATAATAAAAAAAAATTGCTTGTGTGAGGGACCTTATTTGGCATAATTTGTAGTGGTGTATATATTCAGAATGCACAGGACTTTGTTTTACCCTTCTCTCATTTAAGTTTTATGGATTTGTAGTACAAGCTGCATTTTCCCCAATTTATTTAATGGAATTTTTGGTTTGCCGTGTGGTAGATTTATTTCATGACATCATCATGTATGTCTTTTCTGTTCACTCAGTGACTAAACTTTGTTTAGTTAAGAGTCGCTTGGCTTCTATGCTTTTCACTTGATGGCTTCGTAACTGCATCTTTTTTTCATTCGTTCTACTATATTTTTTCATCAGTCCATCATTAGTGTTTTAAGAGAAAAATCAGTCTAAAGTTATGGTACTTTTCATTCCTTTCTCAAGACCACTGCCTTTGACTAAAAGTCTGTCTTGCTGAAAGCAATCCATTTTGCGTTTCCCTAAAAGAAAATGTGGTGATTCTTTCAAAGACAGGGAGAAAAGTTTTGAGAGATACCTGTTTACTACTATATTCATCACACAAAAACTATTAATTGGTGGTAGCACAAAAGAGCAAACATCTATCATGAGGAGTAACACTGGAGAAAAATGAAATAGTAATATAAATATATTATATATAATATAAATTAAAAAGAGATTGAAGGGAAAAAAAACCCATTGAAAACTGAGAACAGAATAATGCTAGGATTAAAGGATTTTTTTTTTTGAGGGAGTAGAAGAAAAATGGCTGGAAATGTTTTGTTTGTTTGTTTGTTTGTTTTTTAATTTATTTATTTGATTAGCTGAGTACGGAATTCCAGAAAGCTGCTTGTTTTTATAAAAACACAAAAAATAGTTGTTGTTTTTTTTTTTTTTTTTTTAATAGACCTTTGTTTAAGTGTGTGGGTATGTAAGAAAATACTATATATTCATATATCCTATTCAGTAATTTTTGAAACCATAATTACAGTTTAGATTAAATGAGTAATGAGTAAAAAGAATATGTCTTAAAAGTTATACATTATTTAAAACACAATACTTTTTAATAGAAATAAGCAGAGTACTGTATTTTCTGAAAATGTAGGTTTCAAATCCTCTGCAAATATTCTGAAACTTATAAAGCCACTTCTCTGTTTTCAGTTGAAGTCGGAACTAATGCTTTTAAATTTCAAAGCAAAATGATTTGTTTCTTTACTGTTCAAGTTAGTGCTTAGAGTTAGTGTTTGAGGGTGAAACACATTGTCAATAGCTTTACTTCCTTAATTTGACTGAGAATGATTTCATCATCATTCTAAATGGAAAGGTTATGAGCTGGCAGCCTGTGTCAGATATTGTGATCGGCTATAAATAAGCAGGAAATGAGAAAGGGGAAAGAAGGAGCTGCAAAGTTACTTAATGAAGGTTTGTATTAGTTTTCAGGCTTAAGCAGGATGATGGGATCTGAAGACTGGTGATGTCTCCTCTTTCCTAATCTCAGAGCAAGCTCTTTTTGAAGTATAACATGCAAACTATATACACAAATACCACATTTTGAAGCTGAGTATTAGAATGATTTGCAATATAGCATGATTTTCTCACCTCATGTATTTAGGATAAGGGAATGCTGACTCCAGACCCCGAGAGTACAGCCAGACCTGACTGTCTCTGCCTGGACTCCCCTAGGTGTCCCAGACCCTGTCTGTGGCTCAGGGCTAGGTGCCAGCCCTGCTGGGCCAGCTAGCCCTGCCCTCGCAGCACAGCAGCAGGGCTTGTCTCCAGCTCCCAAGAGTCCTTGATAGCCTTGAGCCTGTGTGTTGCTGTAGAGGTGCTGGGATCCTGGGGCTGTGGTGCTGTGACAGGTTCCGTGTGCCAGGCCCATTCCCAGCAAGCTGCAGGGTCCCTCCCAGCCCCAGGGAACCCCCAGCCTTTGCAGTGCCTGGACACCCCCAGCCTTGCTCTCAGACATGCACTCTGAGTATCTTTCAAACACTTTCTGCCTTAATTTTCTGAAGTCAGAGGACAAAGGAATACAAAAGAAGTTAAGCAAGTAGTAATTTTTAAATGTAAAAGATAATTATTTTGTTTTAATCTCAAAATATTTTAAGTACATACAGCATTACCTGCAGTTCCTGGAGCATGTTTTTGTCCTCTATTTCTTCATTCCACAGCTTCTAGCAGACAAAAATTAAACCTCCACCTATTCGTCCCCAAATCCCTGCATTTGTTATTAAAGTGGACTAAAGATGTGCTGGCACAGGCAGTCAGTACCGCTCCCCACCGCCTCGCCCTTCCCAATAAAAAGTCCTTGATTGTCTGCATAGTATCATTTAGTATATAGCAATAGGTAAAATGGATCCATTTTCTTCCTTGCAGTGCCAGGCTTCAGTAGGGAGGATGAGTGGAAGAGGCAGCTGCTGCATCAGGAGGAAGTTGTTCTATGCAATAGGAGCTGCTGTTCTCACTTCTCTTGCCTGCCTCTTCTGCTGCCTCTTCCATTTCTCATTACAGAAGTCACTTGCCACTGTTTTTATTCATGGAGTTCTGCCTGCATTTCTAAGAAGCTTTTTCCTAATTGTTTGTTATGGAATTCAATGGGAATATGATTTGAGGGAGGATGCAGTCACTCAGATTTTCCAGTTTAAGGAGTGTTACCCAAACTACTTGTGGCAACTAGTAGGGGAGGGTCTGCTTTAGAATACTGGGCAATGATTGCCATCTGAGTCTGGCCACTCCATTCAAGACAGGAATAGATTTTTAATTCTAATTACAAGAAAAACAAAATTATTTATCTCACTTAAGGTTTTAAATAACCTTTTTTTTTTTTTTTTGTGAAATAGTCATCAAAAGATCTCTTAAGTGACAAATAAAAACTGAGGCATAGCTTTTATTAATAGAGCTTTGCCACATGGCTGCAGACTTATATATGGGAAGCTTCTGCTGGTTCTGCCTTCTGGGTCAACCATCAGCCATCAGGCATTTTTTAGCAATGCAGACGTATTGCAAGACTTAATCATTCTGGGTAAACCATATTTTTGCTAGAATAACCTTTCTTTGTTGGAAGGTGAACAGTTTTTTTTGCCTTTGGTGCTGCATACAGGTTCATTGGCAGGCTTGGCCTTTTTAACATACTGGAGTTTTTAAGCCATTAAAGCCTTAGATTAAGCATAGCTGTAGCTTGAGCAAAAGCATTATCTGAATAAAATAAACTATGAAAAAGAAAAAATAATGTGTATAAATTTATATATACACTTACACATATGTATTTGTGTGGTTGCATCCAAAAAATAAAAGGCAATGGAAGAATAAGAACTCGTTATAAAAATTCTGATGTCAACTGAGTTCTGGGTTTTTCCACATGCTTTTCACTGGCTTGTCTATCCAGCAGGACTTCTGAGCTTGAGCTATGCTTTGTTGCCATGCAGAAAATTGTGTATTAAAAGTTGTACCTTTTTTTTTTCCCAAGCAAAGTAAGATGTATTGAAAAATCTTTGTGGGGGTTCTATAGATACATTCTGAACCTGACTGTGGTAGGACTCTGGATGCCTGTGATGTTTTTCATCTTGTATAAAATTTACAGAAGGGAAATAGGTGTAGAAAGTGGTTATTACTGTACTTTTTAGTGTTATTACTCTACTTTTCATTGGAGTGTAAAAATTAGTTGCAGTCCAATAATTATGTAGGTTATTATAAATTTCTGTTGAGATTGAACAATGTATCTGGATTTATAAGAGTATTACTTGTAATAGAGTAATTTTCTAGTGCTTATTTCACTTTAAATTGTAAATTGGTTTTGTGTATATAGCATGTGATTTATGCTGAGCTTTATATAAGTTGTCTTATGTCTTTTTCGAATAAAAAGTGGTTTTCAACATTTTTTATGGAATGATCTGGGCAAACTTTCCTTCTATTTTTTGTTTTCTGGTTGTGGGGAGAGATGGTAAATCAAATTCTAGTCTCAAGTAAGTACTCTATCTTCCTCATCTAAAGTTGAGTCATTTTTAAAAATGAGTCATAATTTTTAATGTGGGCTAAATCTTAAACAGCTTTTAAATTGGTATGTGAATTTGTCTTTAGTTATAAGAAGTATCTGAATACTGAAAGACAATTAAGGAAAAATCAGACACTTTGACACTTCTGCTGTTACATATGCAGGTTTCATATTTCTAGTGTCATTATTTTGTTTTACCTTTATTCTGAAATAAGCCAACATTTATTCCAAGTCTAATCTATATCTCTATCTTTGGAGTCTTTATTTAAAAATTTCTACAGCACTGTGTAATCCAAGTGCTTTTCTCCCCTGTACTAGTCATAGCCTATGCTCTTTGTTCTGCCTCAAACTGACTGGAGCCATGGTTTCCCTTTTTCACCTTCCATTCCATTGGCTAAATGAACACTGCCGCATTCTGTCCACATTGCAACAGAAGACAGGTTGAATAAAAGTTGAAATTCATTCAGGGAGAGGAGAGAACTGAAGATCTTCTATATTTTAAGTGAATGCCCAAAGCAATGGGCTAGCAGGTAATAAACATAATGAAATTGTGAAAGCAAAAGAAGAGAGATGTTTCATGAAACAAACTTCATATTTTAAGCTATGTGACATTTGTACTATGCTGGTTATAGCTTTGGAGACAAGATGTGATTTAAGCACTGCAGTGACAGGCTATGAGCTGTATCTGCAGATATTTAGAAACTGGCACTCTTGAGGAGACGGTGGAATACAGAGACTTAGACAAAGGAGGAATTCATACTTGATTTAAAAAGCCAGTAAGGGAAATCCAACAGAGTTTAAGACCATATTTGTATTTTAACATGACTAGTGCTTATGAATTCTTTGAGATTGATGATGAAATGGCAAGTTGCTAAGTTACACAGAACATTTGTACTTGTAGGTAGTACTGGAATACAGGTTCTGTTGTGATGCTTGTGTTATAGCACCATTTTCCAGTGAGTATGTAAATGATTTGGACCAAGGTGAAAAAACTGTAATGGCACTCCTAACTTAGTTATTTCCTAGTTAAGCAACTTTGCTTCCTAGCTAATTCTGTGTAAATTTTCTGGAAATTTTTGTCTTTTTTTGATGGAAAGCATGCACTTTTTTTTTTTTTTTTTTTTTTTTTGGTAAGTAGAATTGTGAGTATTCTTTATTCCTAATTTTTGTTAGCATAGGGCTTTCCAAGACAATGCTGGTATGTTGTTTTTTTTTAATTATCCTATTTTTCATATGCCTTTAGGCCAACTTACTAAAAATGGAATGTGTTCCTAAATGAGCTTGTCTATTAGAGGCTGAAGAGGGAGAATTTATTATTCTGAGGAATGTCAGCACTTTTGAGGAGTACATGTGCAGAAGATTGTCAGTTAGGTTTGACTTAATATATCATTGTGTCATTTTGAGCATTTTAAGAGATCAAACAGTTTGGATACTGTCTTACAAACTGAAAAAGTAACAGAATGAGTGTGAACAAAAGATCGTGAAAAATGATTCTGCCTTGCCTGTGAAATTTTATGTTATGGAACTTGTAATAAATACAGCTTCTGTCCAGAATGTGAAAGTCTCTTGGAGAGTTTTCCTGGGACAAGAAAAATGTGATTTTCATTCACAGAGCATTTTTTTTTTGTGACAATTCTTTCAAACATAGAATTAGCTCTACTTCTTGGGATGTTACTGCTTCCAGCTCATGCATGAGCTGGTGAATACTTATGTTGTTACTGGAATAGAAAATATTTTCTATCTTAATGATTCTTGACTAAGAAGGATAGGAACAAAGTTAAAAACAAAGATTTAATTTATTTTTAATAAGTAACATAACAGTATTTTTTTGTTTAATTTCAGTTGCATAGGCATAATACTCATTTAAAGGTGACTAGACTTTACCTGACAAAATACAAAATGTGAGGCACATGATCTTTAGTGGGAGAAAACCTCAAGACTCTCTTTGAAAACTGCTAGAAATTGGGCCATTTATATCTTATTTATTATTTTCTTTGGATAATAAAAGGTGTTTGAGGAGACCTTGCTGTCTTTCTATTTGATGTGTGTTTAACCAGTTTCTTCCAAAGTTCAGAAAAATCCTTTTTTTGGTGAGACTCAGTCACCTCTGTCACACATCTGTCCATCTCACACTACCACTTTCATAGTTACTGATATTGTAGGATGGTAAAAAGTTTAAGTATAGAATTTTTGTACACAACTGTGTATATGGCTACTGGAAAATATATTGAAGTAATAGAAACCAAATAAAAAAAAAAAAAAATTGATACTCATGAATTGTGTACTTGTCCTAACCAGTAAAATGTAACCCATCAGCTCTAGTCACAGTTATTAATAAAATTTATTTCTTTGCATATTTTTTGCCTTTTTTATATAAAGTTGTAATTGCTTTCTGTATTTCCTGTAGTTATTTCAAATGTCACAGCAGTAAGACTATAGATGACTTTGTCAAGTTCATATTTGCTGTGACTGCCCATGAGAGCAGCTAAACTCTGTCACAGTTGACAGTAACGTTTAAATACATCCAGTTAGTGAAAATAAACATTGAGATGAGCCATTCTTATTACATTCTAAACTGAGTATGAGTTTGATGGGGAAACACTTCCTCCAGGAGCTCTTAAAAGTAAATTTTACTGATGCGTTCTGTTTATATCTGTCATGAACTTATTAAACAAGGCTATTTTTCAAATCCTTTGCTGCTACATTTTTTCCCTTCAAGTCACATAAGCTACTAAATGGCACTTTTTCATGTCAGGTTTGAGGTGCTGAACTTTAACTTCTTAAAGAAATACTGCAATGCTATATTTTGTAGACATAATTAAAAAATCAGTAGAGATAAGTCTTAATGTTTGTAATTTTAAGTGTTTAACTAATTACTTGTGTGGTAGTGCTGTTCTTGGTGCACTCTTTTCTTCTTCCTGTTTTGGAGATTTTTTTCTTGTAGACATAAATGTGAAGCCACTAAGTTTATCTGTTTTCTTCTGTAATGCCTCTGCTATGCATTAATAATTCATGCTGTACTCTTCAGTGTCGTGGCTATTATGCACATTTGAGCATACTGCATTTTAATGAAAAATTTGAATTTAATTTTTTTTTTTGTCTTTAAGGTGGAAAAGATTACATGTGTGGTGTATTCTGAGTCAATCTGAATTTGCATATTTGGTGTTGACTACTTATTGAAATAACTGCACGTAGACAATTGAAAATAAATTGAAAGTATTAGACGCATATGTGCTTCCGATCTGAGGGTATTTTTCACAATTCTTTTAGACAAAGCTATTGTAAAGATACTCTAGTGTATGGTCATTAGAATATCTTAGAGGTCTGCAAAAACTGAATAGCAATATTTGTTTTCTGAAAATACTTTTTTCTTAATTTCTCCTTTATCTTGATGTTGTCTGACAACTCTGACAATTCCTCTACTCAACTGGCAGTTGTACCAGAGGACAATAACAGTTTTCCATGGATGACTCTTGTTTCAAGGGAAAGTAACTTGAAATAATCCTTGCAAACAACTCCTTTAGTAGTGGGCTATTTAACAATAGATGGGGTCAAAGAGTGTTTGTTTCTATGTTCTGTTTACTTGCTGATTTTTTTTATTTTTTTTACAGTATTGGGTGAGAGAATATAGTATGTTCTCATTTTCTTTGTTCCCACAGCTCTCATACAGCTAGAAAAAGTACTGATGTGATTGAGAAAGCTTTGAGAAAAGCTATTAGCAGTTTGGTCATTGTTTCTTTAATTGCAATTCATATTATGTAAGTCAATTTAGTGTATTTTAATTTTCTCCCTCTGTATTCTTCATCCAGATTCCACCAAGAAAATTAAGGATGTCCTAGAAGAATTCCATGGCAATGGTGTGTTAGCAAAATATAATCCTGATGGGGTAATTATTCTTCTTTTTTCAATGGCTAAAAATGGTGTGGAGAAGCATTTACAAATGTTGGAGCAAATATCAGCATTTGAAATACAAGCATATTTGTACATTATCAGCTTTTGAGGGGTTTTTGGAAGTTTTGGAAAGCAAAATCAGGAATTTTGTAAGAAATAAACGTTTATATAAACATCACATTAGACAGACCTGCTTAATAATTTACATAAAACCATGTTTTTTAATATTTTAACAGATACAAAACACCCCACTTTATGGTAAGGTTAACATGCTTCCAATTATACTTAAGATTTCCAATCTTTAAAAATAATTTCAAAAGTAGGAACAGTAAAATCTATTCAGATAAGATTTCTTTTAGTTATTTCTCCCTTATATTGTTTCTGTGAGTGAGATCCTGATTATTTAAAGCATTTTAATTTTTTTTTTAATGCTGTGAAACAGAGACTTTAAATGAAAGAGGCTCTGTACATGTCTGCTGTCACTGCAGAATCGCTTTTGTTATGTTAATTTTTTCTGTGTTATTTTGTTATCCTCAATTGCAACCTGTATCTGCTCAGCATATCCGAATAGTGTTATTCAAAATATAGTTAAATAAAAATTAGTTTAAGTAATATTTCTTACAGTAATGTTTATAATTGTGCTTGCATTGTATGAAATTCAGGATAGAAAAATGTGACCACTTTGAAAATAACTGGATCTTACAGTTCAGGTTGTCCAAAACAAGAATTATTGTCAAATAAGGTAGTTATATCTCATTAAGTATTGAAAAGTTATTTGACACTTTGAACTTTGCAATCATATTGGTCAGTTTCTGAGGGAAAATATTTATAGTTCAGTAAAAATTTGAGTTGATCTTGTAAATGATCATATTAAAACTCCATTGTTTTAGTTAAATAGAATCACAGGTTAGAAAAGGTTGGGAATGCTGAGATGATCTGATTTATGCTCTAATATAACATAGGCTGTAGGACCTCATTTTAGTTAGTATGTAGACTTTTGGTTTTTTTTCAGAAGTGTAAACTGCTGATTTACAATGCTCAATGCTTGCTCTTTTTTGATTACTTCTGCATTTTTTCTTTGTTCTCTTAGAGTATGGAAAAAAATGTAATCATTTTTTATTTGTACTATTTCTTGAAATTCATGAATTATTTTCAATCATACGGTATTTTCAGTTATGCAAAGTGTAACTTTTTGAAGTACAAAGTAATTGTGTATTTGACGCATATTTAAATAACGTTGCTATGTAGGTAACACATTACCAAATTATCAATGTTTGTATATAAAAAAATGAGTATTTTAAGTTTTAACAAAGTCATTCCTCCAATTTTGGGGTACATGCAGGTTGAGTTATGGCAAAAAGAGATGGCAAAAAAGTATGAGCACCTGGAACAACCACTCTGACTGAAGCCAAGTGGATAGGCAGAATTTATGCAAAACCGGAATTAATACACACAGTTGGTCCTGAGACAAGTCTGTACCTCTGTATGGTATTCACAGATTTGTTCATTTCACATAAATTCATTTACAGAATCCTACCAATGTGATGAAACATCCAGGGATTATGTAGCAGCAGAGCACCCAAATCAGAAAGTAGGATGGGGGAGTATGGAAGGGGAGGAAGGAGTGAGTCAGACACCCTGGGGTGGCTTTGGTGACCATCAGAGATCAAACCATTTGCTGTTACCAGATCAATATTGCATGCAGGCTAACTGACAGCATTTCAACTATGTTGCTTAGCACTTCGGGGAAAACACAAATAGCAGTAAAGCTACTTTGGATCTAGTAGGGTTTATGAACTCATGTTTTATGCTAGAAGCAAAAAACTAGAAGCAAAACAGCTGAAACTTCCTCTGCAGACAGTTGCCTTTGCACAGGTGTGTCTATATTTGTGGCACAGGTTCAACCTGCAATGTGGGTAAACTCTTTACAGAGTTTTGCAAATTGACTGTATCTGGTGGGATGAGGACTTCATGGATCAAATGTACTATTTTTTTAAATTAATTTTTTAATTAATTATTATCTGTAAATAAAAAAATTGACTGATCCATCTGAAATCAGTCATTGTGCAACTTTTTACTTCCACGTATTATCACATATTATAGACAGTACTTTGTTGTTGTAGAGGATACCATCATTTTTTCATATTAGCTGTTTATTTCCTACATAATTTTTTCATAAGCACTCCAAATATTTTTCAAGTCTTGTCAATATTTTACCAAAATGTGATACCATTTTTTTTACCAAAAAAATGTTATTTGCTTTTTCATTATTCTGCATGTTTTTGAGTGAGTGCTGTTAGGGCTTAGTGGAAATTGTTTCTGATTATTGGAAGGTCATCCAATATAGGGAGTTTATTTGTGGAGCTTTTATCCTCTGCTTTCAATGTAAGAGAGAAGCTAAAACTTCTACAAGTGCTACTGAATCTCTGCCCTTCCACTTCCCTCCAAGTCAATATCAAATACATCATTAAGAATAGATTTTGTACCTGATGTAAGACACATAAGTAGGTTAATATCAGCTTCCTGGAAACCTGTGATTTATAAATATTCTTTCCATAATTTGAGATTTATTTAAATAAATTAATTTCATCCAATAACTTTGAGGGAAGCAGTGTCTAGGCTAGCCAGAATTAGGAAAGCAGATGGAGCTGAAGACTGTATCTAAATGGACAGTAAGATGTGTTTGTAGGCCAAGCGTCATAATCTTTTTTGAAGGACCTGTTGGAGTGCATCATAATTTCTTGTTTGCCTGCTTTTACCTACTTACCATCTAGAGCTCTCAGGGTTATTCAGCATGTGAAAACTGAGTGCAAAGGCACATGAAGAGGTCTTGTCCAGACAAGCAGTCGAGGTGCAAATTGAGTCTTTATGTGGAGCAGGGCAGTACTCCAGAGTTCTGCAGTTTGGATGTAGATAACTAAATGATCTGCTCCGTAGTCTTTCCCAACACTGAGGAACCAGGCCTATGGTTCCTTGTATCCTCCTTCCTGTTCTTGTAGATGGGCATCACACTTGCTAACTTCCCTTTGGATTATGAAGGCTTCATTCTGCTCTCTTGTCCCTGTCTTTAGCTCAGAGGGCTATGTATCTGGAAAGCAACTGCTCTTAGCATTAAGTACCTCAGCTTTTTCCTCAGCCTTTGTCTCCGTGTTCTCCCTGTCATATCATGGAGAATGGAGATTCTTCTTAACCCTTCTTTTGTTGGAATTGATGGAATTTATCAGTGATGGAATTTATCACTGTATTAATTTCTGTTTAAGTTTTGTTAATAACTATTCTTGACAACAATTTTTAATGCTTTGTTTCTTGTTTAAGTACACAGGGGTGAAAGACAAATGTTGTAATTCCTTTCTTTTGTTTTTCTTGGTTGTCTGTCATTGCACGTTTAAAAATAAATTGCTTGCACTCTCTCATGAAGACTAAAATGCTGACTTTGAACCATTTTCTTCATGTATTTGCTAATGCAAGAAAATGGGATACTCTAATATCTTAAACCTGTTCATCTATATCACTAACCTTTCAACAAAAATCTTTCTACTATAAAATTAGAGCCTGAGTGTTATGACACTGCAGTAATGTATGTGTGTTCTTTCTTTCCTTGCATGCATTACAGAAACAAGATATACTTAATCAAGTAAGTAATATTAATTTGATTTTTTTTCTTTTGTTTTTTTATAGGAGCAGTATCTTTTATTTTGTAAGCTTCCACTGAGATGTCACTAATAAATATTGCACGTGGCTTTTCTGGCAGATAATAGACAAGTATTTAAAGCTGAGAGCAAAATGCACTCTTTTTCTGCTGACAGTCTTTTTCAACAGGTGAATTTCATATCTGTCATTCACAGTACATAGTTTTGCTAACAGTGATTGAAAGGAATATGAAAAACGAGAACAAGTAATTAACTTGTTCCATACTTGTCACAGAAATTTCTGCTTACTAATGAGATTGCATAATGGTTTGTCTTATTCTGAAATGCCAGTAACCCATCTCAGAAAAAATTATTAAATACTTCTTTTTAACCATATGTAGCAGGCTTAAAATTGCAGATTTCATAATCTGATTAATGCTTATAGTGTACTTTAAGCAATTGTGATTTTACAGAGAAATGGTAAAAGAGCTGGTCATCAACACAAGACTCTACTCCTGAGAAGCTTCAGTAGTATAAAGCCAGGTATAAAATTTCAATTACAAAAAAAAAACCAAACCAAAAAACAACAAAAAACCTTGGGAAGAAGGTTGTATCAAATGAACTGTTTTTCTTAAAATGACCTAGTTATTCTTCTTTTGTAGCCCAGAGGCGTTAAAAAGCCTTTGCTCTCTGCTGTTCTGGGCAGAGGCACACAGAACATTAGAACAAAGAAAAAGCCAAGAGACTGAAAGGATTAGTGTTTTAGAAACCCTTCACTTTCTGGTGTCACAGGCCAGTTGAGCTTGTGGAGGTGTTTTACTGTGAGCAGTACTCTCTGTTCTCCAGGTGACCAACATTACTTTTTTAGCAAGCCAAGAGTGACTACAACAGGTTCTGAAAGGGAAGGTACTCAGGCTAAAGCAGCGTATCTAGGACCAGTCTTGAGACTGATCTCATTAGTGTTTTTGCTAATAACTTCATCGAAAGACGTAGATGACTATTAGAATCAACTTACTAGATCAAATTTGAGAATTGTTGCTACAAAGGAAAAATCTGAATGTTATATTGGAAAGGCTGTATGACATTATGGACTATATAAAATGGAAATGGAGTGAAATACACTAGTGCAGGGTAGTGTGATGTACCCTGAGATTAGTAGCATTGTTAGATAACTAGCTGTATATGTAAGCTGATTACAAGATAATTGCAAAGGATTGCTGTGGTTTGATCATGAAGAAGAGAAGTATGTTACTGGAATATTATTATAGTATTTCTGTGGCCATGGTGGTCTCAGAACAAGACAAAGCTTGTAAGAAAAGGCAATGTTTTAGGCCTGTTGCAATAAAGAAAAAACTAGTTAAAATTTCAAGCACAAAGAAGTATTGATTGTAAGTATTTTGGGACTGTTTCCCTCAGCTACACATTTTTATTTGACAGAATATACTAATTGACTGCCTTATAATATATGAAGTGAAGTATTTCTGCTACAGATAGATTTAATTTTCTGTAAAAAGGTATTGCAGAAATCACTGCCATTGGTTTTGACTGTTTTTGGCTAAATGAAGGGACAAAGCAAACTTAAATGATAACTAATTTACAGAAGGAATAGTAAGGTATGGAGAATTATGGCACATCTTTATGTAGAAGTCTCTCCTTCATATATAAGAAACTGATGGCTAAGAAAGGATGTTGTATCTTTCTAACTCAAAAAAAGGAAAAAAACCCCAAAAAACCAAACAGCAGCTTGTGAATATCACTAGCAGAAAATTCCACCTTTCAGACACTGGGCACTCTTGTTTTTCTGGCTCTGGGCAGATTTTCTAGGGAAATGGCTTCCTTGATAGCTAGAGAGTTGGGAAGCCTGCCAGACAGATGTTGATGGTCTGACTGCGAGCTTGCTTTCTGTGGAAAGTGTTGAAGGCACCAAGGTGTAAAATAATTCAGATAGTCAATTTCTGATGCAAAAGTGTTTGGTTTTGAACGTCTTTTTTAATGATCTTTAGTGATTATTCTGTCTCCTCAGTGTGTGCCATCTCTCCTGCCTTGATATGTTCTTTCCCTCTCTAAGATTCCATTTTTATTCCTTTTTTTCCCTTATAATTTTTTTATGTTGCACCACAGCTTATGGTTAAGCTTCATACTACTTTCATTTGTTATCTGTTTAATTCTCATAGTTTACATGGCTAACTCAATGACTCTTTTCCAATTCTCTTGTGCACTAGATACTGTTTCCAAAGTATTTAAAAAGGTATTTTATTTTTTGGTTTATTAAGGTAGCACCATCAGTATTTAGATAGAAGTTGATAGAGAATTTTAAGCTGTTTTGATATTTAGGCCTCAGAGACCATTCTATTTTGAAGAAAATGCTACTTAAAGCTACACTACTTGTAAAGGGAAACAAATGGGAAAAAACAAAAGTGAATGATCACACTGGTGTCTGATTTATTTTTATATTATTATAATTATAAATTATTATAATATTATTATTTTATATTTTATGTAAAGAGTGACAGACTACTCTGAAGATATTTCAGCTCATCTAAACAGAATGAAAATAGTATAAAATGTACCAATTATAGTACCGAGTTGCAAAGTATGAAAGATGCTGTTCTCTTGTATGAAATAACCTTGGTGAAATGACAGAAATACATTCCTTCAGAAAGGAAACTTTTGGTGTGTTTCTTGATTTTTATATTGCCGTTAGTGAATATTTAAGATTGATGCATTTTGGCTCAAATATACATGCAATGGTGCAATATTTATGCAGAATTGGGAGTTACAACTATTTATTCTGTTAGTCATCAGTGATAATTTCTTAATATTTAAGTGCTAAGATGCATTTGACATCAACATAAAAGTGTTTTTCTGTGTTTTTTAAATTATTATGATTTTAATTGTGTTACTCTGTGCTTTCATTTGATTATTACATGTCTGAATTAACGCTAAGAAAGTAATAGCAGGGGAGAGGTATTTGGCTAATGGGTATTTGTTCTCTGTGAAATAAAAATAAAAAACATAAGAGAACAGCATTTAATGTTGAAATTCTTTTTAATATATAGTAATTCTGAACCCATCAAATGAGCACTGTGTTGGTGCTATATTGTTTTTGGTTTTCATCTTATTATAACAGTTGGGTAATAAAGGACTATGTGGTGCTTGTAAACAATTCTCCAGGTGTTTGTTACCTGGTCAGACACAGGGTAAATGTATTTTATTAATCTACAAATGATATTATCTAGAAATTGCAGCCAATAATGAGACTCTAGAACAGCCTAGTTTTTGCTAGGTTCTGGTTCATATCTCTAAATACATTTAAATTACTGTAGGTTTACTTAGGCTGAGTTATAAAAGATAGAGAAGAGTGTGTTATATAGAGTATTTGATTATGACTGAGGTTTTTTTGTGTGTTTTTGTTATGAAGAATAATATATTCTGCTGAGGTATGCTGTTATGATGGTTGCAGTTACAATAACTTCACTTGCTTGGTGGCATCTAGATACTGTTTATAAAACTACATGGAGAAACAAAATGTTGAAAAAATAGTAGATGGGAATTAGGATACTGCTGTATCTAAGAAATTATTTTAATTGGTTACCAGAACTTTCAAAATGAATTACGTGAAAAATATATTAAATCAAATGCTTAGATCAGAAAATACTAAGATCTTCCAATTTAAACCAAACTTTACCCTGATGCACAAAAGAAATCTCCATGAGGAATTCCAAATTTAATTTTAATTTCTGCCATATGAACATCAGAAATACATGTTAAACATACAAACCTTATGCATTTTCATGCAATTCATGTTTTCTAACTTGTTAAACCTCTCTATGTGATCTCTGCTTCCACTCCTTCAGTATTTTGGCAAAAGTCAGATTATGAAATAGTCAAAGTAAAAGAAACTTCAAGACTTGAACTTTTGCTGAGGATACTTTAGCATTGCTTTTCACAGCTAATCATGTAATTTTCATCAATATTCAGGCAATGTGTGCAATTCTTGACATAGTATAGCATTATGTGTAAATCAATGCCCTGTAACATTTACTCCTTTTTCAACATCTAATATTTCAGATATGGGGTCAAAATAAATTGTTTAAAAGTAAATAATCAATTAAAGAGACCTATCTACAAACAAAAATAACCTGGGGCTATTACTGTCAGTAGATTAAAGCTAATCATACTTTACATTTTTTGTCACGATTTGGAGATCAGGCAACATAACTTCAAAAGTAATTCATTGAAAATTACATTTCAACATGATTCTGCTTCTGTTATCTTTGAAATGTTCTCTTTAGTAAGTGAAAATCATATTTCATGGAAGTCTACTGAAATAAATAGTTTTTTCCTTTCCTCCTCCCCCCCCCGCCCGCTTAACACTCTGTTTTTCAGGATAATTAAAACAGTGGCTTATGTTGAAATATATTGTACCAATTTAAAAAAAGAAAAAAAACAAAAGAGAATGTAGTATTTTAAAGGAAATGATGGGTGGAGATTAATTCCAAACACTAGATTATGTCTTACTGCCATTTATGTGGCGAGAAGAAATAAAAGAAGTTATACTACACCTCCTTGCCCTGACCCATCCACAATGGCAACTGCTTTGTCAAAAGACCATTAATAAAGCTTTTTTATGCCTTATAAGGAGAAAGAAAATGGAGTGATAGATTTTCTTCCTTATTTCTACATGTGATCCAGTAGAACTGGCAGTTGCATTTACAACAGCTAGTAAAGCATCTTGAGGTAGTTAGACCTCTTCTATTGTAGTTCAGTATTAGGGTAGATCTTGAGTTGAAAGCTGTCAGTTTTTCTGACTAGATTGTTTATTCTCCTCAAATATCTTATTGTGATAGAAGTCAAAACATTACAAAGCACAGTGAAAACCTTTAGAAGAAATTGTTCTTTGTAACACAATCATATAATGGTACGGATTGGAAGGGACCTTTAGAGATCATCTAGTCTAACCCAAGTAGCTCCCTCAGCACTTATGTGGGCATCCCATCAGGACAATTGCTTTGTTGGTACCCAGTTTGCCTAGCAGACTGCTAAACCAATCCCCCTCAAGCACTGGAAGACCAAATGCATTGTTTGGAACTCGATTCTGGGATCTATGGCATTGTGTATATCAGCTGCATCATAAACTGCAGGCAACAGCCTCAGCCACAGTGAAGGCAGTCCAGGGTCTTACCTACAGAGGGTGAATACAGCTGAGCTATAAAATACAGCATTCCACACTATTCTGTAATTTTTAAAGGGCCTTTTAAGCTATTAAAAGAAAAAACAAACCAAAACCCTTTAGCAACAGAATATCCATTTACATGAGACAACTTCTACTGGAAACTATAAAGGTGCCTATCTGTGCGATGCCCACGATAGGTTTTCATTCAGAACAAGGCCAGTTTCTGTTTAACACATTTCACTCAACTACAGATCTACTACAATAAAGGATACAAAATTGCTTTACTTGCATATGTCCTTTTTTTCATTGAGAAACCATGTTTTATGTGTTCTCATTATCAGGATACACTGAGTTGTGATGTCTATACCATGTTCTATGTATTTTGACACAGAACATACACATAAATGCATAAATCCTCACAATATGTATACTTGGATTTTTCTTCATCTTACATTTCTGTGTACCATCAGTAAAGAAAAGTGTAAATTAAAAAATTGTATAGTTTAACTGCAGTAAAAGAAATCAAATACTTACAGTATGGTTTGGTTGGTTTTTTTTTTCCTCTCACTGGTTCGCTATTTCTCCTGCCCACCCCATGCATCAGTTCTGCTCTGTAAGGTGGAGGAACAAGGGATAGGTTCCCACGACTTTCCTTGCCTATAATCAGATTCATACTTCGGGGTAATGCAGCCTGAAATGCATAATTTAGGGAATATTAACTTCTGCTTACCACAGGGCAAGAGAGAAAGCTTAATTGGTGTGTGGGATCCAATAGCTGTATGAATGCTTTTTATTTTGTAAGAAATAAGAGGCGAGTGAAAATTACTGACAGTGTGTCAAATTGCTGGATTATAGTTTCCTGTATGTTCTTTCTTATGATTCCAATTAGTCTTACATGCATTATTCGTCATTGCCTACCAATAGCGCTTTTCAGTTTAAAACTGAAAAATTGTGGCAAATTTTGTGACATCTAAAATTTTAAAAGGTAGAAAGTAACGTTGTTGTATACAACCATGATCAGTCCTAGAACATGTCCTAGAACAGGATACATTTCCTCTGGACTGGGGAAAGAGAGATTTCTATTCTCAGCAAAGATACTGGAGTTCATAGAGATGATCCTGTGCCTTCAGTTAGCAATGACAGATCTTATAAGGCAGATTTTACAACCTACTAAACTGGCAATTCATATGAAGTTGAGCTTCTGTCTCTCCTGCATACAAGGTGTTAGTAGCCATTCTGCTATCTGTGTGGAATCGTATTTTAAGGCACCTCCATAACCTGTAGTAGCCATAATCAGAAGGTCAGAGACCTCAGCAGGCCCTGTATTTTTAACTGAGCATCATTCTATATGTCTGATACAAAATCGAGACACCTGAAATTGTTACTTTGCCAAGCATACTCATAGCTGCTACTTAGAAACCAGTTCTTCAATTCCTGTTTTTCTTGAGATTTAGAGACACACTCTCTATGAAATAACACTAAATTAGTGTAACATACATATCAGCGAGTGCTTGAGAAGAAACAGTGCTCTTCTAACAGTAATTAGTGGTTTGGGTTTTTTTTTAAAAGCATTTTAAGCATAGACTGACCTCTGTCTCTTTTTCTTTGGAGTCATACATACTCTGGGAATCTGAGATTAAAAAAAAAAAGTGGGAAGTAGGAACTCTGCCTTGTGATGTAGAGTAGAAAGAGAAGCATTCTTTAGTGATATTGGTAAGCTGAAAAGCTTCTCATCACAAAGGAGACAACATGAAGTAACTGAAAATATATTTGCATACAACCATGATAACACTGTAAAAAACAGTGGTCACTTCAATGTCAGTTTTGTAGAATTCCATACAGTAACAGGAGCATAAAATTCCAGACTACGTTGTTAACTGTGAATAAAGTGAGACTTTTAATATCTATAAAATATTTTTGTTTCCTCAGAATTGAGAATTTTTTAGTCAATGTAATCAGTGTCATCCTGGAAACTCTATTTGAAAAACGTACTTTATCCAGAAAAAAAAATTATCTTGTCAGTTGCTAGGAGTTTAACTCTCTTGGTGACTTGTCAACTCTTTGCAGTCAAGATTCCTTAGTAACTTTTTATTTCAGTGATTGTTAAATGATTCATTGATTTATATCTTTTATTATGCTTGCTTTTTGACTATAGGTTTTCCTGTGGCATGTTGAAAAGGATACACTAATGGTCAGATTCCTTAGGTGAAGAAGGAGAATAAAAGTGCAGAGTAAAGAATTTTCTACAAAATTAGCTTTTTAAATGTATTACAATAGAAAAATAGGAAAACCCCTCAGAATTCTTGGCCAAAGCTATTAAGGAGTTTTTGAGGTCTGTTTCAACCCCTAGCATTCTGTGATTTTAAGATACCTATAAGACATTGCAACTGAGTTCCTGATTTTTATTATCTTATTCCAAGAATATTATGATGGGGATAATTCTTGGACTAATTATTTCTGATTTATCCTGTTTCTTAAAGGGCTAAGAGAAGAAATTTCTTCAAAGTAATGTGAGTTGGCAGAGCAAATCTTAATTGTGTTTTCAGCTTACTTGTAAAGTGAAGGATGCCATAAGCTTTAGAAAAATTTCCACCACAACACATTGATTGGATATGCGTTCTTTAAAAAGACAAAATAATCTGAAACCAAAGGTCTGGGCAAATCTGTCTGTATTCGCGTAGTCAGACATCACAACAGGAATGTTCTCACTGTATCTGAAAATAAGACAGACAAGTCTCTCGTTTCACTGTTAGAATAACTACTTCTGCTGTTCTTAAACATAAGAAAGTAGTAGTGAGTTATTTGTACTGATGGAACTTTTTGTGTGCAATGTGTTCATGTCATTGAAAGAAACCCTCTTAAGTATTGCTGACTAATGCATATTTGCCAAAATCTAACTGTAAAATATATGGGCTTGCTCTAGTTCGAGAGGCACTGAATTACCTCACTGAACAATCTGTAGTTTGCTTTTTGCTGTCTTTTTAATAAATAATACTGTAAATAATGTATGTATACATTAATATTTCTTTAAATGTATGCAATACATACATTTGTTCTATTTATTTTAGCATAGGCTTAGACCAAAAATGGGTAACTTCCACTCTGAGTGAAGGTAGCACCCAACACTGGTACGGCAGTTTAAAAAAAGAAAAGAAATAAAAATGTTGAGGGAACAACAAGGGAATTCAGCCATGCTAAGCCCCACTGGGGAGGTGTCTTTACCAGATTTTTCTTCCAAAAGGTGGGGAATCTGTCCCTTTATAGTAATCTTCCAGTACCTAAAAGGTGTCTACAAGAAAGCTGGAGAGGAACTTTTTACAAGGACATATAGTAATAGGACAAGGAGTAATGGCTTTAAACTGAAAGAGACTAGATTTAGATTAGATGTAAGAAAGGAGCTCTTTCTGGTGTCTCCTCACTCTCCACAGTAACAGGTTGCCCAGAGAGGCTGTGAACGTCCCATGCCTGAAAACGTTCAAGGCCAGGTGGGCTGAAGCTGTGAACAAGCCAGTCTAGTGGAAGGTGTCCCTGCCTCTGACAAGGAAGTTGGGACTAGATGGTCTTTAAGATCTCTTCCAAACTATTCTGTTAGTCTATGACTTTTTTTGTGCTTTCGGAAGGAAATTATAGTCTCCACTGCATGTGGTGCATGGTGCCTTTTTTCACATGTTGAGGTTTCTTTGTGAGTGTATCTTTTGAGACCTGATAACACAGATTTATGTATGGTGATTTTTTTTTAGGAGTGAGGCAAATGAAGAAGTCTTCAATCCAGTGAAGACTGTAATATTTTTGTTCATGTTCTGTGGACACCTCAGGACGCTAAAGCAGAAAACCTGAAGAGTTTATCCAATATAAGTCTTTGATGGATTAGTACTACTTGAGAGAGTCCTTCAAGATCCCAGTATGAGTAAGGGCATCATTAAAATACTGATGTCCATCTTTAGGCATCTTGGTTCCTTTTTTGAAGTGATCTATATTGTTCTTAGACTGTAATTACCTGCTTGGTCTAAGAGTCATAAAATCAAATTAAGAGATTTCTTAGTCTGTACAGCTTTGTGAAGTAAAAGTTGTGCCTTGTCACTGTGCAGTAAGGAATGGACACAGTTAACAGCAAAAAATGACTCCTTAGAGTCTCTTTCTCGTTAAATCTGTTGCATTACTAATTGGATGCAGTGAAGAAAATACAGCACCACCTTTCTGTGGTCAGTTGGTAATTTAGAACTCATGATAGACTGTGGTCTGTTTCTTCTTTTTGAGTTTATTGTAAGAATCTGTTTGGCAGGGGGTTACAGAAAAAACATTACTTATGGATTAAACTTTTCTTGGCAGTTTAGTGCTGGGATTAGTTTAGAAAATTTGTGGATGACTAATTAAATGTTATGGATTTTCCATAATGTAAAAAAAAAAAGTGTATTTTAAATTTTTCTGCATTGAGTCATACTACAGTTTCCTGTTTGCTTTTAGAAAAGCTAGAAAATGTTTAATGGCTGACATTTTATTTGCTAAACAAACAAAAAAAAAAAGTAAAACTGTGCAGTTTTACTTTTCCCTTCTGTCCTTTTTCCTTTCTTTTTCTTCAAGGTAGCTGTATAACATTTTGTTAAAATTTTGGCTAAGTGAAAACATCAGTAACATCTGTAAATGGGAAATGGTAATAAGAACTGCTTCTGAAATAGTTGTAGAATTATTTTCAAATGTGTGCTATAGTTTAAATTACCTGAAACTCAATAGTATTTTTGAATATGCATTATTTTGTAAGTCTTATTTTGGTGTGTTTTTTTGTGAGACATAAGAAAAGCTGCTCCAATAAACTTGAGGAATCAGTTATTTAACATAAAAAAAGAGGAATCCTCTTATATATGATTAATATAGACCCACCTATCTTTCTGTGACCTACAAGCAAGGCTTGAATCAAAGCTTTCAAATAAAAGTTTTCAGCATAGATTTTTTTTCTTCCTTCCTTTCCTCTCTCAGAAGATACAGGTTAAAGTTCTTCCATGTTCCTCTGAATAAATTGACTGCTTCAGCCGTATCCTTATATATCTCACTGCTATGTTGAAAATTTTCCTGAGATCCTTAAACTTGTGGTCATAATCTCTCTCTACCCTCATAGACTCTTGTGAAATGGAATGAATTAATTCATATGCCAGGTTAATTGTAGTCAGTTTGGTACATCCTCTCACGCTCTCATGCCCCTCACTTGGGAAATGTAATGGAAAATGCCTTCTGAAATGCTAAGTCCTTCTTTCTCAGGTTTATTTGAATTCCACTGGAGCTTCTGGAAGCCAAGCAACTATTAAAAATTAAGCAAGTAGTCTGCATGCTTAAGAAAATAACATCTACTGTTACAGCTAATATATTATTCTGATATTACCGATCTGAACTGTTTAATTAATACTTGCAATTTCATGAAAAGAAATCCTTTTCAAACCATAGCAAAAATTATTGAATATTTAATCTGAGAAGTTCTGATATGACAGTGAGATATAAAAGGAAGATATTGTGGTTTACATAGCAAAGTAAGCATGACCCATGTTAATGTGGAAAATTAATGTTCTCTGCTTTCTTTTTTTTTTTTTTTCCATCTTTTTAGTTACTAAAACATTGTGTAATTCCTTTGAAAAGTAACTATGCCTGAGGGGGAATGCTAGTAATGAGAGGAAGGGTAGTTGGTTACTGATGGATTTTCATATTTTAAAAGAGTAAAGTTTCATGAAGGAAAAAGAATAATACTGTATAACTACAGAATGAATAAATGCTCATAGTGTTGCTTCTTTTTCTTTCTTCTGTGAAAGTTATTTTAAATTAAGCTTAGAAAATGTTTTTAAACTTTAAGTTTTCTGTTCTAAATGAACCATAATCAATGCTAAAATGTTTACTTGGTGGTAACGCTCTTAAAACTTTTAAGTCTTCTGCAGTGATCATCACTGGATTTCTTTTAAGGAATTGTTTCAGTTTTGTACAGTTACGTAGTGGCTTATGCATGTTATGGCGAGAGAGAGATGATAAAGAGCCAAAAGTAGTTTCAAGTGAACTTTTTTTCGAAAGCTTGATTCTTTTTTATTGGAAAGCCAGATGGATAATCTAAACTACTTCTAGATTTGCTGTAGTCTAGTTCAGTTGTTATTTACTTTCTATACATTTACTAAAATAAATTTCCAGAAATGACTGTATTAGTTTAGAGCTCAGTTCCAATATGATAATCTGCACCAAGTGTGTTAGGTTCTTCTGATTTTGTTTTTGTCTTTGTTTTTTTTTTTTTTTTTTCTGCTATGAGTATTGGAATCATAGGTTTTGTGGTTGCTTTCATATAGGCAAGAACCTAATGACAGAGCTCTGTGCATAGATCTCCTTTAGGCAGGACTGTTGTTACACATTCTTTCAATACAGCGTGTGGTTTGGTTTTACATCTGCATTTCTTTGCTATTACAAACACTTACAATGTGTATTCAAGTCACTTAACCAGCTCCTAACTAACTTCCAGCATCATTTGAAAGCTAGTAGATATGCAACATCTGAACTGTATGAATACATATCATGGAGCGTGTTAGAGGATGAAGCACTTTCAGCTCAAGAAATCTGACTGAAGAACAACCTTATAGAGTAATCGCCCACTTTCTTTTTCCCTTTGGTGAGCACTCTAATCAGTGGCAGTCAGGATATCAAATGTAATTAATGGACATTGCAGCCTACTCATATGTTAGTTGTCTTTCTTGTCCAGAAAATATAAGGCAGTTTAAAACACCGAGTTTTGAGGACAGTGGCGTAAGTGATAATTTGACTGTCTTTAGAAAATATTGAGAAATGTGACAATCTTTGAGAAAGAGAATCTTTGGGAAGAAAGAAACACATAATTTTAACCTTATTGATTATTCCAAATCACTACCTAGGCAAAATTCTGAGCCCATAAATGGAAAAAAATGTAGCACTAGGGTTTTAATTATTGCTAGCAGCTTGGTGGATCGATGTCACACAGGCAGCGGTTTAAATATCTGAGCTGTAAACTCAAAGAATACTTTTAACAGTCTATATACACAAAATCCACAGATAAGATAAATTTAAATAAAAAGCTTTATGTAATACAAATATATTTTACATGTCCATCTACAAAAAAAAAAATTAAATGGGATTATAATTTGTTTTTCTGTTCGCTTTTTTCACTTAGTTATTCCTCTTTATATGTAATTTAGTTAAATAGCTAAACATGTTCCCATAACGAATAATTTCACATTGTTGAAGTCAATTGATTTAGTGATTAATCTGTTTCTTATGCTTACAGAGAAATACATTTACATAGTGTAAACTAATAACCAATTTACTTGGATACTGATAGAAATCCTTTAGCCATTGTGATTTCGTAGTTCATAAACAGTTAATTTGTCAATGACTTTATTATTGAGGAAAAACATGAGTTTTGTAGCATGATTGAAAAAGTGTTTGATTTGCTGTTGTAGAAGAGAGTGGCTGAAACTTCACAAGGAAACAAAGCTAGTGAGTTACGTGTCCAAGTTGATTCTTTCCATCACAGTCTGCAACTTCCTCAAGGGAGACAAGACATGGGGAGGTGCTAATCTCCTCTTTCTGGTAACCAACAACAGGGCATGAGGAAATGGAAGGAAACTGCATCAGAGGAAGTTCAGGCTGGCCATTAGGAAAGGATTCTTTACTGAGAGAATGGACAATCACTGGAAGAGGGTCCCCAGGGAAGTGGTCTTGGCATCAAGCCTGTCAGTGTTCAAGGAGCATCTGAACAATGCTTTTAGTCATACAGTTTAGTTAGAGCAAAATGTGTTTAGATTTGGAAAAGACAGGAGAACTTCAATTCCCAGAATTGGGAATCTAAAAATCCTCTAATTGTTGTCTGCCTAATTATGGGAAAAGCTAAGGAATAGTTCTAGGTATATCACTGTGAGCTCTATTGGTGCCTTTGTTTGCAACTTTGTACGTGCTGTTAAGCCATATTCAAATCAAGAAACTAGAAAGCACAGAACTTAGTTTTGGGGTCCTGATACAACTGTCCTGAATTTACTCTGGGCTGTCTTTGACTGTTCTCTGGGCTATTGTAGCAATACTGTGAGTTTTCAAATACTTGATTCAGTGATCAGTCACTTTCAGAATGGATACACTACCCCAGTCTAACATTTTTAAGAGAATATTACTTGATTTTTGATGAAAAGTTTTTGCAAAATGAAAATTTCAAAATACTTTTTTCTTATTTTGTCTCTTTTTTTTTTTTTTTTCTTCTTCCTCATACTAGACAATTGATTTAGAGGGGTTCAAGCTGTTCATGAAGACTTTTTTGGAGGCAGAGTTACCAGATGATTTCATTGATCATCTCTTCACATCATTTAGCAACAAAATCTCTCACTGCAGTCCCTTAATAAAAAACAAACCTCAACACCCTTCTGCAGGTAAGTAATAAAATTACACTAATACAAGAGCTGAAGATTCCCTTCTTCTGCTATTTTACTTCTAATATCTATAAATACTTGGAATTCTGAATTATATGTCTATTTTTTTCGTTCTGGTATTTGTGAAATAGGAGAAACCAACTCAACTGTGAATAAGAAATACTATGAAAATAAATGGATTTTTTTTTTCTATTTTATTTACAACAATGATGCAGCTGAGACACCAAGTGGACAATCTTTGTCACACTAATGCTAATTGGGTTGCTATGGTTACATGATCTTGCTGCTAACTGTAATGGATCAACACTTTGAAAACTTCACAGCTTCATGGAGGAGGCTCCTGCTGATGCCCTACAGCTTCCATGCAGTCACTGCAGCTTCTCTTAATAGTCTAGGTGTTAAACTACTATTAGTAATCCTACATACCTACTTGATATTGATATTTTAAATGACCTGTAGTGTTAGCAGTATTTCTTTCCCCAATGTAAGGTGATTCTTTAATGCAGTTTGAGTTTTTATGCTAAACTGAAGTTAGAAGTGATTTTGGGGGAAAAAAAAAATGGAATTTGGGTTCAGGGGACATAACGTTAAAATACTTCCATGCAAAATAGTGTTAAAAATCATCAACTTACACAATGTTATTGAACTTTTAAAGAAAAATTGCAGAAAAAATTTAAGATCACCTTCCTAGCTTGAGAGTTTTGGTTTAGTGCTTTAACAATTTGGGAAGTCTGTCAAAATCCAGAAGCTGGAGTAATTTAATGAATTCAACTACATGTTTTGAACAGCTGGGATAATTAAGCTCTTTTGCCAAGTGTTTTGAAGGATACTTAATGTCTTGAATTCTTTCTATGAAGAATATGTCTCTGTAAATTGCAACTCATCCAAAATTTTGTAGAATTTAGTAGAAGTGCTACGAGCTGCAATACTAGCTTTTCATGCAAATACCAAGCACTAGATTTCCATGCTTGAGTGTACAATACTAATGATAGGGTTTCAGATATCACCCATTGAGACTGACCTGTTTGAGGGTGTTTTTTGTGCATTTCTCAACTATGTTAAATAGATGGGTTTCATTTTTTGTTTTTTAATTGAATTTTACAGTACTGGTTATTTTTGCTTTTTAGCTTTATATTTCCTGGTGAAAAAAAACCTACCCAACCAGCCAAACCAAAAACCCTGTATTACATTGTCATCTTCTATTACATTATAATATCTCTCTGTATATAATAGTTATTAAATGTAACTAGACTTAACTGAAAAAAGCTTTTCTTCTAGCAAAGCTTGCTTACTACATCAAAGGTATGATTTTTTTTTTTAAAGTTGAATCGTATTCTTTAGGTATCTATTTTTTTATCTTTTCCAATCAGAACTGCCATGGCCACATCTCTTTATATAAATGTCTGCTGTGTAGACAGTATGTTTCAAACTTCTTGGGCTTATGTTAGTTATCTAGACTGGTTCCATCTGCAGAGCAGAAAGCTTAGTAGATTATGGTATAACCAGTTCTGTGGAGTATTCAAAACCTTCTATGGCTATTTAAAGCTCCAATAATGACTTAGTCATGAGTTTGGGCAAGTAGTTTAGGGCAGTCATTCAGTCCCTGCTCTTAAAGATGCTTTGCAACAGAACCTCTAAGGGCATATAAGAATGTATTCTTTATTGTATGCTGCAGGTTATATTTTGGATGTCATAATTTTTCACCATTGCTTATTTTTCAACATTGAATATAGATACGATTGCCTGTAAAGTCTCAACAGCACAATTTAATTTCTATTTTTATTACTTTTTATTTTTCATTGGAGGTTTTCTTATGTTTTCATCAATGAGTAGCATCATTAATATATATATGCACTGTACCAGACACCAAAATTTGTTAGCATTTTTTGCCTGATAACTTCCAACAGTTACTGCCATTTAGTGATGGCTATTTATTCATTATGCTTTATTATCACATATGTTGTCTGACTACTATTAAAAATAATAATAATATTTTTCTAATTCTGGTTTTGTGTTTCTATGATTTTGACACTTCAGATGAAGAAATGATAACTTTTCTTTTTAGGCCATTGCCAGTTTTACAGATAAATTCTGACTAGTACAGGCCATATTCAGCTTTCACTATAATTGTCTCTGACATGTTTTATTTTTATGTGTAGTAAAGTAATAGTAGTAGTAATAATTATTATATTTATTATTGTTATTTAAACTGTATGGTAAGTTTCTTGTTCTAATGCTACTTCCTAACATTTTTTTCTACTTTACTGATTTTTCCCACTATTTATGTAATTTTAATGTTATTTCTTAGGATTTGAGAAATAACATAATGTGACACAAGATTAGAATTCTTCTATATGTATTTATTGTAATATGAGAGAGAAGGACTGTTAAACTGTATCCAAAGCATGTTCAGAGAGACAATTCATTTCAGCTCATGCAAGTTGTTTCTGTTTGAAAAGATACTGTTCATGTTGTAATTCAATTGCATGATATTTAAACTAGGTGTTACTTCTATATAATTTGTAGCTTTTAAAGGGAAAAAATATGTATTGGTACATTTTGATGTGCAAATGAAGGTCATGGAAACCTTTTTTTTAGAATATCTGGTATGTGTCTTTTTTTACTGTGTCTCAGTCCACTTATATCTGTTTATAAATTGTATTTTCAGTTAAGGTGTCTGAAGAGAGAAGGAAACAGATGCCAGGTAAGTTATCTCTGATTAAGAAGTAATACTTTAACCTGTGCCTGGCAGCTGATGATAAACGAAAAGATACCTTAAACTTTCTATGCCTTTTCACTTGTGTTTCAAGACATTTTTGAGATGAGTTAGCTTAGATCTGTGTAAGACTGGAATGTTAACTATTTGTTTAAATTGTGTGATTAAAGCTAGCATGTTACTTGATTACTCTTTTATAATACCGTAATGTTAAAGGCACTTAACTGACACACAAGCTCATTTACTAGGACATTGTAATAAATTGTAGTAAATTGTAGTAAATCTTTTTATTTGTATAAATATTTACTTCCAGTGTTTATTGCCTGAAACTATAAACATGGACTTGTTCTACAGATACGTTTTCTGCATGCCGGTTTGCACTTATTTGCTTAAATCTAATTTTTTTTTTTTAACATGTGTACCTCTGTTGACCCTTGAAAGTGCCTTCAGATTGTAATGATGTTTTTCAGGATAAAAAATAGGGGACAAGACCTCACCAGATTTCTGTTTCTGTTTGCTAAATTAACTTGTCCAAGGCCAATGAATGAGAGAAATTGTGTATGTAATTTATGTCTGCAATGATGACTGTATTCTGAATGGGTTATAGAAAATATTTAAGGACAGTAAATCCTTTTTTAAAACTTCATCTTTAATATCACTGAAGTCAGTGCAAAAGTAACAAACTTGTAAAGAAAGTTTTATTACTGCTTTCTCTATGTTCTCCTCTCCTTCCACTATTTTTCCCTGTATGTATTTGGTCCTGTAGATTCCAGTAATATCATCAGGTCCAGTCATATTAATGTTCTTTTGAAAGAAAAAGTTTGGCAAAGTTGAAATTTGTGTTCCAAGTTGTACACTGGAATGTCTCAATCAAAATGTTTGTGCAATTTTTATGACTGCTATTTAAATTCTGTCTTTATTTTCATAGTATTCTATGAACAAAGATTCCATGTATTAAATATGTGTTGTTTTGATGCAAACATGGTTGTGTTTTTGAGAAGACTACACAGTTGGGTATTCTTTGATGCTAAAACATCTCTAATTAGTATAGCTGGTATCAATCTGTAAATTAGGTGAAGCTCCTACAAGGATGAGGAAATGGATGCAGCGTTGGGCAGGGATACTTTATTTGAATGTAATGTAGTAAAGTAAAACCATTCAACAAATTTTTTTTGTAGTCAAATGACATCAGATCAACAAAAATGAAAGAACCGTTATACTATTCCCATCATTGATTTTTTTTTTTCTCAGTAGCTTGTTGTATATGTATAATATTTTAAAATCTCGTTATTATTTCTGCCTTTGCTGGACAAACTATAAATATTGTTAAAACTTCACATTTATACTTACATAAAGAGTCAAATTTCCATTTTCTGCATCTACCTATTTTAAGAATAACAAAGGCTATGTCTTATTTCCAGGTCTGAGACTTAACAAAGGTACCTCTACATCCCGACCTCCTACTCCTGCCAACTTAAATTCACCAGATGTGATCCAGCTGAAAGATATCGTTTGCTACTTGTCACTGCTAGAAAGAGGAAGACCTGAAGACAAACTAGAATGTATGTTTGGTTTTTTTAAGTTAATTTTATGTAGTTACTTCACCAAGTCATATTAGTGATTACAGAAAAGCCAAGAATGATCCCAGTCTTCTCGGCTTTGGGGTAGGAGTGTTTGACATTGGAAGCTAGAAATTGCTTCATTTCTTTTTAATTAGGAACTTTCATTTATTAAAGCCAAACAACTCTACTTGTTCAAAAAATAACTGAGATTTTTGATCTGTAAATAAGAGAAAATAAGAAAGTGTGTTTCCCCATTATGGACTTTTAGAAAAAAATTTCCAGAGAGATAATATCAATTCAATTATACAGTCTTTACTGAGACCAAATACACTTTGGTCTACATAGCTTGTCTGTCTGTAAAAGAACTGTGGGATCAGGCTCCGATACTGTTTGGAAAGTAACTACTCAATATGATAGCAAATGCAAACCATAGTATTTTTCTGACAGAATGAGAAATTAATCACAAGATTACGTGACTGCATCTTGTTGAAATATCATGATGTTTCATTACCTGTAGTTAGTTTACAAAGACAACTTTGTACAGCAAAGATTATAAGGAGCTATCTCCAAATTTAGTAATACCAGTTTTGTGTCTCGTGATTAGAATATGAGGATGTTTGTGTGAACACGAGCACTGGAAAACTAAGATCCTAGACTTTAGTTTAACTTCCAATATAATAACTGTTTCACAAGTAGCAAGTTATGCAAGCCTTACCAGAGCTCTGAAGTTCTTTGCACAAATCATAGCATGAAACAGAGATCACTTGCCTCCCCTGGTGTCAGGAATTGGTACAATGAAAAGAGTGAGAGAGGAGCAGCTGATTTTACTGTCGGGAATGTTCCATGAACTTCTCGCAACAGAAACTACATAGGCGAATAGACTGTATATATTAGACTGCTTAGACTATCTGTATGACACAGAAGCAAGAGAGCCTCATTTAATAAATGTACATTACTTACATATTTTGTATATTCAAAATCATTTACATTTACTACATATAATTAAGGACTTAGTTATTATATAGGTTTATTTTTTACTTTGTGATACAAAATTGACATATACTATGTATTGTCACATTATACTGTCCAGATTTTTGGCTATACTTTGCTATTGTTGTGCAGAATTCCCTGTTGATTTTAGTTGACTTGTCCTTACAAGTCAATGGTATAATTTAACCCTTTGTCTGAAATAGTTTTATAGCAGTGGGTCCTGTGGCTCTAAGGTAAATTATAAATCGATGACAGGGGAGCGAAAAGAAACCAAAAAAAAGGGATGGCTTATTCAGGAACTGACAACATTAATGCTAATCTCAAATCTGTTGACAAAAAATGGAAACACTCTGACTCATAGCTGAGCGTATGGAAACGTGACTCAACAAGCAGAACAAGCAGAAGCGGTGCTTTCAAATGAAATCTAATATAAAATGGAGAACTTTTAAAGATAAAGTACACTAAGAGGAAATATTGTTTTGGTTTTGACTTCCTAAGATCTATGGATTTTCACAGATTTACAAATATTTCAGCAGATAAATGGAATCTCAAACTTATTAACAGTGCATTTCTAGAGGTCTTAAGCATTATGATTCTCACCTGTTTGATATGTTCAGCATATCTGTTACTTGTAAACTGTATATGACTTGAATATAAAAAATATCTCTAACTTTCCTAGCAGGGGTACATGGTAAGAATTTTTTTTCTCTTTTTAAGATCATACTGAAAATAATTCAAGGTATATATATATATATATGTATATTTAAATATCTTTATGCTCTATGACTCAACCTGTATACTTGATTCATAGAAACCATTTCTGTCCTCTATGTTGTTTTTATATACTTTCCTTGCTGGTGTCCACACTGAATCTTGAATGAGTAAGAAAGATCTCTTGTAAATATGCAGGGTACTTCCTAAGAACTGAATGGCAGTGTCTTGTAGCTCAACTTTTCTTCCTTAAATGAAGGAAAATGTTGTAACTCACAGTTAAATGAGACTTTATCAATTCGTATGGATTTTTTTTCAGTATAACTGTGGATGCCAGACATGTATCTCGTGTGAGACTATTCAAAGATTCTTCTCGAAATAATGTAGTTTTGATCTTCTGAAATTTCTGGGATACCACCTTTTGTCACATGAAAGTCCAGAGATTGTAGGTGAAAGTATAGCATTGCAGTAACTGATCTCTTCTTAGTAAGTTATGCAGTCTAGTAGTAGAAATTGAGTGGCCAGTCAGTACTGTCAGGTAAGGGAATGGGAAAATAAAAGGTTGACCTGGACTCTGTATTTTGCATTTAGAACTTTCATTCAATTTTTTTAATAATTTTGTTGTTGTTTTTTTCTCATAGAGTTCATAAATTGGCAAGAATGTGTATGTTTAGTGGGATGTGAATAGAAAAGAGATTGGATGTCACACCAGTAGCTTTTCAGTGTGTAGCCAAGAGCACATACAGATCCTTTTCAGTACCCAATACATATGCACTTCATTTCCTGCAATGGTGAAACAGACATAATTGTACCAACATCTGTTTTTAAATGACTGATTAGAACTACTGATTCATTTTTTAAAAGTTTTAAGCCGTATTTCTCTAGAACAGGTAAAGGTCAGGGAGATGCTAAAGCTTGCTTTTATGATAACTGTAGAACATTCTTTCAGTGAGTGTGTTATAATTACAGAGGAGAAGAAGAATCAAATGATTTGAACTTTGTGATGAGGTGATTCAATGATTCATACCTATGAAAACTGTGAATGCTTAATGCTACCTTTGAGAGATAATATTGGAAGGTATGCTCTGAGCAGCTTTGGTAGAAGATATAGTAGTGGAGACAGTACCAGTCTCTAGTGGCTGTCAGCATCAACTGTTTTACACTGAAATATTTTTATAGGTTTATTTTTATTTTTATAGGTTTATTTTTTATAGGTTTTCTTAGCCTGTAACTTATGAATAATGGACTTTTGTAGCTGAAAGAAGGTACTCTACAGTAAAATATCTTCAATTTTATTTTACAGCTCTTAAAGGTAGTGTTATATAGCAGCAAAAATTGCTGAAGTGGTAAAGAGTAATAGTACTTACCTTTTTTTTTTTTTCCTCACGTTTAGGTGAACAACTTGAGAATAAGGCGGGGGTTATAAGGAAAGCAAGCGAATCCATGTAACAGTTAAAATTTTTTAATACAAGTCAAAAGCCATGGAATCATAACATGAAATTGTTGGAAGGGTACTTGAGATCTAGTCCAACCTACTGTTAAAGCAGGTTCACCTAGATCAGGTCATACAGGAATGTGTCCAAGGAGGTTTTGAAAGCTTCCAGAGGAGACTCCACATCCTCCCTGGCCAGCCTGTGCCAGGGCCTCATCACCCTTGCAGTACAAAAGTTTTTCCTTATGTTTAAGTGGAACGTTTTGTGTTCCAGCTTCTGTCCATTACCCCTTGTCCTGTCACTGGACACTGCAGGAAAAAGTGCCACTCTGTCCTCTTGACATGCACTTTTAAAATACTTGTAAATATTAATGAGGTCCCTCCTCAGTCTCCTCCAGGCTGAACAGCCCCAGTTCCCGCAGCCTTTCCTCATAGGAGAGATGCTCCAGTGCCTTGATCATCTTGGTGGCCCTGCACTGGACTCTCTAANTTAAAATACTTGTAAGTATTAATGAGGTCCCTCCTCAGTCTCCTCCAGGCTGAACAGCCCCAGTTCCCGCAGCCTTTCCTCATAGGAGAGATGCTCCAGTGCCTTGATCATCTTGGTGGCCCTGCACTGGACTCTCTAAAAGTTCTTTGTCTCTCTTGAGCTAGGGAGCCCAGAGATATTTGAAATAAGTAATTTGATTTGAAATAATAAAATTATTTCTGAAGTTTCTAATTGTAAAGAATTTTCTCTCACTTAATATGTTATTGCCTGAGAACTGTGATAAGCTTTGTTTGCAGCATTTGTTGGACTGTACCAGTGAATCTGCTGTGAATCCAGTGTAGCGAGATTGTTCACTGTTGAATAGATCCGATGTTTTGTTTCAAAAGATGTTTAAGCTTGTAAGCAGATACCTTGGTAATGGGCAACATACGTACTCTTACGGTTGGAATAAAATAATGATACAAACTTGAAGTATATGTTCTTGTTCAATATTGTTGAAATGCAGCTTTTCTCATCAGTTAGAAATGTTAGAAATTCATTTTCAAATTGATGAAGCAAGACTTGTCCTAAGAGGAGTCATTCTGGCAGTCTGTGAAGGATGTTTACTGTTGAATTTGGCTGATTATATACTTCAAATAATAATCCTCTGTTTCATTTACTTGGTCAGAAAGCATTGCTAAAGCAATGCCACTATTGAATAGATAACTGCAACCAAGGGAATAGGATAGCATTGTAACTTAAACAGGCATATCAACATTTGCATAAGCACTTAGATGTTCTATTCAATGTTTGATGAGATGACAGAGAAGGGCCTTTGGTGGTACTCACCATGAGTACAGATTATCGCTAGGAGGAGCCACAATTAAATTCACAGAACAAATCAACTATTGGAGCGATTATGTGGAAAAGATGCAATTGCTCTATCCTTCTAGTATGTCTCATAAGAGGCAACTGTGGCATTGGTAGTTGGTTACTGTTTGGTAAGTCTACACTTGGTGTGATGATTAAAGGAAAACGTTCACATTTATCCTTTCTTTGAAACTTAGTTTTGTGTTTAGGGTTATTTTAATGAAATAGTGTTGTTACTATATTTTCTAACTAGGTTTCATTTTCATTTCCTTTTAGTTATGTTTCGCTTATATGATACAGATGGAAATGGATACCTGGATAGTTCGGTAATGTTATTTATGTGTTTTAATGCATTGTAAGACTGTGTTGTGATGGCATACCTGTACAAAACTACATTAATCCAAATCAAGTCTATATTTATCCTGGATTAATAGAAGCAGTATGAAGTATAGTTAATAAAAATTCACCCTTAATGAATGAAACATTTGAAAGTGTTTTTTTCCCATTTAACTGCTGCTTGTAAAACTGCATAAATTTTTAAATGCTGATGCTATTGTGGAATCTATTCTGTAATCTGATTTTTAATCGTATTACTGTAGGGGACAAATTAATATGATTGCTAAAATTCTAGTGTGCTGCTGGGAGACGTGTATGAAAGCACCATTTGTAAAAGTTTCATTAAAAGGGAAAAGTGTGAGTGTTACACAGTTGGATATTTGTGTAGTGATGTCAGAACTTTCATGTTGTTGACCAGAGCAGAGGAAGAAGATTAAAGACAGTTTTGATAAGTAGCTCAAATAAAGGTTTGAAAGTCATTCAGAGATACAGCAGTCATTTAAAAAAAAAAAAAAAAACACAACTATATTTTGTCAGCTAATAGAAAGAAGGTATCTTATAGGCAGCTTTCTTCTTTTCTTTTTTCACTTTCTTTTATGTCTTCCTGAATTACGACAGTATAGAGTGCTGGTAAAGATTGGTAAAGAAAAGGAGGTGCTTCTCGTAAGTGACAGGGGAATAGAGAAGCTAAGTTATATAGAGATATAGAATAAATACTGTATCATACTTCTAGGCAATAGAAAATATTAATTAGGTAACTTATGCGTAATAAATACACATGAGTTGTTCTAGATAAATATTTGAGCATGTTTACAAACCAAATTGTGGCTATGAATATAAAAGAGTACTAGTGATATGTATCAAGGGAAATTAGCACACTGTAATGGTAAGAAAATGCCTCTGTATTAGTCTATACTGTCTATGTTCTATCTCATTTCCATTAGAAAATTGTGAATTATTGGACTAGATGAAGGTCCTTTCTAAAGGTCCCTTCCAACCCCTATCATTCTGATTATATGATTGTGAAAGAAATATTTTGTTTAGGTGCTAAAATTCAAAGGACCTTACATCTTTATATCACAGGGTAAACTTCAGATCATCAAACCAATGTTCAAATGGTAACTAGGAAGGTAGAACCTATTACTGCTTTCAACCCAGAGGCTGTCCTTTGGATGTGAGTCTGTTTTACCTCCCTGCATGCTTTGCAGTCAATGCCTGATATTTTGCTAGTAAAGCAGATTCACCTAAGAGTGGACAGCTTCCAGTGTAAAGGACATTTCATTGGGAACGTTGATGAATCAGCATCACTGAATGCAATCTCTTTTAATTGCAGAAGATTTGAAGTATAATTTTTCTTTATAATATTGCATTAAATGTTATCATTCTTCTTTCATCTGTAGGAGCTGGAAAATATCATTGCTCAAATGATGCATGTTGCAGAATACCTTGAATGGGATATTACTGAACTGAGTCCAGTAAGCATCCATTTTATCATATGGAGAGATAGTGTTTAATATTTTGTAATACTTTGTGTTGCCATGTGATTCTATGTAATTGTAACATAGAAATAATAATAGCCTATGTTATGCTATGTCACTGTCCGCACCTTTATGATCATTTTTCTTATTAAATCTGATCTATGAAACATTCTTGCTGCAGTTTAAGGATTTTCTTCAGTGCATGTAGTACTGTTGGTCTATGAATTTTTTTTTTAAATAACTCGTATTTGTATTGTACATAGTAAATACACAAGGGGACTCAGCTTTGGGAATTTCAGATAATGATAAATATAACTATGTTTAGATTAAAATGTAGATAGGAATATGATACATCATTTGCTGAACTATTGGTAGTCATTTTACTACATGAGCCATAATTATATTATTTCACTTTTTGCATTTGGATGAAGGAATTTGAGATCTGGACATATTTAATAAGAAGTTGCTATATTTAGATGATGGTATTTATGAATTTTTTCATTAAACTGTGTAGATACTTCATGAAATGATGGAAGAAATTGACTATGATCATGATGGAACTGTTTCTCTAGAAGAGTGGATCCAAGGAGGAATGACAACAATCCCACTTTTAGTCCTACTTGGTTTAGAGAATGTAGGTATTAAGATAAGTGTCAAGTTTCTGCTTGCATATCAGCTGTGGCACCTGGGCTCTTTTCTCTGTGGCTTGTGTAAAACTTTTCTTTGCTTTTCTTACTATAGCTAAATGACATGTAAAGAACCCAGCCTGGACACGTTCTTGTGTGACCTGATTTAGGTAAATCTGCTTTAGTGGTGGGGTGGACTAGATGATTTCTAAAGGTCCCTTCCAACCCCTACCATTCTGTGATTCCAAGTCAGAGGTACATTAACATGTTTGAAGCAACACCAAATGAGCCAACTCTGGAACTGGAAACTGTAAAAAATCTTAATAACTTGTCCAATTAACAGTGTATTGTTAATTCCTACCTGTAGTAGTACCTCTTAGTAATGTTTTACTGTCCATGTGTATATTACAACTGTCTTGGAGCAGTGTCTAGGCTTCTTGGCATGGTGCTGTGTTGTGTGGCCTAACTATAGTGAGTTACGGAACAATCTAACTGGGAAGGAACTTCTGGAGACCATCTGGTCCAGCCTCTTATGAAAGCCTAGTCCTGAATAATTCCAATCAGGTGGATTCTACCACTTCTATAGGCAACCTCTTCCAGTGTTAATTGTTCTCATGGGAAAGAGCTTTTTTCTTATATGTGTGGATAGAATCTCTTGTGCAGCATTGTAAAGATAATTCTTCTGTCGCTGTAACTAGCTTAATATACTTCCTAATAATTTGTAAGTAGCAATATCAAGACGATAAGCTTATGTTCTGTACATTTACAACTTTACATTAAAGATAAGACCGATGTAATAGTATCAGTTTTATACCAGTTCAACACAGCTGTTTTGACACTGGCACGTTTCCAGTGCCACCTGCTGTCCTGTATTTGAGCTGAATTTGAGTACATGTATTTTAGCATATGCTTCAGATGCTTTCTATATTTGAGAGAAAATATTTTTATTTTATTATTTCTCTGAAGTGTTTTTTCAGATATTGGGGTGAAATAATAGAAAATATTTACTTTCCGTATGTACTGCTATGGCCTGGACTAAATCTTCCTTCCTGCAGTTGCTCTACTATACTTTATTTGCACAAACACGGTCAAAAAGCTGAGACTTTCCATGGGGAAATATGTAACAAAACAGTGGGTTTAGCAAAAGATCTAAAATTCATCCAAAATCTTATTAATGAAATGACCAGCTAAATATCTTAATTGAGGATAACTTTCAGTACGTTTGGATCTCTGTGAGTACTAATTTTCTAATTCTAGATATATGACTGAGTAACAAAAATATTAAATTACTTCCCTGTCATCAAACAACAGATCTTTGTCAGGCTGAATTACATTATTTCTACAGAATTAGTCCAAACAGAGGGCAGAAAATGCTCTCAATCAGTACAGCTAACTAATAGTCATGTTCAGTTCAGATTTTTCTTTTGTGACAGTAATGTAGATATTTTGGGAGTATTTTTCAGTGTCTACACGTCATTTTTTCTAAGTTTGAAACTAATTAAATTCTGTGATAAATGAACACAGATCTTTCACATTAAAGCAAAACTCATTGGAAAAAAAGCTATGCAAATATAAGTTATCAAACATTTTATCTTTCGAGGATTTTTACTAGTTATTAGGTAATTTGTCTTGCTTTGTATACTTTTACTACAGAGATAATGAAGACATTTAAACAGCAGTCAAAATTCTGTAGCTTGCTGTCAGCATGGATCGGTGTTTCTGTTACCAAGTACTTTGTGTTGAAGAGACATTTGTGAAAAATATGACAATGATGTGTAATAGTTTTATTAGTTGGAAGCTGGAGTAAAATGGATGGCATAGCTTTTAATGCTTTTTTAATATTTTACTATCAATGAAGTTCATTACCTACAGAACTGTACAGGCTGCATTGCTAGTCATTTGCTAATGATTTACTGGGATATTATGCCATTCAAAAGAACTTCCAAATTTTTTTGTGTTTAAAAGTGTTCTTGATTTCTTAAACCATTTGCATAATAGGTAGAGAAAAAGCTAGATTTAAAAAAAAAATCATCAGATTAGCAAAAGATTATTACTTGTTTGCACACAGTTCTAAATGATAAAATCCAAATATAATTTAGGCCATTTAAAAGCTAGATCGAGAAAGTTAAAATTGTAATGCCTGTCTGTCATTATTTTTTGTAAACTGATAGCACAATTTTGATGATTTTATGGCACCCAAGTATATCATTCTCATTAGTGGAATACTGTCATTTCTGTTTACATGCTGTTCTCAGAGTTTGAAAACCCATATTCTCAGGACTCTTTTTGTCCTGCCTCTTTTTTGTCTGTCTTCCTCCTTTTAGTTACCATAATGAAAAGTAAGAGGAATCTTTTGGACTCAGTAAACAAATAATAAAGTGCTTATATTTTTATATTTTTTTACAGGCTGATTATTGTGTGAAGATAAGGGGCAGAACCTACTGTTTTTTGTTGCTTAGAAATGTCCAGATAGTCTTCATATGTTGAACATAAGCAACTCTCCCCACCAAAAAAAATCACGCAGTTCTCTCACCTTCATTTAACTTTAGCCAACTAAACTTTGGTTCTATGCTGAACTCAGGCAATGATGAAGTTTCAAATCCAAGAGATCTATTTTGGAGCTTGTCCGGTATGATAGTGAAAAAAAAAATTATCACTACAGTATATTAAAAAAAAAACCCAACAAAACAACAACAAAAAAACAGAGAAGTCTTTAATTTGTTTTGATTGGGATTCCACTAACTTGCTGTAATATACTTAACTCTTACATAGAGTTGGTACAAACAATACAGAATTCTCAGCTGGTGTAATTTGTTATGCTAAGATAAACTATGATTATTTGTTTCATTTGAAGATTTATTATAATACCTTCAGAATTCAGCTGTATTGTATGTACTTAATCTTTAGTTTTCTATAAGAGCTATATAAAAAGGTCAGATATTGTGTAAAAGTTTTGTTACATTTTAAAGCTTTTCAGTCAGTTTTTGTTACATACTATAGGAGATGCTTCAGTTACAGTAATAAAAAAATTCAAAGAAACATGTATGTGAAATGTGGAACCATATTACAGAATAAGAAAATAATAGAAAAAGAAAAGAAATTAATGTTCATTGAGAGTGAGGTTGAGATAGCCTAATCTTTCACAGATTTGTGATCTTTACTCTTTGATTTCATCAGTAATCCCCTTCTGAAAGAGACAGAAGAGTGCTAGATTATTATTAAAAATATTAGCTAGCTACCTGCTGCCAAGTTAAAGGAAGTAATAAAGAAATCTGCCTGACTTTCCTTCTGATCTCTTGCTCTGTCTCCTTCTCTCCATTTTGTAGACCTTCATCAAACTTTTAGTGCTCTCCCAAATGTTGTTGAGATTGCTAAATTAATTTAAAAATTGATGGAGCAGTTTAGAGTAACGAAATAAAGGGACAAACAGCATAATTAAGTCTCAATATTATCTTGTTTTATCTTACTGTATTTTATGCTTTTAGAGTAATGGAATAAGGGCACAAAGCATAAATAAATCTAAATAAACAGTTTATATTATCTTACTCCATTTTATGCTTTCTGTTTCTTCCTGAAACTTGTGTTTAGAGTTGCTGTGGAGGTAGAACTTCAAAAAAAGAGAACATTGCAGGGAATGTTCCAGGTCAGGAACGATGCATTCTTATTGTGATGCTTTTCAAGGCATTTGGTGTGCTAAACAATTTCAATACAATATAAGGAATTTAAATAAGAACATAATTGGTTCTTATTCTACAGGAGTGCTGTGATATACATACTGCTTGGAAATTTATTATCCATTTAAAGACCTCAGATTTCTATACATGGATGTATAACATTTATTTATGCTTGGATGTCTATACCTTTTCTGACTAAGTGACTGAATGTGTTCTGTGCTGCACCTAACTGAAACCTTTGTCATTAAGACCTGTAATTCTTAATCTGAGGTTTAGTTGTGCCAGTTTCTTGGAAGCTGTTTGAAGAAATTCTCATATGAAATATGAGAACTTCATGAATAATAATTTAAAAAATTATGTAACTCTAGGAGAAATTCTTATTTATATGGTTCATTTTTCAATACTGAATGTATGAAGTGGAGTTTTTTGCAGAGTGTCAGACTTGTGTCTGCAATTTTCACATTCCTCATCAACTTTCCAAATTTACTTTTGCTTTAGAAAACTCTAGTTTTTTCATCTCCTATCCAAACGCAGGAACGACAAAGATGTCCTTGCATTACTCTTTCTGGTTGCTAATTGCACTTTTGGGAGGTGGCCTAGTGCATATTAGTGACCTTAACTCCTTAACTGTAGAAACCTTCAAAGTTTCTGACTTTTCTTTCATTCTGTGTTAGCTGAAATAGATTGACATTGTCAATGAATTTTGAGAGTTACACCATTGACTCTCCTAGCATTGTTTAAAATGTCATTTTGTAATCTAGGCACAAAAAACCCAATTGATGATGGTTTGCTCATACTGGTTTTGTCAGCTTTGAGCATTGCACTCTGCTTTTTGCTAGGAGTTTCTCACTTGTACAATAATACTATTCCATCCTGTTCTGAAAACAACACTCGTTTTCTCTTATAAAGTAGTTTCATGGCAGGTGTTTTGGTCTCACTTGTCTTGTAATGGATCATTACTACTGCTTCTGTCAGCAATCTTACAAAAAATAGGTATAAACTGCAAGTTTACAAGGGCTACCATTTAAAAAAATCACGTTTTAGGAGTTGAAAGTACTTTGTTCCCTCTTCAGTAGCCACTAGATGTCACAGTTGCACTGTATGCTGGCTGAAAAGTTGCCCTGAGAGAGGAATTGAACAACAGTAAAAGCATCATAAAGTCATCAGTAGCCTGGATCCAGGCCACTGTGTCTTTACTTAAGTTACCAGTTGTAATTTTAGACTCGTTTCACATTTTAAGTTATATTAAATATCAATAAGACAAACATATTTGAGTTGAAGTGTGACTATGCTTCAATTAAGAAATACTCTTAGAATTTTATTTTGGATCCTCAAGCAGTAAATATTATGCTATTACACTCAAAGAATTTTTAAAGTAACCCTTTTTTAATCTTTTTGCTTAAAGATTGGATGGAATACACAATTGTGAATCCACACTTGGGAAATGACCCTTCTAACATTGTATATTGCGTTTCCGTTGGCTTTCTTTTTGAGGTCTGATTGTGGAACCCAACAGGGAACTTGCAAGTATTTGCAAGTCTGATGTGGGATGTGTTGCACGGTGAGGAGCTCCACTCAGGCTGAAATCTGAAAAGACTATTTAATACCGAGGCGGTTTTACAGAGTTGTGTTTCTTTCATTCAGTAAGAAATGAGGACTTTTATTGTAAGAAATGTGGGCTTTTATTGTCCCCGGTTATCTAAGTCCTGTCTGAAGTCTAGCAGGTGAGTTTTCTGAAAGGCTGAAATGCCAATGAGCCATATGCTATTTCAGTATGTAAAGAGGGCAAATTCAAGCCTCTGCTAAAGGAAGCTGTAGCTTGCCCTCTTTGTGCTAGGTCCTGACTAGGTGGGAATCAAATTCAGCCTAAATGTTAATGGGAGCTATTTTACCAGTATCATTTCACAGCATTGTCAGCAGAGGGAGTAATGTTACTGGTTTGTGAGACTTCATTGCAGGAGCTGCTAAAATAGTGCCTGTCTTCTTGACAGTGTTATGTTGTGCTAGCTCCGACTTCTTTGTGGGAAGTTTGTAAAAGCCAAAAGTCAGGAGTAACTATAATCTCTTCCATGTATAAGATGTAAACTAAATGGTATTTCATGAGCTATACAAGTTATTTAAAATATATGTAATATTACATACATATATATACATAATATATTACATATATTTATACATATGTAATATGTAAAATATATGTAATTTCTGCAGCACTTCAGTCTGTGCTGGAGTCTGACAGGTGACTACCAATTTAGGGACATGGAAACTTTGTACTGTGGCTAATTATGAAGCTTGTTTAAACAGATTGATTTGCCCCCTCATTTCTATGCTGTCCTTTTCTCATGTGAATGTTAATGCTTAAGCATTTCTGGATCATTGGGACAATACACTGATGAGTGCATCGATGAAGGGTGAGGAAGTGATTTATTTATTTATTTCCATTGTTTTTCCAGCATACACACAGAGACACAAAAATTAGAAGTGAAGTTAAGTTAGAAGTGAGGAGCCTTCCCAAATAGCATGTCTCTTGAATGAGGCCACTCCTCCTCCAGTTGAACCAGAAAATACTTAGAACACCTGCTCCCCAAACCAAATTGAAACAAAACCTGACATTAATTCTTTCCTGAGATACACAAAATTAATAGAACTTTACTGCTTTTGTGTTAAAAAAGGTACTTAGTGTTTTAACTGAAAAATACTCTCAGATCAATCATAAAAATGTCTTCAAATCATAAAAATATTTTAAAAATAAGTTTCAATAAGCTGTGAATTAGTAGGCTGTGAAAGAATAAGCAGACTCAATAACGTCCTTCTCCCTTGGTTGGTTGATGCTGACTCTTCTTATACAAAAGTCTGAGCATGCTGGTATTTCAGACATACTGTAGCTATTGTAAGAGAAGATCCTTGGATGAAAATTTGTCAGTGATTTTGTTACCTTTTTTAAGTCTCATAGTCTTCACTTTTGCGCTTGAAGACTTAAGATCATTTCGGCTACCCTTATTTACAAATACTTAGAAACCTGAAATAAACCAGATAAGAGTTTCAGCTAAGTAATGTGATTGCACAAAGTTTTCCACTAATTCTAAGGCTAGCTCTTTCATGGTTGACTTGCTTTTTACAATTAGGACCTTTTGGCAATCAGATCAATGGTAAAAGTGTCAGGACCATAAGCAAAGAGAACTGTCGTTAACAAAATAAATTTTACTAGTGTCATTATGCTATAAAGTCTACATATGGCATATAGAGGCTTTATTTTCAGTGATGTATAATGAAGTGAGGAAGAGATTTTTACTGTACCTATCCTGCTTTGAGATTTTCTTAATGACTATTTGTTTTTAAATTCTTTCTCAGGATATGGAAGCAAAATGAGTGAATGTCAGTAAATGCACCTATGTGTCAGAATTGTGGAGTTTATTCATACTTAAAGACTTGCATTGAGAGGGCTTTTTTGACATTATGTCTTTTTATTTTCTTGGCAGTGTTTTAAAAAGTTATGTGCATGCATAATCATATACAGCACTTTATTGCTTATTTTTGGCAGTGCACAAGAGCAAAAATTTAATTTGCTATTTTCCAAAAGTGCATTGTGTTTATGTAATGAATTTGCATCAGTTGCAGTCTGTAACACAGTTAAGTGTTTTAATTGGCAGAACACCCACATCAAGACTTGTTTATTTTTCTGATAAGGAAAATGCCAGCTAAGTTAGTCCATATGTTCTGTTCAAGTAAGAAGCAGCATATTCACATGTAATGGCCATTCTTTAAAAATAAAATTAATATAAAAAAGTAGCACAAAACCAATGTGGAAGAGGGGCAAGTTTATGCATAATTATGAATTTCTGTTAATTTTCAGAAATGGCAAATATTTTCCCAAGGAAAAGTAATCAGTTTGCATTTTAAGTGCTTGTGGTTTATGACTGGATCTGTTCATGACCTCAATAAATATAGTAAACATTGTATAGTGCTTTTTTTTTTTTAAAGAATTTACATGGTCTTTATTATCTAGTGAATAATTGTCTACTTTCAGAAGACTTGAAACTCACATATTGTAGTTTAGAAATACTTTAAAAATGTGTGGAATGGAAAGAAAAATAGAAGTTAGAGCTCCATTTAATGAAATACATCCTCTTCAGCTGTCAGTCATTAAAAAGCTCGACAGGCTTCTAGTGCTCCACAGCTGCAGAATCTATTTCTGCTTCTTCAGGGGAAACTGGAAAACTTCCCCACTCTTTGCCAGCCTGAGAATCCCACAGTAGGCATCTGCTCTGCTTTTCCTGCAGAAAGGGGACCCTGACATTGCCCAGCTGTCAGAGGTAGCCTTTCAACTCCTGCTGATAATACTGGGAAAACATAACGTATGGTTCAGATCCGGATATCTTAACGCAGGGAAAAAAAAATCCATCAATTTCAGTTCCTTTTTTTTTTTCCCCTAGGTAATTTCTACAAATTATTCAAAGTTGTCTTCTGGCTAGGACTTGGTTTTTAACCAAACATTCCTTGTTTCTTGAAGTGCTGATTAATCTTCAGATGTCTTTTTTTTTTTTTTCCTTTTTTTCAGTCCCAAAAGGATAAAGAAGTCTTCATCATCTTTAGCTTCGTGTTAACAGCATCTCTTCAAATAGAGCACTACTGCTTTTAAAGAACGTAACTCATGCAGTATATGCTAATATAAGACAAAATTGAATTTTTATTAAAATATATGCCCACTGACACATTAACTGTCTTTATCAGTTAATATGATAATATCAGTTAATATGAGGAAGCATTGTAGTGTTGGAGATGTAGTCAGGAGTAATCTATATACATGATGACAAATAGTAGTAGTTGTTTGATGGAAGAAAGCAGAAACTGGATGAGAACCAGCTGCTGATGGGTCTTCTGAGGACCAGAGGTTGATATGACTTTTTTTAGCTATGTGGCAACTTCTTTTTGGTTATGGAATAACCAAGAAGGTTCTATCATGTGAGTAATACACAATGAAGAATCAAACTGCTGCAGCTCATTTCCAGGTGATAAACATTAACTACTTCTGCTTCATTGGACACTATATTTTCAATATTTTTTTTATTAAATTGGGTAGTATTATATTAGATTAATCCATTTTTTTAAAACCAAAACCACTGATGAGTGCAAAGTGACCATGGTTGAGTGACCGTGCATGAGTGACCATGGTTGCCAAGAAACTTGGAATTTGAATTTGACAAAGGAAGTATGCAACATTTCAAAACCCATCTAAGAACAGTGAGGTCTCAGAATGATTCTATTTATAAGAAAGAGGAAAATCATGCAACTAAATGTTTACTTCTGTAAATGTAAATGATTTGAAAATATTTTAGTTACCTGCATAACTTACAGTGGGCCTCTGCATTGTAAGTACTAATCAGTCTTTTCATGCAAGGTTTGAGTATAGTGCTATAACTAACTGTAAAATGAGGATTTAAGTGTAAGGAATTCAGTTTTTGGAGAAAAGGTCCAGGGTGTAAATCTCACTCTTAAATACTTTGTTTTTGATAGACTGTTGGCAGTAGAGTAACATAAATTCAATCTGGTGATAGATATTACTGTGATTTGCTTTGATTTCCCACTTCACATATGCAAATACAGGCCTCTATTTTGAAGTGTCATTAAAAATATCTATTAAAAATTATTTTTATTGGTTTTTAGGGGTAGTTTTACCTTTAACCTGAAACACCTTTACTTTTAGAATTAATCTAGAACAAATTTTAGATTGTTTTAATGCTAGTTATAATTTAATATCAGCCTGGGTTTATTGCTAGCATTGTGTTGCAGTAGTGACAGCAGCCTGTGTCGTTTTTGAAACACATAGATGTCCATGAGCTTCTGAATAATTTTTTTTTATTATGTCATTGCCTGTGTATTTAGAACGATTGTACTGTGATCTGATGCAGAGTATTAAACAAAGTAACAGCTTGTCTTTTACATTCTTGAGTCAATCTCCAATTTTTATTGGCACTTATATATTTCACTGTTTATTTTATTAAATGATATCTGTTTCTTTTATGTCCTGTGCAGAATGTGAAAGATGATGGGCAGCATGTATGGAGACTGAAACATTTTAACAAGCCTGCCTACTGTAATCTTTGTTTGAACATGCTAATTGGAGTAGGCAAGCAAGGTCTCTGCTGTTCTTGTGAGTATAAGCATTTCAGTGTCCATTTGAATACCTGTTTATTTCAAAAAAATATTGTGCTTGCTGCATAACAAAGAACAAGTAGCATCCCAGTGCAAAACCATTGCCAGTGTCTCTACATTTGTCTTCTGTACTTGAATGCTCAAGATTCAATTTTTAATTTTGCAGGATATTGGGCTTTCAAAGCTGTTGTTTTCTGTAGTGCAATAGCTTTCAGTGTTAGTTCCCTTTAGTTCTGCCTCTTCTCTTTTTCTCTTTTCTCTTAGCAAGTATCATGCTCAATTTTATGCCTTTTTTGTTATTCTTCCTTTGTATTTATTAATATTCATATTCCTTAATAGATATAAACTGCACTAGCATCTAAGTCCCATGTTTGTTTATTATCTTTGCACAGAATTCTTGTAGTGTGAAGGTCAAAATGCCAATTTCCCAGAAATCAAGTTTCTGTAACACTTCCAAAGTTTTGTATCTTTACTTGCATTGTAATCAGAAATCCCAGTCTTGTCATCCATTCTCATATTAACTACAGGAACACAGAAAAGTACTACATCTATTTTAACCTTTGTTAGACTGTTAGATGCAGTTACTGAAGTTCAGTTCTTTGAACTGAAGTTCAGTTCTTTGACTTTGTCATGGTTTGACATGACAGCCTTTTCTGGTAAGGAGGAAGGGACTGTAAAGATGGCTCCTGTAAGAAGTTGCTTGAAACTCTCCCCAGCTCTGAGCCAGATCCACTTCTGGGGCTGAGCCAATTAGACACCTTCACAATCAGTTTTTAAGAAGAAGCTGGAAGAGGAGACTTCTTCCTGTTTCTTCCTTCTTCTGTCCGTTCTTCTTTTCTGGCTGGTGGTGGTGCTAGGAGTGGGAAGAGAGAGAGAAACGACCATATGGACTCCAAGGTCAGTGAGGGAAGAGAGGAGATGTGATGGAGCAGACACTCCCCTGCATTCTGGTGAAGCTGAGATTTGTTGGTATTTCGTTGAAGACCTCACATCATGGGCAGAGACTCATTTTGCTAAAGACCCCACTACACAGACAGAAATTCACTTCATTAAAGACCTCATGCCAGGGTCAGTGTTTCTCTTCATTAAAGACCCCATGCCAGGGGCAGGAACTATGGCCAGAGGAAGCTGTGTCCCTTGTGAGGGACCCCGTATTCACAGAAGCTGTAACTGTGGGGAAGAACCCACACCAAAGAAGCTCATTAAAATTATGTCCAGAAGAGGCCGTGTCCCGAGGGAGGGACCCTGTATCTGCAGAAGCTGCAACTGTGGGGAAGAACCCACACTAGAGATATTCATTAAGGACTGTGTCCTGTGTGTGAGGGACCCTGTATCAGCAGAAGCTGCAGCTGCTTGGAAGAACCCACACCAGAGAAGTTCCTTTAGGACTGTGTCCCAGGGGAGAGACCCAGTATCAGAACAGGGGAAGAATGCCAGGAGTCACCCTCATCTGAGAATAGAGAAACAGCGGAGCCCATCTGTGAGAGACTGACCACATGCCCCATTCTCTGCCCCCCTGAGACATTGAGGTGGGAGGAGGTAGAGATATCGGGAGCAGTGAGCTGGGCCTGGGAAGAAAGGAGAGATAGGAGAGAGAGATCTTAAAGTGTTGGTTGTAATTTTCTCGATCATCCTACTATCTTTTTGCTTTTATTCCATTCTGTTTCTTGTAAGTAGTAGAATACACTTTCCTTACTTTCCTCTCTAAGTCAAGTACTGGAGTCTGTTTTGCTTGGAACCATAATTGGCAGCGAGCCCTCTCTGCCCTTGTCTCAATCCACAATATCCTTGGTTGTCTTTTTCCTCCCGTTTCACTGGGGCCTCCACCACCCTAACAAGGTTGGGAGTGAAAGGGGGGCACTGAGCAAGAGACCGTCGTGTTGCTTCTTTGCTGGATGAGCCAAACCACAACTATCTATGTATCTGCTAAGAATCTATGTTTGGCCATCTCATGACGTGTATCTTTTGACAAGTTCTGATTTCTCAAGATACCTTGTCCCTAAAAGATGAATGATCCATATCTTTCTTTCGTGGTGATTAATCAATGATTAATCATCTTTTTTCAAGACTTATTTTCTGATTTGAATATGTCGATTAGATGGTTCCAGTTCTTGGTTGGTGTTATGTCCAGCTCCATTAGATTAATGAGTATCTAGTGTATTCTTCTCATGATGGTATCAAGTCACCTTTCATTATTCTTTTAGATAAATTAATCAGTTTCTGAGTGTAACTTACTTTTCTCCATTTTTTATATGAAAAGCAGTCCGTCACATCTTCCTGTCTGTACAGTTCTATCGATTAAATTTGAGATTAGCCTGAATGAATTGACCATTTCACTCTATGAGTCACAGATCTAATTAAAAAATAATTGAGATGTAAATCCTCCACATATGCATTTCACTTAGTATATTTTAATTCACAATACTATGGGATGAGAGAGATACGTAAAAAAATCAGACAAATGGAAATTGCATAACTTCAGATTAATAAACACTGATGATTGTAACTGAAATACATATAAAAATGCTGTATTGACTACTAGATCTTGAAATGTTATATTCTTCAATATTCTTTTATGTCACACAGATATAAACTTAATCCTTGTAAGGAAGTGTAAGACCCATATATGTTTAAAAGAGAAAATTCTATTGAGCAAATAATGTAAATAATTTTCAGCAGTTATCAGATGAGTTACATAAAGAAAACTACCCCAAAAAGCCCAGTCTTGTAAGGAGCTGTAATTTCCTCTGCTGCAATGTACCTCTTGAAATTTTCTTGGATACTGTACTTGGCAATTATTTCGTGAGAACAGTTGTCCCAGAGTATCTGAAGTTACTTCATGCATAAAAGGCAGGCATCTTCTTACAAAGCCATTACACCATTTCTGCATTTCACTAAGCTTCTTCTCCAATGTATTTTCAAAGCATTACCATGGCTTTCATTATTTGCATTTTAGATTGTGTGGGAGGAAAAAAAAAAAAAAAAAAAAAAAAGAAACTGCAGGGGGCCTCAGGATCCCTCCATGGTCCAATCAACAATGTTACTCCCTGCAGTTTGTCTGATTAATGGCTGCGCCTCCCACTGGGTTTGTGTAATAGGTGCAAGCAAGGTGTTTAGAAGTACTTTGTGCTTAATTGCTCTCGAGGTCAAAAGCATGAGACATATACCATGCAGGGAGAAATTAATTCTCAGTTTTTAATAGTTGACTATCGAATGTAGATATAAGCTGTAGCATTATTTTCTCATCTAGATGCACTTGTATTGTCAGGAGAGCTTTGCCTTTCGCCCTGATATTTGTGTGGTTTCCAAATGCAGTCAGTGTAATCTTTACAGACCTGGTCAACAACAATAGTTGGGAAAGTAACAGTTAAAGTTGGAGTGACAATGTGGAATGCACGAAAACAATCGCTGTCTGAAAATGGACTAATTGGCCATTTAAGATTTATAAATCAATAGAAGGAACAACATAAATTCATTGGCTTTTAATTTTGTGCTTGCCAGCTGCTCTCATGCCTGTAGTTTGTAAAATATAGATTTCTTTCTACTAGCAAATGACACCAAGCCATTTGGCAGTCATCAATTTGTCTTGAATACTTTTGTCATTTGGGAATTATCATGAAAAAAAATAGGGAACTTTCATTTAATTAAACATTTCCTGTTACGCAATGATAGTGCATTCTTGGGTTTCTCACTTGCATCTTTCCTGTTCTAACTGGGCTTTTGTTTTCCATGGAAAAAGCAGTCTAGTTTGAGTTTTCATTGACTGCTTGGATTGATTATATTGAGATGACATGCTGTTAACATTATTTGTTTCTTAAAAATGCAGTCAGAAACACCATTGCCTCAACATCTATTAATGTGTTTGTTTTTCCAGTTTGCAAGTATACAGTCCATGAACGCTGTGTCTCAAGAGCTCCTGCGTCTTGCATCAAAACATATGTGAAGTCCAAAAAGAATACTGATGTAAGTTTTGGGTAGCATTGAGTTTGCATATACCTGGTAATTTAGTGACTGTCTATATCCAATTTTTTAATATTTTTTTTTTTTTTTTGCCCCAGGTGATGCACCACTTCTGGGTAGAAGGAAATTGTCCAACAAAATGTGATAAGTGTCACAAAACTATAAAATGTTACCAAGGCTTGACTGGACTTCACTGTGTTTGGTGTCAGATCACAGTGAGTATACAATAGTAAAACCTTTAGCACAGGTTAGAGAAAATTGCTGCTTTTTTTTTTTAGCCTCATAATTCAAAAGATCTTACTCAGTTTTGTCGTCAGGAATGGATAACATGTTTTTAAGAAATGTTATATGCAGAATATTCATAGAGTCTTTAATTGTTGCAAGAAAATATGCTAATGGAAATAATGTATTTCACTCTAAATGGCAGAGTTCCAAATCTACATTACAGAAATATTACAGAAAGAGTTTTCAGTACAGGGGAAAGTCAAGGTCGCTGATACTAGGGCAGAAACCTTATTTGTGATGTACTGACAGGCAAGTGAAATTTGGAATATCTGGTCTGATATAGTGATTTCAAGTGTCTGGGAATAATAGCAGAGACATCTTGGTAATATACTAATCAGTGCACCAAGTCCAATATACACAACTTCTGTATGCTCCTTATTCAGCAGGAACCAGTAACTGGAACTAATGACATTCAAGCAACACTGCCCTTATAAGTGAGATCTTCATGCTAGAAGGAGCAATGCCAGTATTTCTCTTCCTACCTAGGGCACAGTTTAAATCTAAATGGGGAGAGAATCAGTCTTTGTCTAGGGTTTTTGCCTCTTTGCTGAGAGCATTATTATTATGATTGTTATAGAACAGCAGTAGCTTGTTCAGTACTTTAAATAAATGTGACACTGAGGTATGAGTGAATGTTTGTTTTCGACATATAGGTTTAGATACTTTATGACATATTTTCCCAACACAAAAATTCAAGATATGAAACATCATCAAAGAAAATACATCCAGGATACTTTCAGTGTTAAGCTGTTATGATTACTTAAAAGTCAATATTTCAGAAGAAAGCAAATATGTAGTCCAGATTGCTGTCAAAATTTGGGTAATCTATGTAGTGAGTAAAATACCCAATCCAAAATTTTTGCATGCATATAATTTAAATTTAGGCAATAGCTATCTGTGTTTGAATAGATAAATTAGAATGTTATACTCTAGATATAGAAGTGCTTATATTTATATAATATGTGTATATAGTTCAAGAAATACATATCATATAAGGCTCCTTCTTAAAGTCAAAGGAAGAAGACTTCCGTAAGAACTGATATTTACTGAGAGAATAGCAAGGAATGAGTTCTCTTTGAAATCACTGTGAAGGAAAGAAACAATATTTTTTAAAAACTTATATGCTTCTGTGCATATTTAAATGCTAAAATATCTATAAAAATTCTAATAAAAATGGGACTATTGTTTGACAGCACTGAAGTTTACAACATTGCAGGTGTATTTCCATCAATAATCTAAAGATTTGAATTTTCTGTAAAAGCAATGTTGTATTTTCCAAGTAATTTTATTAATCTTTTAATTTCATTTTTATGGCTTTAGATGTAAGTTAGACACAAATAAAAAATACTATTTTAAAAGTCTTGAAAATACTATATTTATTTTTCTATGTATTAATTTTTCTTTCCTTTCTGTGTATTCTTGATATTCTATTGCAGTGACTTTCTTTGCTAATAGTAATAACTTTAGAACACTTACTATTCAGTAATAAATTTCGAATAGGTACGTGTTTTTTAATGGATCTTCTGAAGTTATGTAATTATCATCACGTCCCTCATAGGTTTGAACTCCTTGTACAACACCACATGTAGGACGTGTTGCTGATGTTTGTGTAATGCAAGAGGATGCTAGTTATTACACAACTAGTTCTGAGCTGCTTTCATGCTTTTTAAATATCCCTCTTTTTTACAACATAATAGAATCACTTCTAATGTCAAAGTAATTGAATCAAATCCCAAAATTCAGAGTTGCTTGTTACTAAGATGTCTTGATATACTAAATTCCAATCCAAGTCCATGTTTCCTGCTTCGATATTCTCTGAAGTTCATTGTCACAGTCTTGTAAATATTTGGGGTTTTTATACTCATTTTCTCTCCAGCGAATACATCTTTCCCTGCTTTGCAGGCATTTGGTTGGGAGACGGTAGTATTCCAAAGGAGCTGGGTTTGGGTTAAGGGAATTTTGGGGAAATGTATTCAAAAACTGATAAAAAGAAATGAAGATATGCCTATTATTTGATTTCATTGTGTTGAAATGTTATTTTCATTAAAGCTGCATATCTTCTACCATTTCTGTTGTCTGCTATGTGCCAATTCTGTTGTCAAAGATCAGCAGAGACTAATAAGAAGATTAAGCTATTTTTTCCGTAGATAATTTTGCATGCCACCAAGTAGCAAAGCTGTTAATTACCACTGAATGTGTGAAGATACTTTTATTTGATGCAACATAGCCTGTTGTGCATTAATTATGGTACAAGTAGCCTTACCACTGAGGCAGAGAATTAGCATGACAAATGATTTAGATTACAAGGCTACCAAAATACCCTCACAATAAGGCTTTAATACTCAGAGTAAATTGAAACTTGTTAGACTTTTATTTTCTGTTGCTAAGTAACTGCCTGAAAAGGTAACTTTGCAGTATAAATGAATATGGAAAAGGTTAATATTAGATGCTATTTAGTTCAAAATTCAGAAATGTTATGTTAACATTAACCATACAGATAACTACATGAAGACCATATTACTGGTAAAGGGTATATAGATCAACAACTGGTACAAATTTATTGTAATTTATTTTAATAGAGTTCATACTGACGTAGTTAAATCATCTAAGAGAAAATGGATCAGTCATTGGAAAGGGTGATTTACAGGTGCAGACATTGAACTACAGATTTTAGAAAAGCTATTGAACCTATTGAACTAATGCTGTATGCTAACAATTACAATAATTAAATCATTTGTTAAATAAGAGTTTTTTCCTTCAAAATTTCCGATATGTATTATGCTGATTTTTCTTCCTTTAATGCAAGTATATACTTTTCTCAAAAAATGAATCTAAGATCTCTGTGAGAAATGCATATTGCCAGAAGAACTTAATGCAGTTTATTGAATCAGTCCTGAAACAGAATCATAGCATCATTTAGCTTGAAGAAGACCTTAAGATCATTGAGTCCAAAGTAATAAACTTTCACCAAATTTCACAGTCTGAAGTTGTATTTTATTGTGGCTATCTCTAAAGTCTTTTTTTAAGTTTACGAATTAAATGTGAGTGCTTTGCATGATCCAGGCACACAGTTGTGCCTCTGCACTGTGTGGCTGGATATATATGCTAAAACTTTCTTTTTAGGGACATTTGAATTTAGTTAAATTCTGAAGTATCAACAAGAACTCCTGATTACCAATGTAAAGTATTTCAATAAATATATCATAATTTATTGGCATTTTATGTTGATGTTATATACACATTTTTACCTTGATCTTTTTAACAATATGTAAGTAAGCCAACGTTCTTTCAATTAGCAGAGCTGAGGATATTCTTTCCATATTGTCATAGCAGAGCTCTTCTCATTGCTTTTAGGAAAATGGGATGAATGCTAAGAATAAAGTAGAAAAAAGAGAGTACTTCAGGCTCCTCATCAGTCAATATGAACCTGAACATCGATTCAATCATGATCAAAATTTCACTCTTAATATATTCCTACATTATTGTGTTTCGTCTATATTGTCATAGATGTTGCAGCATTACAATTGAATCTGTAGTGACTTTCAGCTTCTAATAGGAAGCAGAGTTATACCAATAATGCCAAAGGCTGCTCTGAATTACCACAGATTGCCCACTAGTAGTAAAACAGAAGTTCCTGAAATGAGCTGAAATGAAGCATTTAATCTCCAACCGCACTATGTTGATGTTAGTGAACTGCCATGCAGTGTTCTCATTTTGTGTGCTGGACCCCGTGTACAATTTCCAATCTGGAAAATTCTTGAATCCACTGTTCTGTTCTTCAACATAAGTTAATTGGTTTTGTTAATCCTAAGAGGTTTTCTGCTGCAGTGTATTTCATTTTTGTTGTAGTATTCTTGTAATAATTAAATAAACAGACATCACCCCATTTTCTTAGACTGTAGTAGTAAAATGTCTAAGTTGCAACTTCATTTTCTGTCTTCCCATAGTTGCATAACAAATGTGCTTCACATCTAAAACCTGAATGTGACTGTGGACCTTTGAAGGACCATGTTTTACCACCCACATCAATCTGCCCAGTAGTGTTGGTGAGTTGTCTGTATGTTTATTTCAGATGAAGTCTTCTCTCATAGGTAACAGCTAATACAATGCTGGGACTGACTGCCAGAGTATTTGTTAAATTCACAGAACTGTGAACCTTTAACATAATGGATAATCCTGATGGATGAGTTTATAGCCACAAGCATGCTTTATCCTCTTCATATTGCATTTTCCTTTATGTGAGAATGAACTTTCTGTAGGGCATGTTATAACTGCAGCTGACTCAGGTTTTATCACTTAGTCAGACTGTACTTACCAGAAACTGTATAGGCAGAACACTTCTGCATTTTACATCTTTTATAGATCCAACTTCCCAGAATAGTGAAGTTATTCTTATGGACAGTTTTTTGCTTCAGATGCATATTGTATATCTGCAATGCTGAGGTCTCTGATCTAAGCCGGAGGTTACCTAGAATGATGACACTGGCCTTGCAGTAAGCTATGCATCAACATTATGGTATATTTTATTCTGCAGTCGTGGACAGTAAATTTCTCTGTCCACAAAACAATAACTCAATTCAATGAAAATAAAAATGCATGCTATCTGTAGGTTGTATAGAAAAGAGCTGACTAGTTTATCATGAAAAAACGCTTTGGATTGAACTTATATATTCATATATTAGATTGGATGGTTTGTGCTGATGAAAGTCATAACATCATCACATTCATTAAAAAAACAGACATGTGGTCCTCTTCCTTGAAATATATTTCACAACAACAGTGAAAAATGCTTGGACTTCAGAAAGAATGATTTATTACTAGGAGAAAAACCAAGAGAATATACCTTCTAATCCTAAATCTGTTTATGATCATTAAAAATGTTAAAGAATTTTGTAAATTACTTTTTCCTTTTTTACCTTTTGGACTGTTTACTTATATGTCCACTAAGGGATGAATGCTAGACTTTGGCCCTTTATTTGTTTAGATTGGAGTATCTCCATTGCTATCAGTGAAGGTAAAGCAATGAAAAGCTGGCTTCAATATTTATAAAGTGTTTATAAAATATTTTTTTTAAGTCCTAAGAGTAATTTTGTAGTTTATCTGTAATAGCATTTTGATATTATCTGGACAAGCTCTGAATAATAATTGCAAAATACTACTTTAAATTTGTTCAATGATTACATCCTGCATTATTTCATTTTCAGGAATTTAGGTAATACTTTAAAAGTTAACATACAAACTATGATTTTGTTACTTGACTGCTTTATTTTTATTGTTGTTTATTGTTTTCCATTCTTATAAAGTGAATGGAGACTTGGCATGAAATTTCATCTTCAATTATATTTGTGTAACTCCATTTTCTTTTCAGGAGAGGAAGAGGGATAGAGGAATTAAGATTTTCATTCCACAATTGGAGTTTAGTTAAGTTGTTTAGAGGATATCTAAAACCACTCTAGGGTCAAATCACCCTTGAATAGGTTTGTTCTATCTGCAAATTTTGAAGACATAAGCACAAGTAAATATGTTTTCCTCTATCAGAATCATGTTTCAGTATTACATACAAATAATGTAACATAAAACATGTAGTTCAGAACAATGTATATTGTTAGGAATGGAAAATATATTTTACTGTGACTTAATGGGAACTTTATAATTTTGTAATATATTTGTTTATTTGTTTCTTCCAAAAACATGTTAAAATCCTTCGTATACTTACATTACAAAGAATACATCAGTGACCTAGCTTATAGGAATACTTCCTAGAAATGATTGATTGCTTATATTAGTAATTTTTAAATTAACTTCTCCCATTTCCTGTTGCTGGGATTCCTTTTTGAGAAATATTTCAGTGTATGTAAAACCAGTACTCTCGATGACAGTGAAAACAGTGACTATACCGATGTCAAAATTGTGTAAAGATAAAACTCTCTGTTGATAAAAACGATGAATTCAGATATCAGATCTGATGTACTTGAGAGTGGAAGGTTCTTTCTCTTAGGACATACGTTTAGCTTCAGTTATCAAGTTAGCAATAATGTTCTTGTAATGCTCTCTCTCTATATATATAAAGAAAAGCAGATAACTACAATGCTTTCTGTATCAGATTTATCATTGAGTATTTTGAGATATCAGAGAATAGGCTGCAGGAGCTTTTAGAAAATAACAAATTGAAAAATCTTGTAACTTCAGCCTCCCAAATTTTTTTGTCCTTCATTCCAGCTGTAACTTTAGAAGTACAGAGTTCTTCCATAGAAACCATCAGGAGTTCATCTCTGACCAAGATGTCTTCTCCTAAGGTTTCCTTCAAGACTACTAGCTGAATTCATTCTTCTCTCTCTTACAGAACTAAAGTCATTAGTATTTTTATCTGTCTCAGCCACATAAAGAGATTTTTTTTTCATTTTTCATTTTTTTTCGTTTCACAGCACCATGTAGCATAGCAGAGTTACCAAACAGGCTTCTCACCTACAATTTACTCTGTTTTCTAGAAATCCATTGACGTCTAAAATCACTGCTGCAACTGTGAAGAAAAAATTAAAAGCCTACCCTCTTGGTTGTAATATCACAAAGAGTGATATTGCACTCTTCCCTGTGTACATAGCTGTATCATCTCAGGTGACTGTTCTAAATTACTCATTTAGGGTCTCTTTTTGTCGCAAGACAGATTGCTCTAAAATAGAGTGACTGAAACAATCCTTCCATACTGTCCTTTCTCTTAATAGCTGGAGAGCAAGCCTAAATGCCTGGTCATCTGGAAGTTGGATGGATGGTCTAAGTTAAATAAGAGAGTTTCCATCTTCAAAGATGGAACTTATTAAATGTTATTGCTAAATATGATAAGGTACTTCCTCAGCTGAAAAAGAAGCCGTGGAGAAACTCACTCTGTTGATACTGGGTATATCATGAGAGAATCATGTATCTGTCTAAATTCAATGCCACATAAGTAATTTTTTTGTATCTCACTGCAACACTTTTAAATGTTTTATTGCAATGTAATGTGTCGACTTTAAAACTAGACTCTTTTACTTCTCTATTTACTATATATAAGGCTTGTTGCATGGTGAAGTTTTTTGATCAAGTTAAATGAGGTTTGTTATAAACTGTATGTGCAGATCTCAAGTGATAGTCTTTTAATAGATGTCAGATACACTTTAATGTTACTCTCTTTTATTTCGGTAACGTTTTAATTAATTCATACTGATTGAATAAATGTACATTGAGACTTGTTTCCTAATGAGGGCACATTTAGAGGAAAGGTTTTGCATCTTTCTGATATCCTGTGGGTAATTATATTCTAATTATATGGTGGGGGGAAAAAAGTCTATAACTCAGTGCTGATATTGTTCATTGGACCCAATTAATTACATGCACATAATGAAAGTTCATGATAAGGTTGACTGGCACTGGGTTTAAAAATCTTTAACTCAATTGAATCCTAGCCTACCAAGAGTGTAGAATTAGATCATAACCAGGTTAAAAACTGGATATTGGAATGAGATGAGTGAAGCAATGAAGAAAAAAAGGGTTGGTCTTCCTTATGATTACTTCTCTGTCTCTCCATCCCTTTGTAAGGCAGAGAGTGAAAAATGTTAACATACATTTTGTTTTTTTCAACTCATGCCTTCCATTACTTTGTTTATAGATGAACATATAGGGTGTTCTAATTCATGTTTATGGTTCTAGAAAAGTAATTAGATTTTTCTGTTTCCCTCCAAAATAAATAGAGCCTTGAGTAAAGAAAAATCTTCCAATACAAGCCTACTATTTAATCAATTTTATTTCCTAATGTGTGTTGATTTTGATTTTCCTATTGTTTATGAAAGTTTTACAATTATTTTTTTTTACTTAATTTCTGTTTTTTAATACTACAATTAAAACTGATAATTCTGTAATAAAAAGACATTTGAGGAATAATTTGTAAAACATAATATACGCTGATTATGATGTGAGTGTTACTATATGGCAGTTTTCACTGTCTCCATAGTAATCAATTAATTTCAAAGGAGAGAGTCTGGTAAAATATTAAAGGTGATACGTAAAAGAATGAAAATTTGAAATTTGATATGTTTTCAACTTCATTGTTCTGCATTCTGGGACAAATCATGATAGAAAGTTTAGAACTATTCACTTTTTGTTTCTTTTCTCTTATGAATTAGTTTGTCTTTTTTTCTAGTGAAGACATTTATAACTTTTTAGTACAAAATGTTCTCTAAGGATCCCTTCCAACCCTACCGTTCTATGATTCTATGATTTAAGCATGAATTCCATGTATGCGAATATAGGATATATGGAGAGACATAGTTCAGTGTATATAAAAAATATCTATAGAAGTTTTATACATTACAGAGTCATTTTTTTATATGCACCTACTATAAGATACTACCATAAGTGGAATTAATTTCATTTCATATTTTTAAATATAAATGACTGCATATTTTGGTGGAGGAAACACATGTATCTCATTTGGGTTTGGATTGGTTTGACATTTAATTGTAGAACAACAGAAATGCTCAAAATTTATTTCCTTATAACTAATTCTATTTAGGCATATAAAATAATACATACTCTAAATTATAGTTTTAACTAAGAAATGTATCTTGTGCAACTGAACAATATACATTATGATCCATAGCTTCAAACTTATGCGTAAATGTAGCAAGTGTGAGATGCTGGTAGAAAGTTAAACAGAATTAAAGGCAAAAATATTGTACAATAATTTTATTTGTCTGTCAATATGTAGAGGGACTAGATAGAATAGCTAATGGCTGTTTTATAATCGCAAAATAGTTTGATAAGTGTTTTTTCCATTTCTGATAATCTATTTCACTAATACTATTTTTCTGTGAGCTAGGTAAATATTACATAGGAAAGGTGAGAGGTAGAAAATTAGCAGTTGCTTGTTGAAGAATGAGCTTTCTTAATCCCTTTTCCAGTTTTAATCCTAAAATGGTTCTTCTGTTTTTATTATAGTACAGATCAGTTTTAACTCAGTTGAATTAGGTCAAAATGAAGCACAGATAGTCAGTGCAATATGTAAGCATCTTTGAACAACTTGGTCCTTGGAAGTCGAGTAGTAGCCTTATTCTGATTTTCTGAGCAGAGATACTACCAAAAAACCCAGATACTTGAATATATGTGCTTGGGGGGAGAGAGAGGGGGTAGCATGTAAATGTCATCATTGAATATTAAGTAATGATGTAACAATTGAAATATTTAAAAGACAAGCCACTTTTTTGCTTTTCTGTTGTGCATCAAATTGCAGATTCAATTCTCTGAGAATCTAAACCAGACTGCGAATGTAATGGTGTGCTTATCAACACTAAGAGCTTTTCTCATTTCTTTGAAGTCAGAAGGAAATTAATAATTGCCCTGGAGGAAAATGTATCTTCCTAACTAATTATCTGTTTGGCAAACACAGTTCAATGTTAAAATAATAAGATGCTGATAAACTGAAATGGCAGCCATTCAATCATTTTAAGTTATGTCTAGTTGCCTGCCCACAACTCATTGCTGCTTTCCCTCAGTTTATTCCTTACATACTCTCCCATTGGAGTTTAATTTGGCTTAGTTTTCAAAATGCTTTTCCATCTCTTTTGTCTTTCTTGAACAGTGTGTATAATTGACTGCTATAGCCCAAGTTCATTTTAGGTTGCAAATTAAATTAAAAGTCTTGGACCCTACTGTTATTGCATGTTGATGCATATATTGAATTGGGTGCAAGATGTAAGGCCAGTTGTCTTCAGCGAGGTAAATGAACTAAAGCCGACATGCTAAAGTAAACAATACTTTATTTTGCTTTTGATGCTTCATTTTTCATGTCTTTATTAGAAAATAGTAAAAAAGCAATGTAAACTATGTATATAAAGTTATTTTTTAGTGATTCCTTGTTCAGAACAGTCTTATCAGCTATTCTAGAAGGTATTCTTAAATGACATTGTCTTCATTCCAGCCTTGTCTTTTTCCATTTATTTTGGATATTAGTGTTATGGTAACTCCTCTTGATTTATATAATGTGATCTATTTATTTTCTTATTTGTTTTTCTTAGTTGCAAATCATAGAATGATAGGGTTGGAAGGGACCTCTAGAGATCATCAAGTCCAAACACCCTGCAGATGCAGGTTCACCTAGATCAGGTGGCACAGGAACATGTCCAGGTGGATCTTGAAGACCTCCAAGGAAAGAGACTCCCACAACCCCTCTGGGCTGTCCAGACAGCTCTCAGATAAATTAGAAGCCTTATCTTTCCTTTGTAATATTGGCATCTGTAGCTTGCTATGGCTAGTATTTCTGCTAGTAATTTGGTCAGTAATCTTGTCCATAGGATGACTTTTAGCTTCTGCCCATGGTTGTAGAGCTGGATACTGTGCTACAGCTCTATGAGCTTTCAAAGCAGAATGATCTGGTGTCCTAATACTGGCCTTTCTGTTTAGTATGTACACAGGGTTAGAGCTGGAAATGTGGGGAAAATGTTATCAAGTAGATTTTCAAAATATTTTAACATGGCTAAATCAGTCAGTTGAATGTGATACCTAATACATATTATGGATAGATTGCTCCCTAGTGTTTTGAGGTAGTTCTGATTTTTTTGCAGTTTTGAAGGCATCTGAGTCTTTGATTCACTTTGATCATTGTATAACTATTGTCAGAAATTGCATGGAAAAGACTTTTTGTAAGTAGAGTCTTGAACTGAAAACCATGTAGGTTTACAAAATGACCTAATATTTCATTGCATATGAAAACACATTTTTTGCACCCCTTGGTGATTACCATGACATTAAACAAAAAAATCATAGAGAAATCTTCTTTCAGGTTGCTTAAAAAACCCCAAAGTATCAGTTTGGTATTCAAGCAATATTTATCTTCCATGACCTTCGTCCTGCGAAGAGTTGAGGATACTTTTACACAGTATTCTATGCATTCCATCTCATCTTCTATGACCAAATTTATCTCAATAGACTCTTTCAAGTTCAGGTTTTAATAACTGTTTAGGCTTATGCATATTAACGTAGGCTTTTGTTCTATTCTTATGCACACCCATCCCCAAGTTGAGATTTAGGGTATATGCCTCATCTGAAGGAATATAATGTTAAGTAAATGTCATACTGAAGTAATATCAAGTTTTCAGTAGTTACTTGACAAACTGTGTAATGGTATTAACCACTCACTAATGACTTTTACAATCCTATTTCATGTATAGTTGTTTAAAGTATAAATAGTTCCATAGAATCTTAGAATCATAATGGTTGGAAAAGACCTTCAAGATCCTCAAGTCCAGTCACTAACCTAACCTAACAGTGCCAAGTCCACCACTAAACAATGTCTCTCAGCACCTCATCTATGTATCTTTTAAATGTCTTCAGGGATGGTGACTCCATGACCTCCCAATTTTTTAAATAATTATTAGTAATTATTATGTTTTAAATATTTTTAAATTTACTAAACTGTCTACAAAATGATTCAAAAAAGTAGATTTGCAGACAAAATGAAAAAAAAAGCAATTTTTTCCAGCATTGGTACTAGATTCTTTATCTGTAGTTCAAATGTAAAGAGATAACTAATAACTCATTAGTTACTATTCATCTGTTTTCTTAAACCAGCTGTGATTGATATCAGTGTGATATTTCTGGATGTTAGTGTTTTGTGTAAAGGAAAAGACTGTAATTCTATGTAAAGAAAGAGTAGAAATACTTTTTGAGGATAAATGTTGTATAGCTTGTCAACTGTGGTGAAGCTTTTTCAATAAGATTCCTTGCTTTGGATTCAAAGACTTTGAAAATAAAATAGAAAAAATACTCCCCAGATAGCAATTGTCTATTTCTACTATTCAAAAAAGTAGAGTCCTCTGCTAATAAAGCTGCTGCTAAAATTATTCTACACGTACTTTCCATAATATAATTTAACATAATTTATGTTATGATAGCCAAACACAAGAAGAATGTGGAAAAATCTGCAAAATGTATGTCATGTCCATTTGTTAAGCACAATTGCTGCAAGGTGATGTTCTTTATGAGTGTTATCTTCATACCCCTTGCCATCCCAGCTGTTCAGTGTTGCAGTCTAACATTCTCTTTTTCCAACAGACACTACCCACTTTAGGAGGTTTGTTCCCTGAGGTGCGTAACAAGGGAGACACAAGTACTAACAGATCATGATACTGTACATTCTTTTTGCTATAAAGTGCATTTTGGGGCTGAACTAAAAACTTAGGTGTGGTAGTCTGTGTACCATTTGAAAGGCCCTGTCTTAGCAATTAGTTTTTATTATTGGATGAATAAGAGATAGATTGAGTAGCTATTATCTGACAGTGATCTCTCTGGAGCAGTCATGAGTGGTAGAAGCTCCAGTTAATAGATCTTGACTTCAAAGTGGGGAGTTCAAGGGGAGAAAAGAAGGCATGAAAAGTGCAAAAATGGGTGGAAAAAATTTTTGTTTGAATAATACTGTTTTGAAAGATACATTCTCTGGCACATACTAAAAGAACAGAAAAACCTGATTCTTTGAGCCATCAAAATGTACAATAGCTTTGAAAATGTCATATTCAATATCTCTGTCAACTTCATGCATGTTCACTAAACAAAGTGACTCAGAGATACGTTAATCATTTTGTATGCTGAAATTAACAACATATTAAATACTGCACAACTGTTGTAGAAACATTTCTTTCCTTGAAAAATAAGCTTTTGCATTGTAAAATCATATCAGTGCATGTCAAATTTGTTTTAATATTGCTTGATTTTTTAGGTTGTTATGCACAGGTGATATTATTAAACTGTTATTATGTAATAAACAGATGACACTGTTTAGTTGCTGACAGTCTAGGCTAGCTTAGTAATGTTGGAGTAATGTTATAGTTCCTGACAGAATGTTATTCAGTCACAACTGGATTAGAAAGCCAGCTTTCTATTTTGTGTATAAAACAGAGTATCTATGCAAGAACATTTAAATAGCTGGAGTTTTTAAAATTGAATAGTAAATTGTTTTGTGTGTTCCAGTAATAATTATTTTTCCTGTAAAATTAAGATAAAACTGATCTTCACTAGTCAGATCCTCACTAGCACAACACATCAAGAAATAATAGGATACGTAATTCCAAGAAAGGACAGAATCTCCTGTCAGTTTATTCCAAAGAGTTTCAGAGAGCACTACTGGTTGATGTGGTGACATGTATTGTGGTATCATATGCATATTAGGTGGGTGATACAAAACATTTTATTTGTATTTTCTTCAAAAATCATCTTTAGAGGAAGCAGAGCTTCAGTAATAATGGGGTCAGATATTCAAATTTGATTTTTATTAATTGTCTAGATAACTCTGTATCACGAGTATACTTTTTAATTTACATTGTGTGAGGTGCATGTTGTGTAGTCATTGCTTAGGAGAAACCATCTTTGAGTCAAGCAATTGCTTTACTTACAAATGACCAAAAATTGTAATGTAAGTAATAATATAAACAAGGTAATTAATATAGATTGGAGAAGGGATATTACTAATGCAACACTGATAGGACCAAGACCTGCTTGAGGGTATGGGTGCTCTCTGTATCATACTGAAACAAAAAAAATATCCAGGACTTTCTTGAGTTAATTGTTACTCCATTTTGCTTGTGCATTGTTAATAACAGCAGATTTGGGCACTGCACTAAGCATCCTTTATGAATAGACAGTTCTTAACAGCATATAAATACTTTGCCTCTGCATGATACATGGAATATTTTTATTTAGTGCTATACTTTATAAGTAAGTCTCTTTTGAACAGTACTTTTTTAAACTTCCCTACATGTAGATACTTAGTGTGCTGGATCTGTTCTTTTCTGTCACCTTTTTCATTGAACTATCTTAAATATGTTGTTTAGCTTAACATTTTTCTAAACTTTTAAAATTTTGTTATCTGTCTCTGATTCTTGATTAAATCAGGGGGTTTTACTAGCTAACTGTCACCAACTGACATCTGATTTGATTTTTTTTGAAGATATATATCACAGAATCCTAAGGGTTGGAAGGGACCTGAAAAGATCATCTAGTCCAAACCCCCTGCCAGAGCAGGACTACCTAGGTCACACAGGAACTCACCTATGCAGGAAGTGTGAGGTTTGGCTGTAATATAAGATCCTATTTAATGTTGTATACTTACTTTTATTAAAATTTAGTAACTTTTAAGGGTTAAGTAACTTTTTCATCTGCAAACCCTGAAGCTGATTCTTAAATATGTAATGAAATATGAAGCTTACTTCATACTATCTTTGGCACTAACCAGTACAATTGTGCATTAATGACTTGGATCATTATTTGCATCAAAACTAGGTTGAGACTGCGTCAGTCTCCAGGTTAAAGCAAACTAAAGATGTTATAAAAACGAAGATGGTTGAAATCTGTGTTTGAAGGCACTGTATTAAGCTGGGAGTTATTCCCTTCGTGCAAGAGAATTTGTATCACTTTCTTATCAGTTTAAACTGCTCCAGAAAGAGTGGCATGTATTAATTGATAAGGCAATCCCTAAGGTCTTGTCAGAGGTAGCACAGACATGAGTTTGGCCTGGTATGGAACAGAAATGGTAACATTTAATGAACTGCTGAGTGGAGTTGCATTGAGTGCAACAAAGTCCTTCATGCTCCTTTCTAGTGCAGCAAATTTGTGCCAGCCCATTCCTCTGAGTAGTTTAATGCCTTCTTGCACTTGCAAAGTGTGGAAAGTGGCTGGGGTGCAGTTAGGATTCTATTTGATAAATGTCTGCTATCTTAATTTGTGGTGCATTTTTGGACAACCTAAAAGGACACGCTGGATGCAGTTTATAAGTAGGTTAAATGAGATATAAAGAGCAAGGAGTTTATTCTGTGGTTTTCTTTCATTCAGAGTTCTCTGTAGTGACATAACAATAGCTGAAAATATGATTACAGCTGCATACTTCTAAAGTTTCTTCATATAATTGATGATTTGATTGTACTGTGTATTAGCATCGAAGGTTACCATTGGCTTAGAATCTGATGTAGATTGTGGTTTATTTCTGATGCATAATATATACTTCATGAGAAGCCACTCAGCCAGTGGATTATGGTACATTTAGACCAGATATATATTGAAGTACTTTTGAAACATCCAACCTTTGCTAGAAGATAGGATGAAATTTTGGTAATTTATCAATGTGCTTATTAAATAATCAAGAATATAATATGACTGTTTCAGGATGCCATCCTATCAATGTCAGTTTATGTTTTCACATCATTGCATTTATTTTTGTTGTGATTGCACACTTTTCATCCATCTATTGTCAAGTTGTGAAATGTCCGGGCACACATAGATGTTATGTGAAGTGATCAGATGTTGTGTAATCACTTGACTGAGATCTCATTTTCATTAAAGCAGAATCTGACATTATTCTCTAATCAAAGAATAATTTTATGGAGCCACAGTCTCAATTATGGTTGTATAGCATTATATAATGTGTTAAAATGTTCAGTGTTCTTTTTTTTTTTTTTCTCTCCAAGGAAAGACAGGCAACTGTGAAAAAAGAAAAGAATTGCCCCCAGCAAATGAACAAACTGGGAGAACGGAACAAAATGCAAAGAGCAAATTCCGTCACTATAGATGGACAAGGTCTTCAGGTGTGATTATTTTTATTTTCATTTTAAGGGTATACTTGTAGGTATAAAGACAATGATAGAGAAAACAATATTTAAAGTTTCCTATATGTTCACTGTTTTAATATTTTACTTTTATGTATTTAGAGTAGGTAAATGCTTCCACTTGTACAGAAATCCTGTGGTACAAACCTGCTTCTCATGTGATTGGAAAGATTTTCTAAGACATTAAGGGGAAGGGAAAACTTTCTCTGAAATTTTTGTGTTGTGAAGCGAAGCTGAACTCAAATGTTTTAGTGTCTGTTGTACTGCATTGTGTGAATTTATATTACAAATCTGTGTCTATATCTTGATAACTGCTTGCTTCTCTCATTTGAACCTGTGAATAGATGGAGAGACTAAACTTCAAGGATGTTACTTATCCAGGTATTCACATTAACATTAAGAGTGGAGAGAGGCAAGGTGATTTCAGTAATAGTGATATCTAGAATAAAAATGGAATTTTCTTTCTACTTGAAAGAAAAACTTGATTGTGATGAGCTAATATTATTTTAGTGAAGTTACTTAGAGACATGGCAGAAGTTCTGCCAAAACTGCTTGTCTTCTTTCCCTCACAGTACGTGTAGTTTTGAGTAAAATCAAGGTTCTCATATATGATACCACTTATTTAATTCCTCAAGAGTTAAATGATCATCAGGATAACAATGTGCTAATCATTTAATATACATAGTTGATTGTTCTCCCTATCTTTTGATGTGTTGAACTTGACAGTCAGTAAAATGTAAGAGATACCATTATCATGTATCAAATACTGTATGCCTCATAATTATTTCATAATATTCCTTGTTGTGTTAGAATGGAAAGGCTTATTTTATTGTTTCATCTTTTTAGATTAGTGAAACATTCCTGTTATGAAAACCCAAAGAAAAGAAAAACAAGAAACCTCAGACCCTAAAACCTAAAAGCAGTTGCATGACCGCTTCATTAATGATCTAGTAGGACATTACAGCAATTGTTACCTCTGGCTTTCAAAGCTGTTTTCCTGTACTTACCATCCTCACAGGCTGCACTGCTGTCCAGATCATCTGTGACAGAGCATGAAGCAAAAAGGCTAGAGTATTCCTTGACAGAAAGCTCAAGTTCTGTCTAATCAATCACAGTATGACTAATTAACCAGTGCTAAATGAAACACAAAGAGCTTTCTAACTTTGGATGATAGCTTATGCAATTTCAGTGAGTTGAGCTGCTATAGATAAAGAAGCATCATTGATGTCTTTCAGTAGCAATGCCATGTATCATCATGAATTTTGGTTTTACTCCAAATGTTAGATTGCTTATGTTCATAGTACATTTTCAGATATTTTTCAAGTCTATTTCTCACTTTTGTGACGAAGTGCCTTCTATATAGTACCTGGTCTGTTCCAAATACTCAGCACCGCTGACTCTTGCACACAAAACCTTAAATTGTTAAAATTTCTGCTTTCAAGTAAATAAGGCATAAGGTTTTCTACACGTTTGATAATATCATCCAAAAGTTATGTTCTATATCCGCTTTCCATGATTAATACAAATCCTAGGATTCAGAATAGCTTTTTTTTAGCACTTGAGATGAAGTCAACGAAAGTGAGGACTTATGTGTTTCAAGGTGAGAAAAGGTATACCTAGGTGGTCCACCACTTTTTTTTTTGTTTTCTTTTGTTGTTTGTTTTGTTTTGTTTTAACTAAGTCACTCGTCCATTAACTTTGTGGATATCTCCTTTAGGTCATGCTAGATTAAGGCTTGGAAAGATTTCCTGATTAATTGCATTGTTTATGATATGAATAGAACTGCATTATGTAGAAAAGTAATTTTGAAATAAGGTAAGAAATTAATTAAGAAAACTTATTTTGGATTTGAGTGGAGTATAAACTGATTATTTGAGATTTTTTTATAATGGTCCCAAACTTCTCCTTGTAATAATATAGTTTGAAATAAAAGATTCAAAATATAAATAAGTTCATCATTTACCTTTTGTTTTAAAAAAAATGATCAAGATCAAGCCTTCCTTCCAACAGATGGCAGTGAACAGATAACTTAGTGGCAGTGGAGATCTACACAACTTAAAGACAATTAATCATAGTTAAGCACATTCATCTTACTTTTTTCTAGCTAACCAGCATAATGATCAGGATTATTATTTCTAATTAGAGGAAGTAATAGATCATGTATAACCCTAGGATGAGTCTCATTAATTAACCTGCGTCCTAAGGGATTTCAGTAGGTAGTCCATCATTGTCACAATGAGCACCACTGGTTTACACCTAGTTCACAGGAACAAACATCATGAGAATTGGTTAAATAACTAAAATTGATTACAATATTAGATAAAAATCAAATATATGACAAACATCACTATGTCCTGCAATTTGATACATGTTTCAACATACAACACTTTACTATAGCTCCATACTGTACCGGAATGAGATACTGGGTTGATTTTAAGCTAGGTTTAATACCACTGCATTTATTGGAGTATTTCATTATTTGTTGTATGTATTGGAATAGATTTAGATCCATTCTTTGTGGAATTGCAGATAGAGTTGACACACTAGTGCCTACCACTTGCTACTAGAATCATAGAATCCCAGAATCTCGAGGGCTAGAAGGGACCTCGAAAGATCATCTAATCCAAATCCCCTGCCAGAGCAGGACCGCCTTCAGTAGGTCACACAGGAACTTATCCAGGTGGATTTTGAATGTCTCCAGAGAAGGATACTCCACAACCCATCTGGACAGCCTGTTCCAGTGTTCTGTCACCCTCACAATGAGGAAATTCTTCCTTGTGTTTCTTTGGAACCTCTTATGTTCCAGCTTGTACCTGTTGCCCCTTGTCCTGTCATTGGCCATCACTGAGAAGAGCCTGGCTCCATCCTACTGACACCCTCCCTTTATGTATTTGTAAACATTAATAATATCAACCCTCAGTCTCCTCCAAGCTGAAGAGCCCCAGCTCCCTTAGCCTTTCATCAGCTTTGAAATGTCTGTGTTTGTAGGATTCATGTTAAGACTCCTTAGCTATCATGTTTCTCAGGTTCTGCTTTTAGCTACATTTTGTGAAATCTTCAGCTGAAAAGGTTTTATTATTTCAGGAATTATGAATAAGGTTTTGGAGCAAGAGCTTTCAATGTATCATTTTGAAGCAGACATTCTAAGCTTTCGCTGTGAAGTTCATGACTTTGGAGATGTTGACTTAGAACTCTTAATATGCTTTTCAACATTCTAGAATTGATATATGTCTGAAAGTGGTAATTTTAAATATGAATAATCTAGCTTTATGGTTTAAAAACAGTTATTAGAGAGATCATCTGATGTACTTTAATGTTCATTAAGTCAATAGAGCAGTGGCAGTGAACATGCATATCTTACAGTATCTGAAAATGAAGACTAAGACTACTATTTAGAAAGAAGTTGTTAGTTCGTAAAGCTAAATATGAATGTGACAATGTAAAACTTTCTATATTAAAAAGAATTATAAAACAAGATAGAAATAATTTTTTTTCCTTCAGTATATTGTCCTTTCCATTCTTTTCCTGAGACTTGTTCTTGCATGCATTTTCACCTCTACTTTAACTTTTTCCAGTTTCAAAGGAGATTATTTGTTTAAAGGAGCTTAATGTTATGGTTGTAACATTTATGTTAAGGTATATGATTTCATATAATATCAAGTATTGCCGATTTCTGCAATTTAAAAAAAATATATATTTTGTCAAGTTTAAAATTTCATATGGCTATATTTGACCTTTATGGTAGTATCATTTCTCACTACAAAATACAGTTTCTTCATAGCTTTTTCCATAGAAAATTACTCTACTGTCAGAATCAGTCATGCATTTCTTGCATTTAAAGTTTCCTTCTCTATTGATGGATGTTACCTATGTATATCAATATTTCAATGGAATTATAGGTTAAAATGCCATGATAGCTGTAAGACAGCATTTTAAAAAAGTCACTTGCAATTTGTGATAAATTAACTGAGGATTGTTGCAAATCATGGAATTGCTTCCAGCTGGATTACATAGCATAACGTACAGTTTGCATTAAGCTTTTTGTTTTTTGTCTACTATAGGAAAAAAATGAATGCAACACAGAGCATTAATGAATGGCTGTGTTATTCCCTTCTTTTAGATCACTCCAGTTCCAGGCACTCATCCACTTTTAGTTTTTGTCAATCCTAAAAGTGGTGGGAAACAAGGAGAAAGGTAAGGATTATTTTTCTCTTCTTTTCCTCTCTCTCTATTCTGATCTCTGATATGATTAAAAATGAACATTAAAAGTTCGTATATGAAAAGAAATGGAACATTTTATACACTTATTCATCATATTTGAACATCCTATTGTCCTGTTTAGAAGAGGTAGACATGAGCATATAGTTTTAAATTTGTACTTAAAAGCTAGAATGAATTCTTTACAATAGTTTCATTTCACATCTGAAGTAGATATATTCAGTGTATGGTTTTGTGTGATTTGCATGAAGATATAAGTTACCATATTTTGTACTGCAACTTTGAAGGGATAACATTTTTCTTTAAATCTCTGTAATGGTTTTACAGACAGGACAATAATTTAAATTGGAAACAGTATTCCATTTTCTAAGATTGTCTTTCAGAGATTTAGTGACTAGACTGTCCAGCCTTTTCGTAAGATTTCCTACAAATAAACTTTTTGATTTCTGTAAATAGGAAGCATTCTAACAATCCAGTTAAGGTATTAAAGTCCAATCATACAAACTTTAGACATGCTTTATTTTATGTATGTCAGGAATTACATTGATTTAAATTAAAAATTCTTACATTTGTTTAAATGTTAAGAGTGTCAGAGACATGATAAAACAGAGGTAAGGAGCATTCTCATCCTACTATATCTGTCAAATTCAGGCAGAAATGCTGAATTATTTTCTCGCTGAGCAGATTTTCCAGAGTGCATTTCAGAATCACAGGTACTGAAAATATGACTATTTTTGATCATCACATAAATCCTCGTATTTTTATATCATAGTATACCATATCAGATCTATAATTTATCCTGCAAGTCTTGAAAAAGGTTAAAGTCTTTTGGCTAAGATCAGACTGAAGCTGACACCTGTAGATACTGGATGTAATGGGTACACAAAAGCACAAATGGAGAGATCCAATGTGATTCTAAGGCAAGTAAACTGTAGATGAGTCAGCTTTCCTTACCACTTCCCCACTGCTTCCATTAGATCACTTCTTTCAAACAGTATGCCTTAACGTAAACTGATAAAAGAGACAAATCCCTATGGAGCAGATGTTAGAGGAGATGAAGAACATTAACCAAAACTGTATTTGAAGACCTCTAAGAAAAGAGATAATTATTTAGGAACTGATAGTTCAATCTGTGGACTGGTATACCGAAATACCAGCAATGCCCGCAACACTAGTTTTGTAAAGATAGTTAATTAAAGATTAATTTTAAACAGTTTCAGGAACATACCTTTGCAATCACAACAATACAATATGAGCCATTCTGAGTGTTTGTGTGTTAGAGCAGCAGTGTTGATGTAGCCCTGAAGTCAGGGCCATTGTGGAAGGTAATGCACTGGCAGTCAGCTTGACTCTGCAGTGCTGATATGAAGTGGGTAGATCAGGGATCCAATCTGGAAATATGTGGATGAGAAGCAGGTTAGAGAGCTGCACTTAATGTAGTCAGTAATAACTTAGACACAATTTAATGAAATGCTGTTTCACAACTTTCAGTACCAGCTCATATTTGGTCTCATGCGTTACTATACGAATGGATGAAATACATGAGGATGTCATTTAAGGTTAGATATTCTCTAGGGTAAAATCAAGTTTAAAACCTGATCTCCTTTCCAGGCTCCTACTCCCATTCACAACTGCAGTCTGACACTTCTCAGTTTATGTTAATGCAACTGTTACTGAGGCCAAGCACAAGACAGGAATGATTTTGATTTAAGAAATTAATGCCTTATACATCCATTCAGTAACACCAGTACCTGTAAGTGTAATTACACAATGAAGTGTGTAGCCACCAGCAGCTGAATATAGCAAAGTATGAGACCTCTTAAGTTGTCTTTGATATGACACAAAATAAAATGTTAAATTCCATGCTAATGTGTCAAGGTTGCACTTCAATTTCTGTGTTACGAGGAGCACATCAAAAAGTCAGCGTACACCTATCTGAAGTCATTCACCAGCAGAAGATAGTATCTAATGGTTAGACCTACAACTAGATTAAAAAAAGTTTGAAAAAGTCCAGATATGGACTCTTTGATAAGATGTTTGCTCTCTGCTTTTTTGGTATTACTGTTTCATAGAATCATGGAATGGTAAGGTTGGAAGGGACCTTTAGAGATCATCTAGTCCAACTCCAATATCAATACCAGTAACTAAATAAAATTATGCAAGTACATGTGTTAAGTTGAAGATTTAACTTAGATGAAAACATTTTCAAGGAACAATAATATTTCACTTTTTACTTTTTCTGCCTTTTATCTGTCTACAGACATGACCAGAAAGTGAAGAACCTCATATTGTTGCCCCCCTGCCCCCAGCTCCCTCTACAATTTTGTTTCAGTTATATGTTATGAAAAGTAATATCACAGGACATTTGAAGACACAAATAGTTTTGACAAATGCACAGTTATTGTGATTCAAGTCAGGCTTTTTGATAATAGTGGTTTTGTAATCTGGTCAGGTATTGAGAGGCTATGAATAGGAACAGGGGACAGGCTGTAAAAAAATTAGATTTCTATAGCTCTAAGGGGAAAAAAAGCCAAAACCACAGCCTACTAATTTTTGTAGATGAGAATTTCATTATCTTGACTCATTCCGTTTAAGATTGTCTTTTGCTGAAAGCGACTATTCAGTCTTTACTTAGGATTTTCTGTATTTGAGAGATCATGATGAATGAAGTTATGATTTCTAATTGACTTTCATTGAACACAGAAAGGTTATTGCTGATACTGTAAGGACTGCAGTGCTCCCACAGTTTCCTGTATGAGATTTTACGCCTTGCCATATGGTAACCCAGCCCATTTCATTGCCCTTAAACTTGGAGAGGCTATATGCATCCATCTGACGTCCAGTTGAATAAATACACTATCTCAATAATAATCTCTTATTTCTGTTAGTATTTTTCTTTCTTTTTTGTTTTAAATCTCTCAAATGCAGAGGATATAATTAAGGATCATGTTAAGGTGAAAAAGGTTAGGTGCTCTAGTTTTGTTTTTTGAATGCTGGACTGGGAACAAGAAGTTCATTCAAAACATTAAAATACTTCCTGTACAACCATTATGCCTTATTAATGCATTTTAAAACTTTGATAGATATGATCTTGTGCTTGATTATGTTGTTATGACATTTAGATGTCATTACAAAATTAAAAACTATAAAAATAACCCAGTTATCTATTTTTCTTAATGGAGACATTGATACTTACTGCCCATCACCTGAAACACAAATTAATTTACAATTATTTGGGTTTAAATGATTTAGCCCAATGGATAGTACATATGTTTATAATAAAAATATAATTCAATGTTTATTAAGAAAACAGTAGCAAATTAGAATTAAAGTTAATGAGTTTAATCCTTTCACATACCAAAAATAGATTTTAATTAAGCATGAGATTAGATAGGAGTTCAGCAAACCCAGTCAAGTGTCTTCCTTAGGCCTATCACACTGTAGCATGTTTTCAGTGATTGTGCATAAAATTATTGGTGTCATTAAGTAGGAAATAAAAATTGCAGTACGTTCATTTCATCCCAGGGGTAGCAGTCCTGTATGTCTGCATTTAAGATCTGACTAATCAACACATTAGCATTCAATAATCTGTGAACATAATATATATTTGTAGTACATAATTGACAAAACAGTTTCTTTCAGCAGAAGGAATATACAACAAGCATGTAGTGCTTCTAAAGACTGTTGTTAAGGGTAATGCTTCTCACATAATAGTCCTTCTAAATCATACTGTTGTTTTGCCATACTCATTACTTTGTTTTCCACTTCTCCATTTTCGAATTTATTTGCTTGACCAGCAGGTGATTTTGAACAATAGTTTCCTTGGCAAATGTCCGGTTGGATGCACTGGAGTTCAGTTTCCGTACACTGATTTTTCATGCTGACTCCACGTTCGGTGCCCCTGCAGTACAGGCTGATGATATCTTTGACCCTTGTTGTTTTGAAATAACTTCGGTTAATAGTAGCTCTCATGGTAGCTTTTCTAACCTTTGACTGAGAAAAAATGTAGATGCAGTTTCAAATGATCTTTTTCAAATATTGTATGTCTAGTAGAGAACGTCTCTAGTATTCTTTTAATTTTGAGGAGTCATCTTTGGCTTCTTTCTTCTCTGTTATTAGGGTTAAATTAAACCTGTACCGACAACAGCTTGAATAGTGTCTCCTAGAAGACTGAAAATGCATTCCTTAGTTGGCACAAGGCACTCCTATGCCAACTTTTTCCCCAGTGTAATCAACTTTATTGCTAGTTTTGAATTCCTAACAGGTTTTTGTCTGTTTTCTTTCTCTAAAGGAGATAGCTGAGCCTAATTCAGCCCAAGGTGTACTCAAGAGTATTTTCTGCAGCAGGGAAGCTATTTAAAGATGATCCCAGCCCTCTTGGCCACCTCTGTAAATTTTTACCTCCTCAGTTATGTTAATGCAGCTATTTTGACATTTAAATGAGATCAAAGACATGACTTAAGTGAAGGGAAGAGATGACAATAGAGGAGCTTTTATGAGGATTTGTGTTTTAAATTGAATCACCTTAGTTTCCCAGATCACCTTGCAAATAGTTACATAGCATGACCTTTTGTTGATAAACTGTCATGAGAAAAATTGCATAAGAATCAGCTAGAGGTGTTCATGACAAATGGTAATTTTCTGCACTGGCTTTGCTCATGTAATTGCACAAAGAGCTGTCTTTTGAGGCTTACCCACTACACTGCCTCATGGCTTTGTCAGCACAAATCTTCAGTCACAAGGAAGTAATCTCTCATTCCTTCCTTACTTGTGGACACGACATTCAGAGATATATAAGTATCAATAAGCTGTTGGGTACTGTAGCTATAAAACTGGAAGGGTAAATTACTGTCCATTTTCCCGCTTTACATGTGTCATGCTGTTAGGTCTCGTTAGTTTAGTGTGAAAGCAAACATTTATACACAGTTTCTTCCTCCTTTTTTTTTTTTTTTGAGAGTGTATAAATGGAAATGAACAATCAATTTATGAATTTTACACAGATTGGAATACATAAATGTTATAATAATTTAAAGCATGATGTGTCATTTGCAGTGAGTCATTAAAGAGTGATTATCTGGTATTGATGTTCAACTAGTAGCTATGAATGGTATCCATTGACTCAAGTGTGATTCAGTGGGATCCTGCCATTATTGCCAGTGGACCCTAGCGATGGCTAGCGATGCCTAGCTCAGTCTTTATTAAGAAGGCTTTTACAGGATTTCACTGATAGCTGACAACAGTATTGTGAGTGTAAGAAATGGCTATTATGTTTTGAAGCACTGAACTTTTAGGCAAATAACACTTAAACCCATTATTACTTTCGGACAATACTGTTCATGAACTTCTTATCAGCTAGGCAAATTAAATTAGCAGTACCTTTAACCAGATTAAATCCTGTATGTCACTGAGAAGAAACTTACACAGAGAGAGGTGCGGCAAATGAAATGGAAATACACTGTGTTGCAAATCCACTGCTAAATGTCTGTTTTAGTGTCTTCACAGCTGTTGACAGTGGTGTGTGCATGCTTTCAAAGTGAAACCAGTCATTTCATGTTTACTTTTTCTGTTAGGAGTGGCATCAGGAACAGATTGTGTGAATGTGTTTGAATATGATTCTTTATGAATAAGCTGAAATTGCTAAATAATAGAATGTTTCAATTTGGTAATTTTAGAGATAATTATGAATTTGTTTGTATTCACTATTATTACACCCTTGTCTTCCACCTTGCCTGATAAATTATGCATTGTTATTAAGAAAATAACATTTTAATGTGCACATAGATTGTATCTAGATGGTTTTATTTTGCTGAATTTAAAAAAGTGGACATTTGAACTTAAAATTGTACTCTTATTCTGCATCTATTTTATTATAAGATAGTAAAAAAAAAAAGATATAGTGGAAAAATAAATTATTTCTTAAAAATATTAAAACATTAATTCATTTGAGGATAGAAAGATAAAAATTAAAAGTAAGAAACAGAGGTTTATAATTTAAACTTTTGCCATGGACCCCATGTATATATTTATTCATTTTAAGCTCCACATCGTTCATGTGCTTGCACGTTCCTATGTAAGAAATGAAGCAGCTACCACATTGTAGTCAACATAGGAAATTACATTTCTAATATTTTTAATGAGGAAACAAAATGCATGTTATATTTTTAGGACATGTAACCTCTAATTTATGAAGTTACAGTTTTTGAAATATTTTGGCGTTTAAGGAAATGTTTTCTGGGAGTGAGACAGAAAATGGAATCCCTTATGGGATACAACAGCAGTTTACATGCTCTGTCAATCAATTGGTATTTATTACTAAGATAGTTTTAGGATATGGATAATTTAAGTAAAACAATGTTTTTTGATCTTGTTTGTTTTCTTCCTATTGAATATAATCCAAAGGAGATGTACTTGACAGTAGATTTCCTTTCTCAGAATCTTGTTCCACCTATGGGGACATTTTCCTTGGGTGGCAAAGGCAGTTTGCTTTTCCTATTAATTATACTTGCAATTTTATGTTAGCAATAAATTTCATTAATAAATCTCCCATTTATCATGGAGTTACTTCAATAGGAACCAATGTGCTTTTCCAAATGCTTTATCAACTCACCTTTTCATGTGTCATTACACCTCCTTATTCTATTTTTTTTCCAGTCTATATACAGCATATGAGTTGCAGATAGTTTTTAGCACTATTCTCTCCATTTTATGCCCACAGTACATGTGTGAATTACAGTTCCTGTGTTCAAATATCTGATTTTTTTCTATCAATGAGATCCTGCAATTCAAATAATTATAATATGCATTAACTTTTTAATTGTTTTGATAGATCTAAACAAATTCAAAACATGTAAGACAATATTTTCTCCTTGTCTCTTTTACTTCTTCAGAATTTATAGAAAATTTCAGTACCTTTTAAATCCTCGTCAAGTTTATAGTCTTTCTGGAAATGGACCAATGCCAGGGTAAGTCTACAGTTAATATTATTACTGGGAACACATTTAATAAAATGCTACATAATCAAATGAGCAGACTGAGGAACATACAACATGTTTTCAATGTATTAGCACTACAGATCTCTGAAGGGCTGCAGAAATTTACAGGTATTACTTGTTTGTCTGTGTAAACAAAACTACATACCATATCTTTTTCTGATAACCATGCAGTACTCTGGGAAGTGTGGGATAAATTTCTTTGTGTTTGCAGCTATTCCTGTTATATCAGCAACCCAGATTTATGTAGAGGGTTAATCTTATGCTGTGAATATCAAGCAGACTCAAAATTATTTTACATTAGCAATTCATTTTACAATTTATTTTACATAAAAACATGTGTGCACATACATATGTGTCTGTGTAATATATATATATATATAGTGTACATATATATTCTTATGCTTGTCAAGGATAGAATGTTTCAAATTACCGTGGCTTATCAATTCCATAATCTCGGAGATGTAATGGGGAGAAAATGACTGGACAGGCTATATTGTTCTGGCAATGTTTTTTTTATGGGATTCAAGTGTTATCTGAACCAGTTAGTGTTAGTGTTGCAGTTACTTGCCTAAAAGGCTTATTCCATGATTCTTCCTATTTTGCATTCATGTGAAGACAAGAGAATTTCAGTAATATCAGTTACCAATTTATGCCACCTGAAATTGTCTCTCTTTGAGGTAGTACTTTGGTAGAGGAAAACCTACTCCAAAAATGGAAATATGGACATGCAGGATTTTTTTCATGCTTGTAATTTTATTCTGTACCTGAATGCTAGTGCTGTTTTATTATTAAAATTGTATTTGTTGTGTTTCTTTATGTGAGTCTTGATGCATATGGAAAATTTTTAAAGTCTTAGATCCAAAGAGAAAGTTGCAGAAACTTCTTTCCAGAATTTATAAAAAAAATTTAATTGGGACAAAGCTCGTAACCAATGTTACACACGGTGTAATAGAAAAGCTATAGTAGACACTGAGATGATGACTTTTAAAACAGTTGAATTATTTTTGTTCTAATTCATCATATAAAACATGGAATTAAAAAAAAAATCAAACCTTACTTTACTAATTGCATTTCTGTTCATTACTGATTTGTGGGTTAAAGGTATCTTGTGATATAAAAGAAAATGCATTTTAAAGCAGAAGCACAAGAGGGCAGTGTTAAGTTCAAGCTGAAATCCTGCACCGAAGCGATTTAAGCTAGTCTTTTGAATCAGGACACTGTTTTCTGGAAAATGTTTTCAATTTCTCTTCCTATTAGGAATCAAAATAATTGTGACCTCAGAGTCACTTTGGAGAAATTTTTAATTAATTTTCAAACAGACACTGCATTTTATTAAACTTATTTTGGTATTTTTTTTTATTTGTTCCAAAGAAATTAATAATCCTAAATTTCCTGTTTATTGCCTGCCACCACTTCTTATGCTGTGTAGACTGCATGTAACTTCTCTTAAGCAAGCAGTGGAATAAAGTCTGTATTCACTGTAAGCACTTACCAGTGCTTATTTCCCTTTCTGCGAGGGCTGAATTGCCTAATAAAACCTGCACATCCATCCATCCATCCATCCATCCATCCATCCATCCATCCATCCATCCATCCATCTCTATAATGACACTTTTACTGAATTTTCAATCAAAATGTTACATTTATTTAATGCTGTCATATGTGTCAGACCAAAACGCAATAAAGTGGGGAATTGTACAGCGGGGGGGGGGGGGGGAAGTATTCTTCATTTATGCTTTTTGTAATACATTTTAATTGTGTCTGGTGTTAGAATTTTTTTTTGTTACAATAATAATTTCAAAACTTAACCTATAGAATGATTATAATACTAGGGTAGAATGTGTTTGGTTTTGGTAGAGCCAGCTGTCTGCTTCAACCAAGTTCATGATTTTTTTTTTTTTTTTTTTTTTTTTAATTATTTTTTTCTTATGGGCTGCTCTCATCTACTGAGATAATAGTCCCAAGTTTTTTAACTTGAGTTCCAAACATCTGTGGCTAACATGAATTAATATTTCCAGTTCACTTCTGTCAGAAATCTAAGTATCTCCTGTTTAGATAACAGAGAGAAAGATAAGAGAACTAGGAGACCAATAAAATAAGAAATCTTATGGGAACTATGAAATTGCTTTATTTTTTTTAAAAAAAGTCAATAGCTCAATCACTAATTTTTTCATTCTTCCTCATTAGTGGGATAACCATGTGTTTTTTCACATGCATATGTTGGAATAAAGGACTCCTTAGCAGACCTGAACTGCAACAGATTTCTTTGAAATCTGGAAATATTTCATTTTCTTTTTCAAACTGTTCCCTTAAAAAAAAAAAAATGACACAAAAAAACCAAGAAAAGAAACTCAACCAAAACTGAACAACCCCCCCTCACCCCCTCAAAAAATACCTCACCAAAATAAACTCCCATCTCTTGTAGTATCAGTTACTGTGCATTTTTTTCTATGAATATGCGGCATGTAGCAGGACAACGGAAGAACATTTTGAACAAGTTGACAATTTTAGTATTGCTATCTGAATGTGCAATTACTCAAATGGATGTGTCACCGATTTTCATGATGGATAAGATGGTACTTGGAGAACTGTAGGAACAGCATATTGTGTAGAATCTTAGCATACCTAAACTAGGGTTTTCAGAGCTGTTTATGTCAAGACTCATGTACATAATCAATACAAGAATATGTACATAATGCTAATAAATGGCATAGTAATGGAGTGATTCCTTTCCAGCAGCAGAAACTGACCTACTGCAAAGCCTGAAAACCAAGGAGCTCTGAGCCAAGGGGCAACAGTACACTTCAAACATTGGTACAATAATTAATGATTTAGACATTCTTTATTTGAGTGTAGAGAGATATGGGTGAGCTGGAGAAACCCTGTAAGCTCTACAGATGAACACAGGCATAAAAAGTGCTCCATAGTTATAGGCTGCTACAGTTAACAAACTGACGTGAAAATTGCCAGGCTGATACATTGTGTAATTTGTGCCTAGCACCTGTGTTTTAGCCTTGAAAAGAGTTTCCCTGTTTGGTTGTTATGTCTCTATAGGAGTCTTCTGCTTCTGACAACAACTGTTATTGTGGATTTAATGATCTTGAAAAATCCGAAATTCAGTTATTGTTCACTTCTCAGAGAGCTGAATAATAGCTGGATGAATAGCAGTTGAGCCACAGACACACATGATTCTCTACAGAGGTCACTATTTCACAATGGCTTTGTCCCTCTGAAAAGCCTCCCATTCCCTTAAATCTATTATTTAAAATCTCTAATTTATGTTATTTTTATACCAGATAATAGAAATTATATCAACAAAAGTTGTATTGCTTTGTAACTCCTTAGACATTTTTGGAGAGCATGTATTTTTAAAATTCTACCCACAAGTTTACCTCAGCAGGCCTTTTTAAATCTTAAATTATGTCCATTTAAAAGATGATCCACACAACCAAACTGAATCCTTACAACTTACTTTGTAATTTAGTTGGGAATCTACAGCACCTGGGCCTTTATAACTTCACAAAGCAATAGACCTATTTGGAAAATTACACTATTTTCCCTGATTATTGGGATTGATTTGCTAGAGCATTTCTTTGCTTGTTGGACATCTGAAATATCCAGAGTGTTCTGGGAGGACATATACACCAAGAATATTTTAGAAGATAACAACTCTGTAGTTATTTTCTCCTGAACAAAACCTTGAACCTGGTTTGTATTTCTTTGGAAGAATTACATTTTTGCCAAAAAAAAAAAGGAAAAGGAAGCCATTGTGGGTCGGTTGTACTCTAATGACTAAAATTGCTGTTGTATACCATAAAAGTGTGATACTTAGAACTCAGTAAGTGACATGTAAAACTTAAACCTTGGGTTTGGAGATGTATTTTAAGCAGCTGTTTAATAATATTTTTTACTTGTATAACATCTGTGATTTTTACTGTATACAATGTTTAGCCCAATCTTTACATATTGTAAATGTCACTGGTTTCTACTCCTATCTCAGTCTAGACTTCCAAAGTTGAGAGCCAGATTAATTCACCTCTCACTGTAATTGTTCCATAGTGAGTTTGCCACACATTTAGATCCTTTTTCTGAAATTGCTTTTAAAAGCCTCAGCCGCATCCTTTAGCCTACTTATTAGTTTGCTTTTCTTGTTTTGTTGAACTGGTTCTCTTTTCTCAGTCACCTCAAAATAAACTTTTTGACTATTATGGTTAAGTTACTTTTGAACATATGATATCCAGTGTCCTTGCCCGGCATCAATTGATTCACTTTTCCCACAAATGCTTCTGTATTTCTTCGGACTGATATAGCGCTCTCCCAAATCAGCAAGGCTGCTATCCATCTTATGTGTATAATGCAGATAAAGCAAATTTCATTCTAGCAGGGATCACGGGTTTGGGGCCATCTACTGACTAAAATGCTTTATTGTGAAAGCAGGTTTGTGTGCATCTTAAGCAGTAGTTAAAGAAAATCTAAGTTTTTGTTGGACAAGCCTTTGAGCAACTTGATCTACTGAAAAATATTCCTCCCCATGGCAGGGTAGTTTTCCTAGATGATCTGTAAAGGTACCTGCCAACATAACCTGTTCAATAAATCTAATACTATATGATACTAATATATATATATAATCTATACTAATGGTATTTTTGAGTGTGAAGTATATCACATGGAACGATGTTTTCATTGTCTAATAGCTGACAGTAATATATGGAGTCCCTCAGTGTTACATGTTATCATACATTGAAGGACTGGCATCTTGTTTTTCTAAATGTGCCATCATGGTTTTTAGGAAGCCTGTGATTTGAAATTGGCAGCCACCTTTATCTTCAGAAAGGAGAGGAAGATATTGCCTCATGCAATGATAAATTTGATTTATTGAAACTATTTTTATTAGAGTGATTTACTGGAATTACAGTCTCATGAATAGTGTCATTACAATATACAGAAAAGTGTAATGAGGTATTAGTGTGTATTTTGTCCAGTTACGTGGCCAGCTCAGCTTGGCAGTCTGGAAGAGGAAAACTGGATTTAGTTTTCATTTATATTCTCAAGTAAATAAGCGTTTGTCAGGGAGTGTATTTGCTTTGTTCAGTAAAATAATAGCAATATGGCCATTACAGAAATGGAGTGAACATTGCAGCTATGCAATTGCTTTGTCTTTCAACTTAGTACTTCCCTATGAACACTTAGTTTCAGTGGTGGGCTCAAAATCAAAATCTGTGAAAGTGCTAGATTAAACCCAGCATTGTGAATTTACAAGTGGAAGGTTCCTGAGTAATAGGGTTCACCTGGAAGTGTGAGGATCAGTAGTTTGTCAACGTAAATCTGATAATGAGGATTTATCAGACTCAATAATTGCTTTGAGCTGGTGACATTTAGGGTGAACATTTATCTTTCATTCACTTCTTTTTACATACAGTGTAAATTCTATTCTAATATATCAAATGGGTATGTTATAGATACCATTCAGGATTTTTTTTATATAATGTATTTGATGTGTGTGACATGTTATGAAAAAATAAATATTTACTGAATTTAATGATTTAACATAATTAGTAGTTCAATATTACTTTCCCAATACATTTAAGGTCAGCTTACTTTATTACTGTGAATACTGAATTTTACAAAAAGAAGTCATAACAAATAGCTTTTAATATGGTTTCATTGTAAATCATTGTGCAGAGCTTCTGACATCCTCTATCGCAGCTGACTACAATTAGATGCAAGTATCGTAATTGGCAAAGTTCATGCACTGTATGTAGTGATATTGCCTGAGAAGTGATGAGACAGAGGATTTGCAAGTTTTACTCAGCTATTTCAAAAATACTCTCAAAAAAACCTGAATCCAGATTACTCAGGGCTAACTGTAAAAGCAGCTCAATGAAAACATGGGTTTAAGCCACAAGAGCTGAAGTAGCTGTAGTGCCATTTAGGGTATTTAGAAGGAAATTTATCTTACAGAGGATCATACAAAGTTCCCTTTTTTTGCCCTTTGACCTTCTCTATAGTGGAGAATTTACCAAGTGAAATGTTACTTTTATATTCATTGATGATTTTACATTAATCTGATACCTATCCTAAGATAACAATATCAGTGCATAATTCGTTGCTTGGACTGTTGATAGTTTTAATTTTTGCTGCCACTGTGAGTGAAGATGACTGACTGAATGATTTCACATGGTGGTGTTTTTACGCCACCTTGTGTGACTGAGCACCTGAAAACTCTATGTGGTACATTGATCCTGGATATTACAGAAAAAGTCACATACAGGTACCTAGTTTTCCCTGAGTGGGAAAGGATTTCCTATAACAGTTCTATAGGTAAAAGGGAGGAATTTGAGGTGTGCTATCTGTGCATAAATCAATTCAATACATGATTCAACAGAAAACAGTTAAGTCCTCTGGCATTGGTGTTCTACTCATAATTTGTCTTCATTCTTATGGATTTGATGAGGTGTTTATGAGAAATTGAATTAGAAGTTGTATAGGTAGTTGAAACAGTTGCCATCTCTCAGGTGGTAATTACTAATTTATCAGCAAAAACTCAATAACAACCTGTGTGTGTGATCCTTGTGTCTGGCAAAATAAAATAAATATAAGTTGATATCAAACACCTTCAGTAGCTTAAATAAATTTGCTTTACATCAAGCAGACTGGAAAATGGATTGGTGAAGGCTAAAAGAAGGTCAATTTACAAGAGAACTATCAAGATTAAGATTGTTTTTATTGATAGATTTTCTTTTGACTGAGCTCATTTATTGTCTTAATTATTGACCATAGATTAAGAGCTATGTGTATGCTTATGGAATTTCTCAAATGTGAAAAGTTGTGAAGCTGCAGTTTAATAATAGAAGAATTTGATCATCAAGTGAGAATTAGAGGATCCTGTCAAACTTAGCGATACCAATACAATAAAATACATTAATCTCTTGTAATCCACCTTGAAGGACAGGTTGTATTGACTTTTGTCAGTGGAAAGAAAAAAAGATTCATTTTCCTGAATCATCTAACAATTTAACTGGCAAAAATGTCCTTCATTTTTTAAGGCCTTAGTATGCAGCTGTGTTATTGTTGTGTTTTTTTTTTTTTAAATTTGCCTTACTGTAAATTGTTATAGTTATGATGTTTCATCTTTTACTTCCAAAAGTCTTGTGGTATGAGATGTTAGTTCTATAATCTTTCTTGTTGCCTTTATGCCAGTGAGGGTAACTTGGGTAACAGTCTGTACCAGCCTAGTATTCTTACACCTTACTTGAGATCCACTGACTTATGTTAAGTGATGCAGGAAAGCTTTTTACTATAATATCTATAAAAATCAATCCTGTATAAAATCATATCAACCTATTTTCATATCCATAATTAAAAGGGGAAATGTTTTTGTGGCAGTATTTTTCTTCAGTAAAAAAAAAAAGTAATCAATTGTATTAAGTGATTCTGCATGAATTATAGTACAAATTAATTTGATACCAATAAAATATATGATTTGAAGTTTCTGATTTACCTGTTTTGCATAACTTACTTAATGTCTGTCATGGTTATTGACCTAATTTCTGTAAATAGGACATTATATAATAGACATTTGCTCTTTGTATTAATGTCATACTTGTCATGTGCTGTGTAAAGAGTAATCATTTAAATTATTAAGAACTTTAAAAAAAAGTATCATGGTTTGACATGACAGCCTTTTCTGGTAAGAGGGAAGGGGCTGTAAAGATGGCTTCTGTAAGAAGCTGCTCGAAACTCTCCCCAGCTCTGAGCCAGACCCACTTCTGGGTCAGAGCCAATTAGACACCTTCATGATGACTTTATAAGAAGAAGATGGAATAGTAGAGTTCTTCCTGTTTCTTCTGTTCTGTTTCTTGTAGGCATTAGAATAAACTTTCCTTACTCTCCTCTCTGAGTACTGGAGTCTGTTTTGCCTGGAATTGTAATTGGCAGTGAGCCCTCCCTGCCCTTGTCTCAATCCACGATGACCTTTGTTATCTTTTTCCTCCCATTTCGCTTGGAACTGTTGTGGTACTTCTGTGCTAGCTGGGCCAAACCACAACATAAAGTAGAAATAAAACTTTTGTGGAAGAGTCCCACTGTAAACACTATTATATTTTTATATTACTTCATATTTACATTCATAGAATTCCCAAACAGTTCTATGTAAAAATTTTCTGTAAGAGGTAAAAGATACTATTAAAACACTAAAGCCATCTGGTTGGCAATACTTTTTCTTTACCTTAAATTCTGTTAAGAAATCAGTCAAATTCATTCTTTACAATTACCATAGTCACTGAGTTTGAATTAAACCTTATATACAGAAACCCATGTTCCCTTCCCCACTCTTAATTTAGATGGCACATTCTAATTCAATGAGTGAGATGTATTTACATATATAATTATATAACTATGTTTAATGTTACAATTAATTTGCTTTTATAAATATTTATGTTTATTATAGTATATTTATATACACTCTATTCATATATATGCAAATATACAGTGTAAGGACTATTATACTCTTATGTATTTTTGTATAATATATGTATCATTTTTACATTTAAATTTATTAAAATCATGTGAACTCAGTGCTGGGTACTATTAAATTGTTTGGAAAAGTCACTGTGTATGAATATGAAATACTCTAGGGAAATATGAATGAAACTCATTAAGAATTTTTTTGACAATGTGATTTTGTCAGATCCCCCACTTTCTTGGGATGTCGTACTTTTTTGATGAATATTAACTATACAGTCAAAACAAAAAGAATGATTGGTAACTATATGGTGAGGATGCTTGTTTATAAAAAGGGAGATGGAGATTTAGGTCTGTGTGTTGCTCATCTGGATTAATGCTAACATCAACCCTATACTTTGATGTTTGTTTTTGTTTGTTAGTTTGCTTGTTGGTTTTTTGTTTTGTTTTGGGTTTTTTTCCCAGACTTTATTTTTTATATCTGTTACATGTGGTAGAAATGCTTAAATATTTATAGAAGTTAATACCCTGCCAGCACCTCTGGGCTATAATTTGATTTCAAATTAATCTGAAACACCCTCAGTACTGGAAGCAATATAATTAAATTAGCTAACTTTCTACACACCCAACACATTGGGTCGAAGTAGAAATGCTGGGGATGGGAGGCATTTGTCTATTTGCCAGGTCTCCTGAAGTGAGAGATATGTACACTTGTGGGCCAGGATATATTTCAGTGCCCTGTCATAAAGTGGTAAGCAGTAGCTTCCAGCAAGCGGGTCTTTCAGCACATATACTTGTTACAAGATGTGTTCCCCAAGGATACTCAGTCAGATTTGGCACATGATATTTTGGATCAGAAGAGATCCTATAGCAGTTGTCCTGCAGATATGTGAAGTATAATGTGAAAGGTGAGAAGAGCAAAGCAGAGTTTAATACAGAACAAGTAAGCATCCTTCAGACATTGTTCTTGACACTTGAAATTGTCTAAGAGCTCTTCTCAGCAGAGAAAATTAGAGGGAGTGAGTCAACAATGTGATGGTGTTAATAATATGTAGCTTTGCTAACCTTGAAATTCTCGTCTGAAAGTACCAAGAAGTTGTTCTATCATTCTCTACATCTTAAATAACTTTTTTTTAATGGTTATGATTTTCTTTTCTTTCTCCTATGCTCTTTATTTTACTCTGTAGTAAAGTTCTTGATTGTATCAGGAGACATAGAATCATAAAATGGTAGGGGTTGGAAGGGACCTTTAGAGATCATCCACTTCAACCCCCCTGCAGAAAGCAGATTCACGTAGATCAGGTCACATAGAAACATGTCCAGGCAGGTCTTGAAGAACTCCAAGGAAGGAGACTCCACAACAGCTCTGGGCAGCCTGCCCCAGTGCTCTGTCACCCATCACCATTACAGTGAAATAGTTTTTTCTTATATTTAAGTGGAAATTTTTGTGTTTCAGCTTTATCCCATTACCCCTTATCCTGTTGCTAACTACAATAGAAAAAAGGAATGCCCCAACCTCCTGACACCCACCATTTAGATATTTGTAAATGTTAATAAGATCTCTCCTCAGTCTCCTCTTCTCTAGACTAAACAGCCCCAGTTCCCGCAGCCTTTCCTCGTATGGATGATATTCCAGTCCCCTGATCATCTTGGTGGCCCTGTGCTGGACTCTCTCCAGAAGTTCTCTGCCCCTCTTGAGCTGAGCAGCCCAGTACTGGACACAGTACTCAAGATGAGGCCTGACCAGGGCAGAGGAGAGAGGGAACAGAACCTCCCTCGGCCTGCATCTTCTTGATGCATCCCAAGATGCCATTTGGCCTTCTTGGCCACGAGGGCACATTGCTGGCTCAAGCCAGAGAGACTCCCAAGTCTCTCTCTGCAGAGCTACTTTCCAGCAGTTCGACTCCCAACCTGTACTGGTGCATGGGGTTGTTCTTTCCCAGATACAAGACTCTGCACTTGTCCTAGTTGAACCTCATGAGGTTCCTCTCTGCCCAACTCTCAAGCCAACTCACAAGAATTTTTAAAAGTTTCAGGGACAGGCACACCATTTTCTGTGCAGCATTAAAACTTCACATGGAAAATGGCTTGAATTAATCATGGAATCATAGAATGGAAGGGGTTGGGAGGGACCTTTAGAGATTATCTGGCAGGTTCACCTAGATCAGGTCGCATAGGAACATGTCCAGGTGAGTCTTGAAGACCTCCAAGGAAAGGAGACTGCACAACCTCTCTGGGCAGCCTGTTCCACTGCTCCGTCACCCTCACAGTGAAATAGTTTTTTCTTCTATTTAAGTGGAACTTTTTGAGTTTCAGCTTCATCTCATTACCCCTTGTCCTGTTATTGTGTATATTTATTTGTATTTTAACATTTGTGTACAATGTGTTACTTGTGCATTTGTTAGGAGATTACACACTGCATATCAGCTGGAGTCACTATCATGTAGAATATGTATTAAGATTTCTGTGACACTAGTGAATAGATTATATGTCAACTTACATACGTGCTCATATGTATGTATGGTAGCACAGCAAAATTATAGGAAGGTTTTCATCTGGTCACTATTTACGTGTAAGGACTAATTTCCATGTATGTCAAAAGCTATATTGCATTGATACTCCTAAATTTTAATACTGCAATTTAGAATTGGTTTAATATATCATCACTTTTCAGCGTTATGGAATGTTGGTGTTCAATGAAATAGATAATGAGGTGCTGATATTATCCAGCACTGAATGGTTATGGAAGCAGAAATAGGCAAATGTTACCAAAAACATTCCACTTTTAGAATGTGGTTTATAGGATGACAAAATGGGTGCATTCAATCTGATGATTACCAGTTTTATATTAAACCGTGGTGCAAAGTTGTTTTTATCAACTGCAAAATGCTCAGTCTATTACCATCAGAAATATGCTGTTTTCATGTGCTTTTATAGCCAGCACCTCACAAGGAGATACATTTAGACACCTTAGACTTTTCAGAGGCTACATATCCATTTACAACTAGGTAAACAGATGAATTTTTCAGACAATAGTTTCAAACAAGATTTGAACTGAGACAAAGATTTGGATTAATCATCAGATCTAAGCTATATACTATGCCATAATAACTCTTGAATTAACAGTTTTACGTTGAATTTTTCAAGTAATACAATGTTATTTGTCTAAAAAAGAAATGCGTGAGCATTCAAATCTTCACTTGACATTTACTATTAAATGAAGTTTTTTAAGGCATAAAATGTTTCTATAAAGCACATGCAATTATGACAGTAAATAGATATCTCATTTATTGTTTTTAGGTTAAACTTTTTCCGAGATGTTCCTGAGTTCAGAGTACTAGCATGCGGTGGAGATGGAACAGTAGGCTGGATTTTGGATTGCATAGGTAATCAATATTGTTTACATAGTTTTGCTTGACTCACATTTTTCATTTTACTGCACCTACCTATATACCAAAGAGTGGATACAGCTGTTTCAAAGAAGATCTTGTTCATTTAAATTTTAGAAATTTATTAGTTTGGGACATTTTTAAGGATATTCAAATTGCAGATTACATACAAAATCTCTACACAAGTCCAATGTTTTAAGCCCATTGGACTTCCAGGAAGCAAGAAATTTTAATCAATTTGTTTTAATTTCAGTTCAAAGTATATTCCACAATCAAATGTAAGTTGTTACTTTTAAGACCATTTACCTTAGCTGATTTGTTTTTTGAGTTGCCAAATTTGTGTTTATGCTCCATTATCCCATAACGGAGACAATGGACTAATAGCTATTTCAGTTTGGAGTTGTTTTGATCAGTTTATCCTAAACTCCTCTGTACAAATCATTAGGAAGACCCAGAAGTCAAGATATTATAGACTTAAACTTCTCAAGGCTTATTAGGGAGAATATCTTCTATACCACATGAGCATTTATTTGATGTTAGAGGGACTGCAGAGAAAAAAAATAAAATAAAAGAATGTGTGATGCTGGAAATTAAGGAGGAGATGAAGAGACGTCATGATGAGGAATGTTTAACAGTATGTACTTTATGGGAGATGGAAATCAGAAAATTCAGTGAAGAGTAAAAAGGATGTCATGAAGGAATCGACCATAACAAAAACATATTTCTAATCTTGGTTTGAAACAAGTCTTTTTGCAAATGCAAGCTATTGATTGCAACTCTCAAATGGCTTTCAAAGTCATAAATCGACATACATAAATATCAGGAGTATTGCCCAAAAGAAAAGGGAAAAAAATGTACAGAAAAGGAAAAAAAAAACCCCAAATAATTTTTCTCCTCAATTTGAGACTTAAAATTATTTTATTTAATATTAATTTCTTTTAAAGATTTGCAATTGATATTAAGTATGTTGTATCTTCCAAAACTCTCAATAAAATAAATGGGTAAATAATGATGTCCCTGCCACATCTATTGGATATATGAACTGCTGGCAGTTGTGCAGAATTCTGTGAAGAAAATAGCTCATTGTTTAACTATTCAAGTATAGGTTTTAAACTAGACATGGTTCTATTTCCATTTAAATGGAGAATTTGAAAAATCATGTATTTGAAATATTATAACTGTGCATAGCTGCTCCACTTCCAGCTTTCAGAAAGGCCATTTGTCTTTACAAGAGTTTGCCCATTGGATTTTGAGCAGAAATCCTTTGGCTTGAAATGCTAGAAAAGTACCACTATAGAGTCTAAAGTCACTGTAAATTCATAAACTTCAAAACATTACTTATTAAATACAAAATATTGACTTGGAAACTTGCTCATATAGATTAATGCTTATTTCCTGGTGGGCAAACAACTGGTGTTGATTCCAGGCAGTTCTTGGTGAAGGTGCATCTGTGTAAACATGAATCCAAGTGAATGCAGAGTTAAACACAAAATTTAGTTACCCAGATGAAAAAGTACAAGATTCTTCTCATTGTTCATGCCCTTAATTTATTATTCTTTTCTATTCATAGCTAGGAATAGCGAAGCTGAGAGCAACTGAGAGTACACGTTCAGTCTTGAAAAGATTTTTTAGTATCATTGTTTATGAATGCTTATCACATCCATAGGTTACAGAAGTCCTTGTAATAAAATCTATTAAATTAGGATTAAGGATTGAATATTGGCTAGATAAGGGGCTGAATAGTGAAGTGGCTTGGTGAATTGTGGTTGCTGAGCAGACAACATAGTCTCATGCACAAAACACATATTTCAGTCTTTCACTGAAACAAAACCTAACAAAAGTTACTGTATTGGTACCATAAAATTTCTTTTTTCTTAGTTATTTTTTTTCCTTCTTTATTCACAGAGAAGGCAAACTTGATTAAGCATCCTCCAGTTGCTATCCTGCCTCTTGGGACTGGCAATGATTTAGCAAGGTGTCTGAGATGGGGAGGAGGTAAACACAAATTAAAATACAGTGCATCATGTCATTAAAAGAAACCCTTTTTCATCAATGCCTACTCTCAATATTTGGATTTATTTTTTGTGATGTATTGAAGAACTGTTTTCATCTTTCCTCTTTTTGGAATTATCTGTTTGTAAATGTTACATGAATGATTTTATAGATCTTAAACATTGTAATCACTCTTCATACCTTGTTTGTAGCTTCTGCTGACACCAAAAAGGCTCCAAGGTGCAATGAGAGCAGTATATAGCTATTTGGTTAGCTTTTTTACCATCTGTGTAGCACTTATTGCTTTGATCAATATCTTATAAAGGGAATATTCTTAAATGGATTTTAATTGAGGCTATTCAGAACGGGTCACTGAAAACAGCTAATAATGGATTTGGAGTGGTTTCATCTTTTTTAATATTCATAAATATTAAATGAAAATTGTTTCTCAGCCTCAGACTGGTTCCTTTGATCCCCCTCCTCTTCTCCTACAGAGGATTCCAGACAATAAGTGCTGTGGTGCTATTTATCAGGAAATGAGAAGGCAAAGAATGCTGAAAGGAGAATATATGTAAAGTCAAACCTTTAATACCCTTTGCATCCTTTCCTGGATGTATGGAGCATTACTCTCAACTTCTCTAATAACTTATTTCCATTCAGGATTTCAATTACAGGATAACTTGAAAGAGGCACAAAAAATCTTAGGCAAGACTCAGTTTCAGGTGAAAGCAAGTCAATTTATGGCCTCTCAAACAGTTCTATTTCAGGTGTCAGATGGTTGTTTCAGTCACGACATTGTGTATTTGGGACTTGGCTAGTTATTTGGTGCTACTATTTGCTATCTACAAAGATATCTCTTCCTTCTATCTTATAGCAAGCTTTCTTTCCAAATGACTGCCTTGTTACCAGATAGTCTTTAGCAAATTTTAACTAGTTTCCATGCTGTAGAACTACTTTGTTAATCAAGACATTCTGTCAAATTATCTGAGGAACTCCTTTTTTTTTTTCTCTGTCATGACTCATGATTGTTTTTTCACATAGTCTTAGGGGAAAACGAAAAAAAACAACCCAAACCTCAAACAGCCTTACTTCACTTTCTGAATGGTTCATAGAGCCATGGAATGAATCAAGTTGGAAGGAGTCACAGGAAGTTGCTAGCCCAATCTCCTGTTCTAAGCAGGACCAGGTATGAGAGCATTTTATATTAGTGAGGATCTGTCCTTCCATTTACTTCTATTTATTTACCAACTGCACTAAAGTAGAAAAAGACCGTATGAAAGTATTCTGGCTTTCATCATTCTTTGCCTAGTTGCTTTGTGGTAAATGATGCTGTAACATGCACTTTGTAAAATGATCACACTTTTTAAGTGTGCATCTCCCCTACAATAAGCAGAGACATCTTCAACTCAGTCAGGTTATTCAGAGCCTTGTCCAACCAGTCATCTAGAAAGGTGAAGAAGATGAAACAAAACTTTATTATACTTTCCATGTTTTTCTAGGTTATGAAGGTGAGAATTTGATGAAGATCTTAAGAGACATTGAGAACAGCTCAGAGATTTTACTGGACAGGTGGAAATTTGAAGTAATACCCAATGATAAGGATGAGAAAGGAGACCCAGTGCCTTACAACATCATCAATAACTACTTTTCTATTGGTGTGGTAAGACTTATATTTATCCTTAAGTGATTTTAGGTTTTGAATAAATATTTGTATTGCATGCCTTCAAGTGAATAATTGTTTGCTACAGGTCATTTATAATATTATTTTGCTAGTGAAATGAACACATAGATGACTGACAGAAATTTACATAAAGTTACTTCTACACATTCAAACCAGAATTATTTTTCAGGACCTTCTACCTCCCCATCTATAAAGATACTTGTGTTGTTCCTAATGGTTTATGAGCAGCCATAACACTAAATTTATATTTTCATTATGAAGGTCCTATGAAAATATAAAGGAAAAGTAATCACTTAATGAGAACTCCAAGTAACCTTTTCCATTATAATTCACATAATCAGAACTGTTTAAAAGAATAGTAGTATTCTTTATTTCTTCAGGGAAGTCTTTATTAAGAAAATAATAATATAAATGCACCCTTCCCCCAAGTATGGGGATATCCACAGTTAAAATGAAATATGAGGAAAAGAGGTTTAAGCAGCTTTTTGTGTCCTAGGAACTGCATCCCTGGCTTGTCCTTCTCTATGCTTTCCCATTATAGCTACTGTCCATACTGCATATATGAGGAGAATTAGACATGTCCAGTCTGACTCTTCATCCTTTTGCTTTGGACATGCTTTCAAACACCAGCAGAAGAGAGATGATGATGAGATTCAAATTTCACAGATTGAATAGCTCATAATTAAGACTTTTGACACAGACAAAAAAGAAGTTGAACTTGGGAACATGCCCTCCAAAAGCTGGCACTACCTGTTCTGAAATCAACTGGTTCCATATCTTTATATTATTTTTTAATAATAATCAAAATCTGCTTTTACGGGATATCTAATTCTGCAGCCCAGTATTTTTAAAAATGGTACAGAAATGTGTTTTAAAGGGTAATATAACATATCCAAGGATCTGTGTTTAGATTACTTGATCACTATGCCTCATTATTAACAAGGTTCTTCCTCAACTTGACTGATGAAATTCCCTCAAGATTGATGAAATTTTTACCTATTAATTGTAATTCTCTAACTTTTATGTAGTGCTTATTCTCAATGTGCAGGGACAATCTGCTCCTTTCTTGACTTCCTGTACCGTGTAGTCCTAAATGCTCAAAAATCAATCAGGTCTTTCCAACATTAAGAGATTTAATTAAACAGAAGTTGTTGTGGTTTTTTTGCTTGCATAGTTTAGATTTTAGTCCCTGTTGTTCAAAACGAGTGCAGAGAACAACTAGATGTAACAGAAAAAAGAAACCAACAAAAACCAGAAATTGGTATATAAAAGTACATAAATGCAAAGTATACACAGCAAAATGAGTGCAAAATGAAGTTCATAAATAGGAGAGAAAATGCAAAGCAAAATATTTGGTTACAGGAAAAGAAATACTATAATAACAGAGAATATTCACTACAGGGGGATGTGTTCAGTGACTTTGTCAAAAGGGAATAGCAAGGCTAAAGCTCACAGATAAAGAAAGGAATGTGTTATACTAATGAGTCAAGCAAAAACTGAGAAAGAAGTGGGATGAGATTTTACACCTAAATATTAGTACAGGACAATTTAAATAGTTTGTAAAATGTAGAGTACCACTGCAGGTAAAGACATAGCACAGAAACAAGAAATTAGATGCCAAGTACATACTGGGACATCTGTGAATGTGCTAGGCTTCAAAGAATTCTTCAGCATTTTTCAAGGGAAGAAAACAGAATCACATTCAAGAAAAGGAGTTGAACTGAAATTATACAGCACCAAGATCATCATACTATGAAGGACAATGTAAATTACTTGTAGAATATTGCAGGAAAATAGCAGGCTCTACTCTGTTCAGCAGTTCAACAACCAGAAAACTCAGCTTCACTTAAAATCATGAATGTAAAAATTTAATAACACTGGATTTATGGTTTAACACATAATAGAAATGTGAGGACCAGATATTTATACCGGGAATGAGTAATACAATATGTTGCATTGGGAAAAACTCCTAAAATTGCAAAATCACATTTTTGAAGGAGCAAGCTCTGCCAAGTTTGTCATACATAGGTGTCTCAAGCCTGTTAGCACTGCATGGGGTTGTTGTGGCCCAAGTGCAGGCCTTAGCATTTGGCCCTAGGGAAGGAAAACCAATTCTTCTGTTCCTTTGTCAAACCACTTGCGACCTGCTAGAAGGTCTATCAGTTTATCCCTTGGTCTTCTGTCCTGTAGCCTTCCTATCTGCAGTTTTTTCAAGTTTTTCTTACAGAAAAGTGTATTCTAGATGTCTGATTATATGTGTTGCTTTTATCCATATTTAGATAGAATTTAAAAATTCAATCCAGTTACTCCCTTTGGGCCATATCTCTGCAGAACCATAGTGCTCATAATTTGATGCAGTGCTGCATTTGATGTTATTTCAGCACTGAGTGGAAAAGAGGAATGAATACATGTCTTACAGAGGATAGCTTTATAAAGAAGTAACCATAGCTTTATTAAGAAGTAACCTTTTTAATATTAACATGAATTTCTTTATTCATATTTGACTTGTGATTCACATTTCAGATGTTTTTCATGGCAATTCTTCCTGTCACTTAATTGAATTACACTCTCTTTAATTTTTTTCTGTGTATGTGCTCTACTATATATAAATATAGGAGAAAAAGTAAGAAACAAAGTGAGATGTAGTAACTGAACGAGTATGTGTAATATTTAACCTGATTAAAGCACAAAGCACAGAAGAACCATAAAAAGCATAAGCCAGTCTATATCAGTTTCAAAGCAGGAGCTAGAAAACATCTAAGAGCAATGTAGAGTAAGATAAAGATTTTTCAAGTGCTCGCATCCATCATTCTGTCAGGATGGCAAGATACCAGGAGAGAAGTTCCATCTGCTTCTCAATAATACTGGACTCACTGAAGCAGGCTAAATATCCAAGAAAAATACGCATTCAAGTAGTCAAGTCATATTTGGTTTTAAAAAAAGAAAAACAACACTCTCTCAAAAAACCCCAAAACGAAACAATAAGTTCCTCAAGAATGTAGTAGTGCCATTTGAAAATGGAAGCTGATCTTGGAAAGTCACAGGTTTGGTGGTCTGGACAAATAGACAGTAGTAGAGGACAGATAACTAGACATTATACAGACAATGCCACAGACAGTGGCAAGTACAATCAATGGGGTATTGCAGAAAAATGTGAAAAGCTCTTTTTCCTGTTATCTATACAACCTGCTTTAATAGTCATATGTTCAAGCACTAAGTGGGTATTATCACAGTGATCACCAAAGTTCAATAATGTTAGTATTAGTATGTTATCACAGGCTGTATTCTAGACAGGGGGCTTGCAATCCATTCTGCACTTGACGAAGTACTGGAATTTCAGTATGTCATGTCATTTAGCCAACTTGCAGAGGTTATAAACTCTAATGAAGCACTGTGTGTATAGACAGAGTATGTCAGTTTGTGCATAGTATTTGTCATGGTTTTGCTGTGAATGGAACAACAGAACTTACATTGCTTTCTTCAAGCACCTGACTGCTTATCGTTAACGGTGAGTTATTATGTATATGTGAATAGGTACTTCAGATAAGCTTGTGTAATATAATACCTCTGCACATCTGGTTTATTTTATCTTAGCTCTTTTACATGTCTGTATCCCAGGTCTGTAGCATGCTTATAGCATAGATAAATATTTTTACAGAATTCATAAATAACTCTTCAATTTACCACTTGAACTTAAAATAAAAAGTAAATCCACAAACTAAACCAAAAAGCCCAACCAAACAAAATTCCTCAAATTAACTCCATATACTCATGACTGCATGGCACCAGTACTCAAAGTGACAAAAAAGAAGAAGAAAAAAGTAGATATAGATACTCTCAAAACTAAACTCTGTATTTGTAAACAATTGTTCACAAGTCTCATCTCAGATATTGGCATGATGAAAACATTTTCACCAAAGAGTCATGCAGTCATAACAAAACATAAATACACATTGCTAGTTATATATTCCTTGACAATCACAGTACATGGACCCTAACACATACAAAACAGATAAGCATGGAAGATGGTAAAATTTGCTGAGTGACACCAGAAAAATAGGATGATGAATGACCAACAGACAGAAGAGCAAACTTTCACATAAAACGAAGACTCAAGTAAGCAACTTTGGAACAGTCTTTGATACCTTGGGAGGGACTTGCATTTGCACCAGCATCAAACCGTGTAACTACATGGTCAAAAATTTTATACAATGCTAAGGTGAGAAGAAACAATTCTTTGAATCTTTGGAAAAAGCACCTGTGTTTACAAGAAATTTGTAGTTAGTTAATTATCAGTAAAAATAGAATGACTGCCAAGGCTATGTATCTTTTATAGGGAAATTATTAAAGAATGTTAAATATATAGGGAAGTTATGTTTATTCTTAGGGCTTCTTAAATGATTGTGAGATGAAAAGGGTATTTTGATAAAAGCTTTCTCAAAGATGCCTCCATCGTTATTAAATATTAAATATTTTAAATATATTAAATATATTATTAAATATTAGAAACTTTGACTTTCACTAAATGTTCGGTTAAAAGGAGCATGTGGAAGGAGAAAGAAGCTATCTTACATAGAAAAAGAAAACTCTGCTATTTAGGCTTACTGTGCTTTCTCTTCAAGGTGGAACTCAGGAGAAATGACTACATGTTTCTCTCTATCTGGTCCACATTCTAATACTTAAGAGAGGCAGGAGAACCACAGAAGTTGTAAGAAGAAGCCATAGACATGTGGGATGGAGGCAGAGCTGTGTAGGCAAAATCACAATGGAGATTTAGGATTTGAATTAGTTGATTAAGATCTTAACAATAAGTGAGGCAAAGTCTGTTCACTGATGATTACAAAGAATAGGAAATTCACTCATACTACTTTTTTTTTTTAAATCAATTCCACTTGAATTAGTCAATAACAGTTCCTGGAAAACTGGCTAAAATGCCCTGCTCTTCTGAGTCTGGGAATGCTAGCAGTGCAGCAACTAACACATTTACTGAAGATTTCAAAAGGAAAAACAAAAATGCAGACAAACAATTAAAAAAAAGGAAAAGCCAAACAAAACCTCCTAGGCAGGTCAGGCAAAAAAAAAAATATAATGAATTTCTTTAAAAGAAAAAAATTCCATTGATATTTTTTATGTCATGATGAAAAAGTCTTATTCTTAAAGACAGATGGGTACTTTAAAGGGTCATCATTGACTGGAGGAAATAGGCCAAAACCAAAGGGCACAAAATAGTCAACTGAGAACCATGCATCATTCTGCAGAAGCAAACTTTAATGACTGATTTCAAAAAGGCTAAAAAAAAATTAAAACAATTCATTTGTCTCATTTACTTCTACTACAACTACTGTTGTTTTCCATTTTATGCGTAAAAATGCTAAAAAAAAAAAAAAATTGAGTTGTATTGCTGTTAAATGAGAGTCCTAAAGTAGATTTTCCAGAAGCAAGCATGATTTTTAATTTACTGTTTTGCCACCGAGTTAGTTTAGCCTTTATGGAGTCACAACAGATATCAGTACTGAAAGTCTTTTACCAGAAACATTTTTTTCCTTTGTTTTCTTTCTTTCTTTAACCTTATACATAAATCATAATTTTAGCTGATGTTAATAGGAGGTAAGCTATTAACAACACTATTTAACTATCATTGGAATCTTTAAAACTGCATAGGGTATTACAGAGCATATGCTACTATGCCCCTTGCAGATCCATAATTAACGTTGGAGCATAATAAACCAAATTTGCAAACATCTGCATTGTCTTTTAGTGTAGCTTTGTATAGAATAAAGAAGTATTGCCAAGATAGATTTTTAAAGGAAATCATACCATCTGAAGTGTGTCACAGTGCAACCTTCCGTATGTTAAAATAAAAATTGTCATTGGAGACAGTACAGTATTCAAGGTGTAAGAATAAACCAAATGCTATAGTAATGATCAGTACTTACAGATAGCAGTTGTAAAGGTTATAGTAACAGTCACTGTATATCTTTGTGTTTGACTGGAAACATTCTGTATCAATGACTGAGTAAGTAACTCTGATTATCATTTCAGTTTTGTTCCTCTTTGGTCAGTTTCCATTTTAAACTAACTCAGTTACATTGCTGTTACATATGTAAACAACATAGATACTCTCTCTTTTCACACTTAGGGAGACTCCCTAATAGTCTGTCCAGGACAGCAACAGAGTCCCATAGAAGTTACATTCTTTTAGATCCAGAATTGTATCTCCCTTGTATAGGCTGATCAGCTGATTGCATGCTTGGGGTTTGAGTCTACTAGGGATCTTTGCTGTTGGTGCTCATCTGCATACATACCCTACAGAGTCATTGTCAAAGGAATCAAGCTCCTTAGGAAGGTTAAAGCTGTAGCTAATCTTACTCATAATTTGCGCAAAATATTTAAAATGTGGAAAACCTCTCATACTGGGACAGGATTTAAATAAGAATCTTGTAAGATCAAACAAATAAAACTTTGAATACGTGTGCAAACCCATACACAAGAACAAGTTAGAGTAGAAAAGGGGGTGGAATGCTCTAGGACAATAATCAACATAGCAACCTTCACGAAAACTATGATATCCAGATTCCTGTTCCATCTGTTGTTTTTGTCCATTTGATTAACTTGTACCTGGCAATTCAGAAACTTCCTCCACTATGAATGACTTCTTTTCTAACATGAATAGATGCAGCATTTTAATGCCAAAACACAAGTTGTGCTGGTAGAACACCTTGGTCTTTCATTCCGTCTTTACAATGTGTGATAATTGATTTCATAGCAATACGGCCGTATTCTCACTTGGATGGTCTACAACAAAAATATTTTTTGCAAGCATATTTCGTTAAGGCAATAAAGATATCTCAATGTGCCTGGAAATGTTCTCTAAGCTCTTTGAGAAACAAATCAGTATTATAAACTGGTTTAATTAATTAATGGGGGAGAGGAAACTTCTTTAATAGTAATAAGCAATATTACAATCAGAATATGTTTTCTGCAGTTATTATCACAAAGTAGTAAAGATCTCGTGTACTTTTGTGCCACCTAATGTGTCACTGTCCAAATAACACTGTCAAATAGATAGTTGAATGGTCATGATTTACTGTTCTTCAGCCTTAGCTAGTCAATAAGCGACTCTTATTCTACCAGTGGGGAAAAATATGACTGCTTAATTCTCAATCATAATTAGGAACTTGTTAAGGATCTACTTCCCTATCACTTGAGTTTTGAAGTTTTTTTTTTCAAAACTGAAAACCAGAAAAATCTGTAAGAAAAATCTTGCTCAGAAGTAATATTTTTGTCTTTTCTCATGAAGAACATTTTGTTAGTATCAGCAGGAGTTCTGGGTATCAGAACTTTCAGTCAAAATGCCAGTCTAAGCAGGGTTGTTCCTATAACTGCCATTGTGGTATGTTATTTTAGAGTATTCTTATTTCTAAAAACAAAACAAAACAAACACAACAGTTTGTTATGGTATCTATTATTTACAAAAGGGAATTAATTTTAATTCTGAAGTCTCTCTGTATTTTGAAATTTCATAGCATTTTGCTGTTCATGGTGGTTAGAAGGATTTTGTCGTCGTTGTTTTGCCATGACAAAAAAATCCTAAGCACATTTGCTATTTAGGCCCCATTTCAATGCAGAATTTAAGCACATGCTCATCTTAACACTAATTCAATGTGACATTTGAATATGTGTTTAAACTTTCATGATCTAGAGAAACAAACATTTTTTTTTAATTTTTTAAACATTTTCCGCAGTTCCATATGACCAGCCAAATGCACGTATTGAATTCTAGGCATTTGGTGTAAGCTAGTTAATTATTTGAGTGAGATTTGTTGTTATATAACTTAAAAAAAATAATATGTATTGATTTGGTATGGAGACAAGCACGTGCTTAAGTAATTTTGTGAATCTTGATGAAATTATGTAGTATAGATTGTTAGTTCAATCTGTACTTATCTTGTTTAATCTCTAAACATTGCTAATCTTTAGCAAAGTAGTTGTTCTTACAGACTTTGCCGTTTGCATATTTGAACTATCATTACTCTTTTCCGCTTTGTTGCTATTTAAATACTTCTGCAGAAATATTGGACATAATACAAACCAAATAGATGTGATGCAGGTGGTTATTTTTTCCTATGGCAGAAAGCCACAGACATATGGTAAGTGCCATGGAAAGCTGAATACGTAGAGTAATTCATATATAAGGACCATTTCTGAAGGTTTCCCCTTGGTGCTGTGTGTTGTTTCCCTGGACATGGAGAATATGAGTTCCTAAACTAGAAATACTTGGGCATAAAGTTGGTAGAATCTATATTGCAACACTGTTGTTGGTGTTTTCTGATAGCTAGTTTTCTTCTACCAGTGTGGATTTAATTTACCTTGTAAATCCCTCTTGCCATTATTAATTAATTAATAATAATAAAAAACATTAATTTTCTATGATGCATAAGATGTATCAAGGTATCATAGCAAGAGAGCTGCGCTGTATTACATGCACCATGTAAGGTACACTAATGCAGAAAACAAAGGAGTCAAACTTTCTCTGATACTTAATGAATTTTGCTATTATAAAAAAAAATAGTTTCCTGAAGTAATATTTCTTGTGTTTTATATAAGTATAAAGAAATTCAGAGACTTTATATTATTCCTAATTTGGTTATCATTTTAATTTAATTGTCACGCTGAGATGGCAATGTATGACAGTCTGTGCTGGAACTTCCAGAATATATGTATGTGTATCATATAGATTGAGAATTGTGTGTATATTTTCCCTTTTAGTACAGCAAGAACACTGAGGTCTGCTGAATTCACTGTAGATTTCCATCAGGTTCAGTGAAAATGCAGTTCTGTGGGCTATATTTAAGTTAGCAAGTAATTTGCCTCAGTGGGAGTGTAACAATTGACGCTGAGCCCCTTCTGTCTATAAAACACACAGTTTGAGAGTCGTAATTCATACTAGATATAGTCTGCTCCCCCTTGATGAACTCTCCTTGCATATACTTGTCCTAAAGTGACCTTAAAAGACTGTTCGTTGGTTTGGATCATATGTCATTATGTTATGGGAGGAACATATTGTCCACTCTAAAAGTGTTTCCTTCCAAAATTATCTGGCCGAGATACACCAGTCTTTGCTTCAAACAGAATCCCACAAAGTGAGAATGATTAAGGGATTTGTTTTAAAATTTCATTGCTCTTCCAACAGTTTTGCAATAAACCTAAGAAAGCATTTATGTATGATGAGTATTGCTTGTATGAGTATAACTTGGATCTACATTCTTCACCTATTTTCTCACATAGTTTTGGGTTGGTTTTTTTTTTTCCTTTTGGCATTTTAGGTATTTGAGACTCTCATTTAACTTTTCATGATGAGATTAGAACAATGCTTATTACTTTCAAAAAAGAAAGGTACCTTGGTTTAGACTCATCAGTAGCTTGTGCACTTGCTGTCATTTTTTACCAAGTCTTGTCTTGTAAAATTATTTTTCTGGTATGAAATTAAAGGTTAGAAAGTAATTTGTTTCTTATAGTTAGTAAAAACTTTAAGAAGAATCATTGAGAGAGTCTTTGGCAGTTACCTAAATCCTTCTTTTCAATTTATAAGGGATTTGTAAAATAAAACAATTTATAGAATTTAGATGATGTACATTAAATTTCATGATTGAGAAGGCTAGTTATATTAAATAAAATACAGTGAGGCTTTATAACTGAGACAGATAGTATAAAGGGTATTTTGTGGTCAGAAGTTCAGTAAAATGAAACTTGTAGTTCTCTAGTGTTTGTCTTTGCTTACCTTAGCTATAGTAGAGATTTTGAGTCTTGTATATTCGGGGATTTTGCTGGGTGATTTTTGCTGGGGGGGATTTTGTTCTTTTGGGAGGGGGAGGGTTGCAATTGTTTTTGTAAAGGAAGGATTTACAAAGCAACCTAGCCAACAGCTACTGTGGCAAGTGACAGTTATAAATGAGATTATATGCCTAAAGACATAATTAATCTGCAGTGAGTTCAGAACAGCTCCTTAGTTACATAGTGTGTAATTAACTTACAACTACATTAGTCTTAGTACAATATTCTTCATTATATATGTAAGTTATTATTTTCTCCATATGAAATTTGTAATATACTAAGTAATCATTAAGGGTTCATTATAGTATTTCATTCATATTATCATAATTGTGATGTATGCTCATCTTGTTAATGCTGTTATTCTTAGTTGTTGTTATAAGAAATGTCAAGGATATCAGGAAAATATGATGTAGTCTGTATTCAAATGAAATGGAAATTTTAGTCCAAGTCTTGATTTCATAAGTCTACTTGTCAGTGATGACAGGAACATGCAGAAGAAAGATAGCAACTAACAATGCTTTACACTGAAGTCAAGTGAGGTGAATAAGCTTTAACATTGGTGATGACTCATGCAGAGCTTAAAGTAGGAAGAAGCTTAGAAGACTGAGAAAATGAAGAAAAAAGGCGGAGATTTTAAAGATATGAGGCTAGCAATGGAGGTAAATTGCATCTGGAAAAGGAGTTCCTGAAATGCTTGAGCTGTACAGAGTAAAGTTGGACTGTGTGTATACAAAATACATTTCTGTGTACACATGTAAAACTGTGTGAAAAATGACTGAGATTTAAATTGTAGTCATTCTGTTTTCATGTGAGAGTTAATCCTGATATGTGTAGACAATTTTATATAAATGAGTTGCTTTACTAACTTCTGTGTGATGGCATCATTTACCTTTTTTCCCATGCCATCAAAGAGCCTGTCTCAGAACTTTCACAGGTTTACCAGAGCCCTGCTGAGTCTTTTCAGACTGCCTGTTTGTAGCTGAGAGTGACCTAAGAAATCACAGTCGTGCAGACTCAAGTGCCCATTGAGGGTATGAAGTGCAGTTATTTCTGAGAACACTCTATAAAAAACAATCTATTACAGGTAACAAAGAGACAGATCCATTGTAGATGTATTTTATATCAAAGTAAATTTTTATGTATTTAATGATATACATTTAAGAAAAAAATTACTTAGAATTATTTATTGGGTAGAATATGAGCAGTGTGACATCCATTGGAAAAAGTTTCCTCTGCATTTTACTTTTGATTGGCTTAGTTTAAAAAAACAGTCCACCTGGTGACTATATTCAAAATTACTGTCATAACTAGAAAATTCATCCTAGATATTAGTCCTTAGAGTGTATGATGACTACAGAATGGTGCTGTTTTAGCATATGTTCCATAGTCATAGCTGTTTTATTCTCAATGCTATGAGGGAGAAAAGTTAAAAAAAGTAAGATGGATATAATGGCCACAGTAAGTAAACTTAGAAATCTGAGATTTGAAATATCTGCAGATTTGAGAGAGAATTCTGGTGTGTGAATTGGATCTTAAATGGGCACAGGGAGTTTTTGGCATCCATCATACAGTCCTATGTACAGTGCATTTCTGTGCTCAATCCTGAGCTCAGATAGCAGATTGATTCTTTTAAAACAGCAAATGCCATTTAGGAAGGTTTTTGTTCCAAGAGACTTCTATATATCTGAGAATAATTCCTGTCACAAAATACACGAACATAACAATTGTATGTCAGCACTGTTTATTTTATGATGTATGTTATACAAGGGGGAAGTATTGTGTGGGAAATACCTAACAATCTCAAAGACCTGGAGTTATCTGGCATTTAGCATTATTTACATATCTAAAGAGTTGATGGCTTAACTGAGATTCCAGTGGTACAAAAATATTCTTTTATATCTCCAGATCTGCATGTTTTCTACATTTTTATGGCAAAGTCCTAAAAGGAACATGATTTAACTAAACTGAAAGTGGGTGGATTTAGCCAAGAAACACTTAGTCTTATGTTACCATCTGAACCAGGTGGAACTAGAGGCAAATTGCTGAACATAAGTTATTCCATGCCCTTACTGGAACAATTTGTACTAAAGAACATCTGCAAACACATAGCCAAAGAACTCTCCATTCACTATTTGTGATTCTACAGTTTCTTAAGTTTAAACTGGAGTTCTAAGGGTAAAACAGAATATATTTGTTTCTGTGACAATCCCAAGAGTACTTGAGCTTATAATGTACCAAAGAATGAGTCAAAATTGTTCCACTTATGCTGTCACTTTATATAAATACAGGCGATGTTGCCAAGGGTGAATGGTATGATGTGGCACACTGGAGTAAAGGTCATAGGGCCATGTAGTGCACTACAGTAGCATATGCACCCACTTGCATGTTAGTTCAACACCACCAAGCCACAAACACACTCTTCAATAACCACGTACTGCAGAAAGAGCACCCTGATAATGAGGTTCTTGCCTAGGGAACTGTCCTTGACGTTATGTGTAGTACTGCTGCAATGGAAAGACTATTCATGCGGCCATTCTGGTTCCTACAGTGGTGAAGGAAGAGCTCCTCAGCTGCTAGGACATTCATATACACTCCCCATACTTCTGTACTCTAGCTTATTATGTTTTCCTTTTCCCTGTACACTGTAAATCATTACTTTAGACTTGGTATAACTCATGATACAAGAGAAGCATTCGAATTTACACCACTCACTTTGGAGCTGATCACAATATTAGCTGTTTGCAGTTGCTATCTGGAGCTGTTACCCTAACAATTCTTTGCCAGATTTGTCTTATGTTTAAAAAATAATTAATCCCTATATATTGCATGTTACTGCAATTGGCATTCAAACAACTCAGATAATCCAGAATACTAAAAGAAATAAATGGCAGAAATCTCAGTGGTGTCTGGAGAAGCATTTGCAAAACTGAGATTCTGTGGGCTCCTATATAGCTAGTTGTACAGAATAGCAAGATGCAACAGTTTGTCTGGATCCTACCCTGACATCTTGGCCAAAGGGGGAACAAAAAGTCAGTAAAACACATGGCCTGAGGAGTAAATTCCGATCCCTACGAGGCTTCTCTAGATTGCCGCAGGATTTTGCTTCCCTTAGAGAGTTACAGGAAAAAGGTCTGCTGCCTTGCATCTGTAAAATCCCATAGCTGGTGGCTAAGACAACTCTTTTTGCTATTCTGCCATCTTAGGCAAACTCCATGTCAAGGGAATGATGTCAGATATTCATTGGCATGTTTCCCCATTTGAAAAGGTTATCTATGACTTGATGCATACAATTGATTTATCACCTACCACATTCACTTCTGCTAGGGTTACAGGAAGAAAAGCATTCATACTTCCCAAAGAGCAGTGGTTGAAGAATCTTTGAGAAGTGAATATACCCAGCTGTAAAAGTCAGGTAACACTTAGAATAATTTGCCTTTGAACTCTGGTTTTCTACCTGTCTCTGTTGATTTCAATGAGAGTTAAATGATGATGATTCTGTTTCTTTTGGTTTTGTGACTTTTACACAATGTTATAAGACTGAGAGGAGGAAAGTCTCTGACAATGTCTAGAAAAAATATTGTAAAATGTCTAGGAAAAAATGATACATGGTGGCAGGAGCATTTTTGGATAGTTCTCTAATTAAGGAAGAGAGCTATCTTCGCATATCCTGACTTTTTTCTGCTTTCATTCCAAAATATCTCTGAAGAAATTTCAGCATTTCTTTGAAGGAAAAAAGATAAACAATTGGTGTCTAAAGAGAAAAATGTTGATTTCTATTATTGCTTTTGAAGTTATTAGATTAATAAGTACAACCTTAGTTAAATGACATTTCCTTTCTTTGGAGTGTTATTGACATTTTGATATGAGACAGAGAGTTCTTTAATGAGCTCTCAATCAAAGGTAATATTTATATAATGATACATGAATTCATAAATGCTAGTCAAATGGAAATGCTGTAGTCCATTTTTGGCCCTTACTGTATGGAAATCTGTACAGGTCATAAGATGAAAAAACTCAGTGAAGAACGACTAGTGCTCTCTCACTTGACTGTCTAATTATGTCTGGCTTAATTGTCTGAGTTAATGTTTGAAGCTGAGTCTTGCAATGTAGCTTAATCCATCACCCACACAAAATGCATGGAAAAAGATATTGAAATTTGCTCCTTTGTTAGATATATAATCTTCTCAACTTTTGAGTTTATGGTGATTTAAATTTTTTTAAAAAGGTGTTAATTTAAAAATATAAAACCAAAATTTATATAAGCTGTAGGTTATCTACCAAAGAAATGTACAGACAAGTAGACAGATACAGAAAATTCTTGGTTCTGACCTTTGTTTTAATTGATGGTTTTTATCAGGAAATGCTATTTTTACTACTTGAAATTACTGTCTTATATTTTGTTGTGGCTTCAGAGGGCAAAAACATATAAAACGTCTTCCCAGTGCACTAATTTCTTCACTGCTGAACAGAAAAGGAGGTAGGACATATCAATTTGTGTTTCATCTCTGCTTTAACAAAGTTGGACTGGTGGAATCTCTCTCTATTACTTAAACTTTTTTTAGGAATAGAGCATAGACACCAAATTAACATCCTGGGTGATCTGACTGTGTTGATGATATTGGCACCTGAGTACAGTTATAAGGATTGTGACACCAGTAGCTGAGAGGGAAGATGATGCAGTGTCTAGAAACTTGCCTGTTTCTAGACATTACAGACAGTACCCCTTGCTAGCGGTACTTTTCAGCAAATTCCCAAACTCGTAGCACTTGGAAAAAGAGACAGATTTCATTATCTCAGTCTAAAATTACTTTTCAGAGGTCTTTTAGGAAGCCATGGGTAGAACTGGTTTTGAACTTATACTATTCGGATAAAGTACTGATGTTATTTTCATAATTTTGACCATCTGCAAGTAATCCATGTTGTGGATTTTCCATTACATAGGTAAAGATATAAATCATGCTATATGAGCATGAGCCCAGAATCCAAACAGTCCTCTACATATAATACTGTTCTGTGTAAACATAGCAGATCAGGTCAGAGATAGCTTAGAGCTGCAGTCACAGCATCACTGACTTTTTTTCTGCATTACATCTTTCTTCGCTGTATTTACAGTTTAACTGATATACAGTTTAATCTGGCTCTTTCTTTAGTTGAGTTATTCCAAATCCAGATATAACAATATCTGCTATACATAAACTTTGATCTAAAAGGAATATTTACTTTGTTATATGATACATAGCCATATACTGCTTCTACTCTCAAAATGTCTTTGAAATCTAAAGAAAATAAATTCCTTAAAATATTTGTTGATGAGGCAAGAATCACACTATCATTTTTGTTGGAAAAGAGCTTTAAAGAAGGACTATTGTGCTTGGGACCTTTGGATTTCTGGTCTAGACAGCTTTTGCAGATAAAATGAAGGGAGAGTAAATGGGTTATGGTTATATTTTCAAAACACTATTTTCAGACTTGTTACTTAATCTACCTTTATTTGTTTGAATTAAGGGAGGCTAACAATGTCTCAAGAGGAAATTTTCCTTTTCAGGACTTCTGAAAATCTCTGAGCCCCTTCAGTCTAGTCAGATTTGTCTAACATTCTGAAAATTTCATGCTACCACTGCCAAATTTTTATGTTGATACGGAGGAGATTTTAGTTGTTTGGTTTTGTTTTTTTTTCCTTTCCTTTTGTTTTTTTCCACAGAATATTTAGGGGAGAGAAAATGTCCATGCCAGAAAATGACATGAACAGCCAATAATCAGGAGGATCAATATTTTTGAATTTCCAGATGAGATTTTAATGTCAAGGTTACAATGTGAAACAGTCCTTAAGCTTGTGTGCACAATATTAGATATCAGTTTTGTCTTTATGGCACCAACACACGTGTATACAAACAAAACATAAAAAATTATTGTTGGGCTAATGAATTTGAGTTCTTGTAACATTTGTTACCATGTTATACCTGCATTTCTTAAGCAATTGTCAAAAATACAAGTAACCTCAACTCATTTCATTTTGTAACCCCAGTAGTACACTTGATGTCACTTGATTCGCAACCACATTCATGTTACTAGTTATCCTTTAAAATGGCTCTCATGAATAATGAAAATAAATCCCCTTTCTACTCTCATAGCAAGAGGTTTTAAGTGCTACCACCTGGCATCTTAGCGAAAGATCATAATAAGGATGTTTTCTTACAATAGTTCATTGAGATGGTACATGGCAAGAATGAACAAATTTCTAGTCTTGGAGCCAAACGTTAGGCTCAGTCTCTACTCAGGCGAAAATCAATAGCAGCTTTGCCAGACCAAGACATAGATGATTGCTCTTAGAAACATGATTTATAAAATCTTTGTTTTGTCTTTACTACTTTTGCTCTTTTTTTTTTTCTGTAGGAAGTTTAAAGCCCAGCTGCTCTTCTTTCCCCACTGTGTATTTAGACATAATTTCTATGTTATCCACATATCTATCTATTCTATCTTAATTTGTATTCAGCCCTTCACTCTTTTTCTCTGTTCATGGTTCATTCATTTATCCTGTAATGCCCATTTATTATTGCCTCATCTTCGCAACTCTCTCTTTTTAACTGTTTCACTTATCTGTCACTTTTGTGTGACAGGAATTGTTCTTGCTTAACAAAATCAGTTTCTAATTCCATTTATCTAAGTAGGTTCAAATACTTTGTGTGGACATAGAAGCAGTTTAAAAGTGGCTAAAACAGTTTTAGCTTAAGACAATTAAACTAAAACATTTTTGACCACTCTTTAACCACTTTAAAAGCAACTACACAAATGAGTGCATCATTTTGTCTAAATCAGTTTAGATAAATCAGCACATTTCACATCTGTAAACCCTTAGTATCCCTTTTCTCATTCTTTCTCATCAGAACACAGAGTCCCACACATTTAGTTTTTGTTCCAATACTCTAATCTCTGAATCAGGCTGATTCTGGAACACCTCTAAAAATTGTTTCAGATGAACAGACTGCAAAATACAATGTTTCGGAATACAAAAATGGTTTCAGATGAACCCTGTCTCATTGCATAATACTGTGATTAACTCAACACTAGGACACAGAATGTATTCTTAAAGATTAAGATCACTATCGTGAATTAGTGTACACCAGCCTGTCAGAAAAGTAAGTAGGGCTTCTCAGATGTGAAACATTGGAAATTGCAAGGGCAAATCTCAAAGAATACATCAATTAACAGGTATGTTATCTGGATCAACTTCAGCCTGTCTTCTGATTTCTTGGGTGGCGGTAGCTATTCTTATCAGCCAGTATAAAGGAGTTTGTTTTAACCTTCAGATATCTAGAAATGAAGCATGGGAAACAAGTTAGAAGACTTCATATCCCGAAGCAGCAACTCTAAAGCACTCATTGACCATGTTTAGTAATCACTTGAATATAAGTTCTTGCTAGAAAGGCAAATATGATCCTTGAATTTCTTCTGATGGAACAGGGAATAAATGTAGCATGCTGTGAATGCAGTCTTGGTAAATTTTTTCCAGCTGTGGCATCCATATTTCAAAAAGGATGTTGAAAGATTCAAGGAAGTTCATAAAAGTGTGACAAGAGTGGTTCAGAAGGTTTAAGAGCTTTACTGCAAAAGACAGTAAAGAGACTTCTTGATCAGTGTAAATGTGCCTTAATGGGAATAAAATATATGGTAGTCAGCAGTCTCTTAAGAAAGCCAAGATCCTCAAGATGTAAGCTGAAAATACAGAAATCAAGGTGACATGAATCACTGAAATGTAGAAATGAAACAAATTAATCAGGGACACAATCTGCTTACTTACATCACTTCAGCTTTCAGTTCAAGACAGTACTGTTTCTGGGAAAAAAGAAAAAGCTCAGAAAGAAATGGTATTTATTTTTAAGGAACGGCTATGTTGAATGTTATTTCCTATTTAGGCAGGAAATTGTACTGAACTCTGGTTAAGCGGTGAATCCTTGGTCAGTGAGACCTTCCCTGCATAGTTATACCAGGAATTCCCACTCCAAAGAAAAGGAAAGGAAAGGAAGAAGCAGCACACAGATGGGTTATTAATAGGGCTGTTGGAGCTAGTCCTGCCCGTTCAAGCTTGATGGAGCTCCTCTGTTTTCTCAGTTCCTCTGCCTGCCTACAGCTGTTTGCTGTTCCAGCATACATACTGCTATATGGCTGCACATGAACAGTAAAGTATATTTTGAATGGTAAGGTAGATATAAAATTCTATACAATTTAAAAGCAACAGAGTTGAGAAAGATTACAGGGATAACAAAAATATTTAATTGTATCATAATATAAATAAGATACAATATAATGAGAGGCTCACAATGATTACAGTACTTATTAAGGAACCTCTTTTTTTATATGTAATACTGTTTGTACTTTATCCGCTAATTATCATGAGAAGAACTTTTTTATGTAAAGGAAAATGTATAGAGAACTACTGGGTAAATTTCCTATTTCTTGCAAAGCTAAAATAGCAATTTGATGTTTAACAAGATGGCCTACTTGATTTGAATCCTGTTACATATTTCTTCATGGAAAGGTTCATAGTATAGTGTTCCCAAAGTATTGTCAAAGCAAATACTTTGATTAAAAAGCATTTCATTCTTTAAGTGTCCTCCCTGATCAGATTGTCCTAGACAGTCTCTTCAGACTTTACACTCCCTCTTCTGTTTGAAATCTCAGAAAGTGATTGAAGTTTATCTGTGCCATGTGGGTCTTCACTGAAGCTATTTAAAGACTACTAATTTGAAAAGGCCCAGTTGATTCATATGACAATTTAGAAGTGGAATTAATATTTTTTTTAGTTCAGAGAAAAAGAATAATTGAAAATGCTGCAGGAAAAGTGCATGTACATATGTGAGATTCAGTTGAAAAGCAGCCTAGAATAATTATAAGGTCTTCCTCACCCTTGGCTCACTGCTCAAATTAAGTGGAACTGTATAGTTTTGTGTACCCTTTCTCTTTAACTATATTTGAAGTTAAACAGGCTGTGTGGTGTCTTTTTCTATCAATAAGAGTGACAGCTTTTATAATTCCCTTGTTTCACACAGTATAAATATTCCAATGACTATTTGAATGTCTACAGTCATTGAGTTTTAACATGTATATTTATTGATTGTCTTGTTCTGATGATTTATGGTCAGCTGCCAAGAACAACTAAGCTTTGCAGTTAAAGATATTTTTTCAAGTTAGACTAAAAAAAAATAAGGTTTCTAGATGTAAAACACATGTAAAATAACTCAGATTTCTTGTATTTGGGTGATAGAAGCAAGCTGAGCAACTGATAATTCCCCATGAGGTGACTTTGTGGAAGCCCTTGCCTGCCATTAATTTGCATATAATTTCAAATGCAGACTGCAAACAGATATGAAAATGCTTCTGAAGAATCTCTAGGCACAGGATATAATACATGGCTTGGCTACTCAGATCAAGCTAGAAGATTGCATACTGGGCCCTGTGTTCTTCTTGGAAAAATATAGGCATCTAGTCCTTGGAGGTGGAATATCAAATCCCCCTGGATGGCTGCAAAAAGCTACATTTTCTGCTAATTTGGATATAAACACAAACGTATGTTGAACAGCTATTGAGTTAGAAATGCCAAGTGAATTTAAGATTCTTATCTTTGGGAAAGTTTTGTTAAACTTCCCTTCCTGATTTAGCTCTCAATAGCAGAAGTGAAAATTGATATTAGTTGAAGTACTGTAACAGTAAGCCTCCAAGGTCAAACAGGTAGCCGGTGTCTCAGAAGGAGACAAAATACATTATAATTGCAATAAGGAAAAAAAAAACCCAAACTGTAGTTTTACTTGCAGTGTGACTCTGTGTATATAAAGATGTCTTAGATCAGTGCAAATTTAGTGAAACGGTTAATAGGGATTAGTCCTTTTAGTCCTAGTGTTATGCCAAGAGCAATGCGTATTTTAGCCTTTCTGGTATTCAGCAAAATTAACATCACAAACATTTGACTATGAAGGCATAGTCTCTTCACATGAGTATAAGGTGCTGATAAAATTGTTTTAAAACACAAATGAAAGTTTATTGCCTCCTAGATAAATACATACATAGAGTTGGGCAGAAAGGAACCTCAAGAGGTTCAACAAGGACAAGTGCAGAGTCCTGCATCTGGGAAGGAGCAACCTCATGCACCAGTACAGGCTGTGAATTGACCTGCTGGAGAGCAGCTCTGCAGAAAGAGACCTGGGAGTCCTGGTTGATAATAAACTGAACATGAGCCAGCAATGTGCCCTCGTGGCCAAGAAGGCCAATGACATCCTGGGATGCATCAAGAAGAGTGTGGCCAGCAGGTCAAGGGAGATTCAAGGGAGTCCTGTGTCCAGTTCTGGGCTTCTCAGCTCTGGAGAGAGTCCAGCACAGGGCCACCAAGATGATCAGGGGACTGGAACATCTTTCATATGAGGAAAGGCTGAGGGAACTGGGGCTGTTTAATCTAGAAAAGAGAGGGAGGATCTTACTAATATTTATAAATATCAAAATGTTGGGTGTCAATGGTACCTAGCAACAGGACGAGGGGCGATAGGATAAAACTGGAACACAAAAAGGTCCATGTAAACATAAGAAAAAAAAAACTATTTCACTGTGAGGGTGAGGGAGCACTGGAGTAAACTGCCCAGGGAGGTTGTGGAGTCTCCTTCCTTGGAGGTCTTTAAAACCTGAGTGAATGTGTTCCTTGTGACTTGATCTAGGTGGACCTGCTTCTGCAGAGGGATTAGACTAGATTATCTCTAAAGGTCCCTTCCATCCCTACCATTCTATGATTCTATGTTCGTTACATCACTTGCCAAGGATAGCGTTATTATGCAATGTTTTCTATGTCTTCTGTAGGCTAATAGGTTGGATAATCTTCAGCTTGTGGCTTCATCAAATAGAGGAGAGAGTCAATACATTCCTCTCCAAATTGCTTTTCTAGGCAGTTGTTTGAAACTTACGTTCTACCCTGTCCAGTCATTGCCATCCTTGAAAGTGAGTGACCCAAGAGCTTGATAGAAGAGAGTACTGGGGTTTTACTCAAGTATATATCAGGCTGCAGTCTCTCTGGAAATTGGCACTTCAATGCCACAAGGTGTAAAATGCCTTATAATTTCTTTGTGAAACTTTCCTCTGGATTTGCACTGTTGTCTTAGGCTCTGTGAAAGCTATTGCTTGCAACCACATTCCTCTGAGGATCATACAGATTTTCCTTGGGACTTTTAAGGATTTTTCAGAACAATTGTTTGTTTGAACCAGATTGTGTATATTTTTGTTTGTTAGAAAGGACATGCCCCCCATAAACCCCACCAAAAAAACCCCAAAAAAACAACCCAAACCAAAACCCCAAACATATTAGCACAGTTCTGTTTTCTGTGGTGCACCTATATTTAGCTCTCACAAAGTCAGACAGATGAAGTCAATGTTTCCTAGAAAAGCCGGGGAGCTATTTCCCACCCAGACTTTCTAATGAACTAAAGCCTTGACCCTTTTCCTGGTCGAAGTGCTTTTATCTATGCTTTTAAACTTGCAGTAACAAGACATCTTTATAAACTGTTTTAAAAAGTGCCTCACTGCAAATAAAACTAGAGCTTACACTTTTTAATTACCATTACCACTGGCAAGTATCTGCCAATAGTAATTATTATTAGCATTAACTAATTAGCAGTCACTACCAAGTCCTAAGTACTTAGCCCTCAGATAGTGTTTGTTTCTGGTTATAGGGATCTAACTGTGAAATTTTAAAGCACATGATCAAGGTCTTGCTGATTTCGTAAGTGTGATTAAAAACGTGGTCCTACAGAATCCTTAAAGAATTATGTGTTTAAATTCCAGATACTCTGGTTATCAGTCTAACTACTGATTAAGCTACAGTTAATTCTAGCTGTTGGTGCTATTAAAATATTAATTTGTGAATGATCTCTACTATATTACAAAAACTCCAAGACTTACCGTTTTCCTTTTGACTGGATCAAATTTAAAATTATATTTTTGAAAGCATCTAAGTAAGATGCAGCATTGAACTGGGATGGTGTACATCCAAGTATCAAAGGGTACAAAACAGCACTGTCAGTATGCCATCTAGACATTAATTTCCCTGCATAAAGGGTTTACTGGCACTTCGCATGTAAGTTGTATAACTTGTGACCAGCTGCTTCCGTGTGCGGTGTATAACTGATGGGAACATATGGCTTTAATTAAGTAGCCTATTCTAGCTGATTTTTAGGCATCTATCCACATGGCATACAATATTTTTTGAATCCAAATCAAGTTTCACAGCTGTCTCTCGAGATAAACTGATTGACTGACATGAGCTCTTTTAAACAGTCAGGTTAGTTCCCATAACCTCAGGAGATTCAAACAATGGGAAAAAATGGCTCAGCCATATGCATTAAAGCTCCCATGACTGGGTCATATATATATATCTATCTATATACATATAGATATGTATATATGATTAACATTTCAAGCTAACCTTAATAGATTTCTGTAGCTATTGATGCTGGCAGCAGCAACATAGTGCCTAAAAGACCAAGAAATCTCCATGTTTTTCTGATTTGGCTGCATTATGTAGTGACTCAACACCAGTCTGAACTTTGACAGCGAGGACATATATAGAAAATGTGAATCGGAAAAGGATAATTCTCAAAGTGCAGAACTGGTGCCTCACTCTTTCACATCAGTGTAGAACTAGCTGGTGTTAGCTATTAGGAAAAAACAGTAAAAAAAGTCACCAAATACAATACAACGCTTACTGTTTTAAATAAGAGTTTCTTTATTTATTAAGTAAATGCATTGAACAGAAGCCAAGCAAATCTACGTGTAATATACTGTTATCATGGGCTGTACTTGCTGATATAAAGGCAAGAAAATAAAAATCAAGGTTATGAAATATGTGGAAATATTCATACAACTTGTGAAAATGCAAGTGCATTTTCAGTAGTCTTTTTGAATAATCCATACTGAAAGGGAAGACAATCACAGCTGATTTTACATCATACACTGACCATAAGTATTACTAAAGGCTTGAAGTGTAAAATTAGAAATTCAGTATTTTGTTGGCAGGGTTGGGGAACACCTTAGGTATCTGAGCTGAATCTCTATAGATTTGTTTCAAAAGGTTTAATTTGGTTACACAACACGTAGAAAGTGAAACATTAGCTAAAAGGAATTATGAAAATAATTTTAAAGTCCATGAAATTCTTCTGCGATAAATTAAGCACTTGGAAAACTGATTGAATCTTATAATGAATTCTGATTTACTGATTTTTCTATAGTATAGTGGTGATGGCAAGAGCCCAAAACTGACAAGTGCTGTGAAAGAAGGGTAAGAGCACTCTAAATGCCAAATTTGGAGCTCTGTAATTAATAAGCTGTCTCTGGTCTCTATGAAGATAAACTAAAGACTGTGAATATTAGAAGATATATTACTAGTGATAACTCTCTACTGTCCTTGATCTATGGTAGACCTGTGCTCAGAGACTTATAATACTCTTGAAAATATTGTGATGAGATAAAATGTTGCTTAAGCCAGTAGAAATAGGCTTAGTCAAAGCATGGAAGTGGAAGTTAACTTTCTTGACACATCTACATTGAGTAGTAATATAAGCCAGAGTGAGAAGAGAAATGAGTGAGTGACCTTTAAACAAAAGAATAAATAAGGGAAATTTAACCAGTAAGCCCCTCAAAGCTTAGTCATTTGTGGGCATTAGGGGTGGACTAGTTTACTTATCTTTCCTAAGCCAGGAAAGATGGTATAGCAACTAGGAAAGGTCTTGATTGCTGAAAATAGTCTTGAAATGTGTTTTATTGTAATTCATTCTGTTATATTCCACTTTATAATGACTTCTGAGTTTGCTTCTTTTTTTGCTAAAACATTGTTTTCACATTTGAGATTATTTAGGATTTAGTGTGAACTGTGAGATAAATAAATTTTAAGTGCCAGATTTAATCAGAAACTAATAAATCCAAAGGAAATGATGTTTCAGATAAAGCTTTTCATGCCTCCAAATCAGGACAATCATGACAAGAACTGACCTTTTATTCTGTGTTTGTATAGCTCTTCTTTGCACTGGGAATCATGACAACAATTCTTAAATTCTGTGTTAATACAAATAAACAACTGTATCCTGGCACAGAGCAATAGGAAAATCTTTCATGGAGGCAAACACAGTATTTTTGGCTGCAGAAGGTAGTATTTTTGTAGGGCAACCAATATTGCTTTCTGTGTTTGCACCAAAATTTCTAACCAAATAGAATTAATCTTTTAGAATTAATCTCCCATATACCTGCAAACTTCATGGTTCTGCCACTAGCAACTGAACCCTTGTTATTTAGAAACCATGGCAGCAAGATATGATGATGTCAATGAGAAAATGACTCTGTATTAGTCTGACACTAATAGCTAATAAACTAAAGACTATTAGACTTTTAGAGAATTGTTCAGCTAATATTGAAATGTCCTGTTAGAACTACAGGGAGTAGGGATTCTGAACTGCTGAATTTGACTTGTAGTGTTGGTAACAGCTCTGCCTAGTTTCAAGGGGGAGTGTATAATAGGAGCTTTACATCAGTGTTCCAGAAGATCAAATGAAAAAATCAGTATGATGATATGAGAGATTATTTTTTTTTAAATTGTTACTTTTAATCTAAAATTGACCTGCAATTATTCTTTAAGCAATGAATTCTAGTGCTGACTTCCTCTACAGAGCAAAGAGGAAAGCTGAGTGACAGTAGAAAAGTGATTTAAACTTGCCTTTCCCTCAAAGTTCCTTCTACAGTGTGAATTGCCCATATGTGAGTATTTTAACTGTGAGTATTTTGGCTGTGAGCTCTTAATAGGTCTAGTTTCCCATAGATAAAAAATTAGAAATTTTGTTTAAGAAATAAGTATAAATTCGGAAGAGAAGTTTTATGTAACTAATTCATGAAAAAAAAATGGTTTCGGTGGAATGAAAAATTATTTTTATAACAATTGTAGGAATAAAAGTCCTGTTTACTTAATACATGAGTGTTTGATCATAGATTCCACCAGCATTCAATGTTATGTATTTAAAAGTCCAAATACAGAGAGCAGGCTTCAAATGAATCACACTTTAAACACTTGTGTGGTCAAAAAGATAGAGAAAATCATTAGAAAATGATTTTGAGAGATTTCTTAAACTATTGGTTTTGTTGATAATGATGGAATGTGTAGGTTTTGGAATTAAATAGTTCTTCTACAAATGTGTACCAGATATATACCTGATATATATAAAGATGTTTTTCTCTATAGTAGCTTCAAAATTACTTTATTTTTACTGAAATGTATGAGTAGTTTTACTCATAGAACTTTTGCAACTATGAAAGCTTTTAAAATCTGCTGTTTTACTTCAAGTAAAGAAATTTTCTCCTTATAGTCATTGCAAAGATAAACTAAGCCGCAACTTTACAATTGCTTCAAAGTCTTCTATTAATCTAATAAAGAACTTTTGACAGTCTTTATTAATTATATTTCATGGTACATTAGTTGGGAAATAAGCAAACTGTTAACATGCTGTACATGTTTAAATTGGGTATTATAAAGTCAGTATTTCACAGTGTTGTATTTATTTGTTGAGTTTTATTAGCCACATTCTTTGATATATTAATCCTAAAAGAGCTCTATCGATACATTTGTAACATCTCCCGATGTAGGATTTCATAATCTCTGCTGAAGTGGCTTTCAGGAAAATACATGAATTCTACACTCGTTAACACTGATGGGCTTTTTGAACATTCATACATGTGTGATCTGTCTCTGAGCATAGTTGCACATAGTAAACTATTACTTGTTTTCCTATAATCGAGTATGGATTCCTGTCTTGTACAACTGGAGAGTCAGGTAGGAAGAGGAGCGAAGGAGGAAAATAAACACAAACAGATGTAGTTTCCTTGGAATTGAGGTAAATTTTGAAACCCCCGTCTGCTATGATTTAGTGGATGAATTTTAGATCAAGAAGTCTAAATTAATGTTTCTCTCTTTGCCATGCTGGCTGGATTTTGTTCATAGGTTAATCATCCTTTTTCAATCTACATTTTCCGTGTTACTTTTATTATTTATCCTAGTGCTTTTCAATAGATATATATTTTAATTGATTAAGAATCTAAATTGGAAATACTAATCTAATAGGTTAGAGTGCAAACATATACGCTGAGTGTAGAAAAGCCTTTAGTAGGTTTTAAGATTGATTAGTTAAAATAAATAACTATTCTTTATTCTTCAGTAGCCAGAGAAGGTTTTACTACACAGCATTTTACTGTGGATATTTAATATGATTTAACATTTAATAAATTGAACTTCTAGTCCTGTTTAAAAGAGAAGCAAGAGTAATTTGTATGCATTGGCTACTAATTGTAAATTATAAATCTGTGGGATTGAGTTCAAATTTCTAATTGGTGGGAAAAAAAAATCAGTAATTAACTGGGAGGACAGAAATGATTTTCTATCAAAGCTATCTTCCACAGAGAATGCTACTAAAGCTGTTCACGATTATAAGGGTTATGATACATAGAAACACTATAATTTGTATATAAATGTCAGCTTGGTATAATCTGATTATAAAATGCATTTGGAAATTGGAATGTTTGGATTGGGTAAAATAGTGGAATGCATAATACCTCCTTATAACTACATAACTGTATTGGGCTTTACGAGATAAGGATGCCTTGAGAAGTAGGATAGATGTGAATTATAGGCATTGGAAACAAAGCAAGCCAAAAAAGGGTCTTTGCATTGTATGTAGTTATAATCTGATGGATACCTACAGAAGCATAAACTTCATGGTGCAGCAGTGTCAAAGTGCCTGCAGTTTTGCATTGATTTTTGGGCAACTATACTTAGGACCATTAGATTTCCTGATTTTCCAGTTGAAGTCTGTGTTTAAAGTCTGTATACTCATCTGTTCTAAATACACACTGAATTTTCACCTATGAAATGCCTTTTGTTTTAAAAAAGTGAAGTATTTATAATTCACACTATTTTTCAGCAGAATGCAAAGGAGTTGAATGTTTACTTTTATGAGGTCATCTACTGGAAAGACTTTTAACAAATACAGAATCACAAACATGTACCCATATCCAGTTTCTTGTTTCACTCATCATTTCTTTTCCTACAACAGGCAAATACATTGATATCTAAGTAAAAGATGTGCTGTTGAAGTTTTATCTAAATCTGCTCTGCTTCTAGAGACCACTTAGACTGGTGGGGGGACACTACCTTAGTGTGCTGGGTTTTGGTTCTTTTTCAGGAGACTGGGTAAAAAGTGGAGAGGACTGCTGATCTGGTTCAGATAGAAAGTCTACATCAGTGTTTAATTTTGCACAGGTATACTAGAAGAGTTTAATCATGTCTGGAGATATAATGCTGAAATAAAAGTAATTTGTCCCACTGGGAACTGTCTGAGTACTGTTTCTTTTTTAAAAAAAAATAT